>OY744483.1:262915866-263479251 GCA_963556165.1 Tipula helvola | reverse complement strand
AATCAACTGAACTATAGCCCACGAATTCAGAGCCAGAAAAATCGAAAATCTGCAATTGTGATCCGATTTCGATGGTCGATACCTCTATCAATAGGCGTTGAGACCTGTAATTGTCTCACCAACGGCCATTTGGATCGGTCGAATATTTCTACACATTTCATGGAAAATTCAATTTTTTTGAAAATCAACTGAACTATAGCCTACGAATTCAGAGCCAGAAAAATCGAAAATCTGCAAATGTGATCCGATATCGATGATTGATACCTCTATCAACAGGCGTTGTGACCTGTAATTGTCATAAAAACGGCCATTTGGATCGGTCGAATATTTCTACACGTTTCGTGGAAAATTCAATTTTTTTGAAAATCAACTGAACTATAGCCCACGAATTCAGAGCCAGAAAAATCGAAAATCTGCAATTGTGATCCGATTTCGATGATCGATACCTCTATCAATAGGCGTTGAGACCTGTAATTGTCTCACCAACGGCCATTTGGATCGGTCGAATATTTCTACACATTTCATGGAAAATTCAATTTTTTTGAAAATCAACTGAACTATAGCCTACGAATTCAGAGCCAGAAAAATCGAAAATCTGCAAATGTGATCCGATATCGATGGTTGATACCTCTATCAATAGGCGTTGAGACCTGTAATTGTCTCACCAACGGCCAATTGGATCAGTCGAATATTTCTACACATTTCATGGAAAATTCAATTTTTTTGAAAATCAACTGAACTATAGCCCACGAATTCAGAGCCAGAAAAATCGAAAATCTGCAAATGTGATCCGATATCGATGATTGATACCTCTATCAATAGGCGTTGAGACCTGTAATTGTCTCACCAACGGCCATTTGGATCGGTCGAATATTTCTACACATTTCGTGGAAAATTCATTTTTTTTGAAAATCAACTGAACTATAGCCCACGAATTCAGAGCCAGAAAAATCGAAAATCTACAATTGTGATCCGATTTCGATGGTCGATACCTCTATCAATAGGCGTTGAGACCTGTAATTGTCTCACCAACGGCCATTTGGATCGGTCGAATATTTCTACACATTTCATGGAAAATTCAATTTTTTTGAAAATCAACTGAACTATAGCCCACGAATTCAGAGCCAGAAAAATCGAAAATCTGCAATTGTGATCCGATTTCGATGATCGATACCTCTATCAATAGGCGTTGAGACCTGTAATTGTCTCACCAACGGCCATTTGGATCGGTCGAATATTTCTACACATTTCATGGAAAATTCAATTTTTTTGAAAATCAACTGAACTATAGCCTACGAATTCAGAGCCAGAAAAATCGAAAATCTGCAAATGTGATCCGATATCGATGATTGATACCTCTATCAACAGGCGTTGTGACCTGTAATTGTCATAAAAACGGCCATTTGGATCGGTCGAATATTTCTACACGTTCCGTGGAAAGTTCAATTTTTTTGAAAATCAACTGAACTATAGCCCACGAATTCAGAGCCAGAAAAATCGAAAATCTGCAATTGTGATCCGATTTCGATGATCGATACCTCTATCAATAGGCGTTGAGACCTGTAATTGTCTCACCAACGGCCATTTGGATCGGTCGAATATTTCTACACATTTCATGGAAAATTCAATTTTTTTGAAAATCAACTGAACTATAGCCTACGAATTCAGAGCCAGAAAAATCGAAAATCTGCAAATGTGATCCGATATCGATGATTTATACCTCTATCAATAGGCGTTGAGATCTGTAATTGTCATAAAAACGGCCATTTGGATCGGTCGAATATTTCTACACGTTCCGTGGAAAATTCAATTTTTTTGAAAATCAACTGAACTATAGCCCACGAATTCAGAGCCAGAAAAATCGAAAATCTGCAATTGTGATCCGATTTCGATGATCGATACATCTATCAATAGGCGTTGAGACCTGTAATTGTCTCACCAACGGCCATTTGGATCGGTCGAATATTTCTACACGTTCCGTGGAAAGTTCAATTTTTTTGAAAATCAACTGAACTATAGCCCACGAATTCAGAGCCAGAAAAATCGAAAATCTGCAATTGTGATCCGATTTCGATGATCGATACATCTATCAATAGGCGTTGAGACCTGTAATTGTCTCACCAACGGCCATTTGGATCGGTCGAATATTTCTACACGTTCCGTGGAAAGTTCAATTTTTTTGAAAATCAACTGAACTATAGCCCACGAATTCAGAGCCAGAAAAATCGAAAATCTGCAATTGTGATCCGATTTCGATGATCGATACCTCTATCAATAGGCGTTGAGACCTGTAATTGTCTCACCAACGGCCATTTGGATCGGTCGAATATTTCTACACATTTCATGGAAAATTCAACTGAATTTCAAAATCAACTGAACTATAGCCTACGAATTCAGAGCCAGAAAAATCGAAAATCTGCAAATGTGATCCGATATCGATGATTTATACCTCTATCAATAGGCGTTGAGATCTGTAATTGTCATAAAAACGGCCATTTGGATCGGTCGAATATTTCTACACGTTCCGTGGAAAATTCAATTTTTTTGAAAATCAACTGAACTATAGCCCACGAATTCAGAGCCAGAAAAATCGAAAATCTGCAATTGTGATCCGATTTCGATGATCGATACATCTATCAATAGGCGTTGAGACCTGTAATTGTCTCACCAACGGCCATTTGGATCGGTCGAATATTTCTACACATTTCATGGAAAATTCAATTTTTTTGAAAATCAACTGAACTATAGCCCACGAATTCAGAGCCAGAAAAATCGAAAATCTGCAAATGTGATCCGATATCGATGATTGATACCTCTATCAATAGGCGTTGAGATCTGTAATTGTCATAAAAACGGCCATTTGGATCGGTCGAATATTTCTACACGTTCCGTGGAAAATTCAATTTTTTTGAAAATCAACTGAACTATAGCCCACGAATTCAGAGCCAGAAAAATCGAAAATCTGCAATTGTGATCCGATTTCGATGATCGATACATCTATCAATAGGCGTTGAGACCTGTAATTGTCTCACCAACGGCCATTTGGATCGGTCGAATATTTCTACACATTTCATGGAAAATTCAATTTTTTTGAAATCAACTGAACTATAGCCCACGAATTCAGAGCCAGAAAAATCGAAAATCTGCAATTGTGATCCGATTTCGATGATTGATACCTCTATCAATAGGCGTTGAGATCTGTAATTGTCATAAAAACGGCCATTTGGATCGGTCGAATATTTCTACACGTTCCGTGGAAAATTCAATTTTTTTGAAAATCAACTGAACTATAGCCCACGAATTCAGAGCCAGAAAAATCGAAAATCTGCAAATGTGATCCGATATCGATGATTGATACCTCTATCAATAGGCGTTGAGATCTGTAATTGTCATAAAAACGGCCATTTGGATCGGTCGAATATTTCTACACGTTCCGTGGAAAATTCAATTTTTTTGAAAATCAACTGAACTATAGCCCACGAATTCAGAGCCAGAAAAATCGAAAATCTGCAATTGTGATCCGATTTCGATGGTCGATACCTCTATCAATAGGCGTTGAGACCTGTAATTGTCTCACCAACGGCCATTTTGATCGGTCGAATATTTCTACACATTTCATGGAAAATTCAATTTTTTTGAAAATCAACTGAACTATAGCCTACGAATTCAGAGCCAGAAAAATCGAAAATCTGCAAATGTGATCCGATATCGATGATTGATACCTCTATCAACAGGCGTTGTGACCTGTAATTGTCATAAAAACGGCCATTTGGATCGGTCGAATATTTCTACACGTTTCGTGGAAAATTCAATTTTTTTGAAAATCAACTGAACTATAGCCCACGAATTCAGAGCCAGAAAAATCGAAAATCTGCAATTGTGATCCGATTTCGATGGTCGATACCTCTATCAATAGGCGTTGAGACCTGTAATTGTCTCACCAACGGCCATTTGGATCGGTCGAATATTTCTACACATTTCATGGAAAATTCAATTTTTTTGAAAATCAACTGAACTATAGCCCACGAATTCAGAGCCAGAAAAATCGAAAATCTGCAATTGTGATCCGATATCGATGATTGATACCTCTATCAATAGGCGTTGAGACCTGTAATTGTCTCACCAACGGCCATTTGGATCGGTCGAATATTTCTACACATTTCATGGAAAATTCAATTTTTTTGAAAATCAACTGAACTATAGCCCACGAATTCAGAGCCAGAAAAATCGAAAATCTGCAATTGTGATCCGATTTCGATGGTTGATACCTCTATCAATAGGCGTTGAGACCTGTAATTGTCTCACCAACGGCCATTTGGATCGGTCGAATATTTCTACACATTTCGTGGAAAATTCATTTTTTTTTAAAATCAACTGAACTATAGCCCACGAATTCAGAGCCAGAAAAATCGAAAATCTGCAATTGTGATCCGATTTCGATGGTCGATACCTCTATCAATAGGCGTTGAGACCTGTAATTGTCTCACCAACGGCCATTTGGATCGGTCGAATATTTCTACACATTTCATGGAAAATTCAATTTTTTTGAAAATCAACTGAACTATAGCCTACGAATTCAGAGCCAGAAAAATCGAAAATCTGCAAATGTGATCCGATATCGATGATTGATACCTCTATCAACAGGCGTTGTGACCTGTAATTGTCATAAAAACGGCCATTTGGATCGGTCGAATATTTCTACACGTTTCGTGGAAAATTCAATTTTTTTGAAAATCAACTGAACTATAGCCCACGAATTCAGAGCCAGAAAAATCGAAAATCTGCAATTGTGATCCGATTTCGATGGTCGATACCTCTATCAATAGGCGTTGAGACCTGTAATTGTCTCACCAACGGCCATTTGGATCGGTCGAATATTTCTACACATTTCATGGAAAATTCAATTTTTTTGAAAATCAACTGAACTATAGCCTACGAATTCAGAGCCAGAAAAATCGAAAATCTGCAATTGTGATCCGATATCGATGATTGATACCTCTATCAACAGGCGTTGTGACCTGTAATTGTCATAAAAACGGCCATTTGGATCGGTCGAATATTTCTACACGTTTCGTGGAAAATTCAATTTTTTTGAAAATCAACTGAACTATAGCCCACGAATTCAGAGCCAGAAAAATCGAAAATCTGCAAATGTGATCCGATTTCGATGATTGGTACCTCTATCAATAGGCGTTGAGACCTGTAATTGTCTCACCAACGGCCATTTGGATCGGTCGAATATTTCTACACATTTCATGGAAAATTCAATTTTTTTGAAAATCAACTGAACTATAGCCTACGAATTCAGAGCCAGAAAAATCGAAAATCTGCAATTGTGATCCGATTTCGATGGTCGATACCTCTATCAATAGGCGTTGAGACCTGTAATTGTCTCACCAACGGCCATTTTGATCGGTCGAATATTTCTACACATTTCGTGGAAAATTCAATTTTTTTGAAAATCAACTGAACTATAGCCTACGAATTCAGAGCCAGAAAAATCGAAAATCTGCAAATGTGATCCGATATCGATGATTGATACCTCTATCAACAGGCGTTGTGACCTGTAATTGTCATAAAAACGGCCATTTGGATCGGTCGAATATTTCTACACGTTTCGTGGAAAATTCAATTTTTTTGAAAATCAACTGAACTATAGCCCACGAATTCAGAGCCAGAAAAATCGAAAATCTGCAATTGTGATCCGATTTCGATGGTCGATACCTCTATCAATAGGCGTTGAGACCTGTAATTGTCTCACCAACGGCCATTTGGATCGGTCGAATATTTCTACACATTTCATGGAAAATTCAATTTTTTTGAAAATCAACTGAACTATAGCCCACGAATTTAGAGCCAGAAAAATCGAAAATCTGCAATTGTGATCCGATTTCGATGGTCGATACCTCTATCAATAGGCGTTGAGACCTGTAATTGTCTCACCAACGGCCATTTGGATCGGTCGAATATTTCTACACATTTCATGGAAAATTCAATTTTTTTGAAAATCAACTGAACTATAGCCCACGAATTCAGAGCCAGAAAAATCGAAAATCTGCAAATGTGATCCGATATCGATGATTGATACCTCTATCAATAGGCGTTGAGATCTGTAATTGTCATAAAAACGGCCATTTGGATCGGTCGAATATTTCTACACGTTCCGTGGAAAATTCAATTTTTTTGAAAATCAACTGAACTATAGCCCACGAATTCAGAGCCAGAAAAATCGAAAAGCTGCAAATGTGATCCGATTTCGATGATTGATACCTCTATCAATAGGCGTTGAGACCTGTAATTGTCTCACCAACGGCCATTTGGATCGGTCGAATATTTCTACACGTTTCGTGGCAAATTCAATTTTTTTGAAAATCAACTGAACTATAGCCCACGAATTCAGAGCCAGAAAAATCGAAAATCTGCAATTGTGATCCGATTTCGATGGTCGATACCTCTATCAATAGGCGTTGAGACCTGTAATAGTCTCACCAACGGCCATTTGGATCGGTCGAATATTTCTACACATTTCGTGGAAAATTCAATTTTTTTGAAATCAACTGAACTATAGCCCACGAATTCAGAGCCACAAAAATCGAAAATCTGCAAATGTGATCCGATATCGATGATTGATACCTCTATCAACAGGCGTTGTGACCTGTAATTGTCATAAAAACGGCCATTTGGATCGGTCGAATATTTCTACACGTTTCGTGGAAAATTCAATTTTTTTGAAAATCAACTGAACTATAGCCTACGAATTCAGAGCCAGAAAAATCGAAAATCTGCAAATGTGATCCGATATCGATGATTGATACCTCTATCAACAGGCGTTGTGACCTGTAATTGTCATAAAAACGGCCATTTGGATCGGTCGAATATTTCTACACGTTCCGTGGAAAATTCAATTTTTTTGAAAATCAACTGAACTATAGCCCACGAATTCAGAGCCACAAAAATCGAAAATCTGCAAATGTGATCCGATATCGATGATTGATACCTCTATCAACAGGCGTTGTGACCTGTAATTGTCATAAAAACGGCCATTTGGATCGGTCGAATATTTCTACACGTTTCGTGGAAAATTCAATTTTTTTGAAAATCAACTGAACTATAGCCTACGAATTCAGAGCCAGAAAAATCGAAAATCTGCAAATGTGATCCGATATCGATGATTGATACCTCTATCAACAGGCGTTGTGACCTGTAATTGTCATAAAAACGGCCATTTGGATCGGTCGAATATTTCTACACGTTCCGTGGAAAATTCAATTTTTTTGAAAATCAACTGAACTATAGCCCACGAATTCAGAGCCAGAAAAATCGAAAACCTGCAATTGTGATCCGATTTCGATGGTCGATACCTCTATCAATAGGCGTTGAGACCTGTAATTGTCTCACCAACGGCCATTTGGATCGGTCGAATATTTCTACACGTTTCGTAGAAAATTCATTTTTTTTGAAAATCAACTGAACTATAGCCCACGAATTCAGAGCCAGAAAAATCGAAAATCTGCAATTGTGATCCGATTTCGATGGTCGATACCTCTATCAATAGGCGTTGAGACCTGTAATAGTCTCACCAACGGCCATTTGGATCGGTCGAATATTTCTACACATTTCTTGGAAAATTCAATTTTTTTGAAATCAACTGAACTATAGCCCACGAATTCAGAGCCACAAAAATCGAAAATCTGCAAATGTGATCCGATATCGATGATTGATACCTCTATCAATAGGCGTTGAGACCTGTAATTGTCATAAAAACGGCCATTTGGATCGGTCGAATATTTCTACACGTTCCGTGGAAAATTCAATTTTTTTTGAAAATCAACTGAACTATAGCCCACGAATTCAGAGCCAGAAAAATCGAAAATCTGCAATTGTGATCCGATTTCGATGATCGATACCTCTATCAACAGGCGTTGAGACCTGTAATTGTCTCACCAACGGCCATTTGGATCGGTCGAATATTTCTACACATTTCATGGAAAATTCAATTTTTTTGAAAATCAACTGAACTATAGCCTACGAATTCAGAGCCAGAAAAATCGAAAATCTGCAAATGTGATCCGATATCGATGATTGATACCTCTATCAACAGGCGTTGTGACCTGTAATTGTCATAAAAACGGCCATTTGGATCGGTCGAATATTTCTACACGTTTCGTGGAAAATTCAATTTTTTTGAAAATCAACTGAACTATAGCCTACGAATTCAGAGCCAGAAAAATCGAAAATCTGCAAATGTGATCCGATATCGATGATTGATACCTGTATCAACAGGCGTTGTGACCTGTAATTGTCATAAAAACGGCCATTTGGATCGGTCGAATATTTCTACACGTTTCGTGGAAAATTCAATTTTTTTGAAAATCAACTGAACTATAGCCCACGAATTCAGAGCCAGAAAAATCGAAAATCTGCAATTGTGATCCGATTTCGATGGTCGATACCTCTATCAATAGGCGTTGAGACCTGTAATTGTCTCACCAACGGCCATTTGGATCGGTCGAATATTTCTACACATTTCATGGAAAATTCAATTTTTTTGAAAATCAACTGAACTATAGCCCACGAATTCAGAGCCAGAAAAATCGAAAATCTGCAATTGTGATCCGATTTCGATGGTCGATACCTCTATCAATAGGCGTTGAGACCTGTAATTGTCTCACCAACGGCCATTTGGATCGGTCGAATATTTCTACACATTTCTTGGAAAATTCAATTTTTTGGAAAATCAACTGAACTATAGCCCACGAATTCAGAGCCAGAAAAATCGAAAATCTGCAAATGTGATCCGATATCGATGATTGATACCTCTATCAATAGGCGTTGAGATCTGTAATTGTCATAAAAACGGCCATTTGGATCGGTCGAATATTTCTACACGTTCCGTGGAAAATTCAATTTTTTTGAAAATCAACTGAACTATAGCCCACGAATTCAGAGCCAGAAAAATCGAAAATCTGCAATTGTGATCCGATTTCGATGGTCGATACCTCTATCAATAGGCGTTGAGACCTGTAATTGTCTCACCAACGGCCATTTGGATCGGTCGAATATTTCTACACATTTCATGGAAAATTCAATTTTTTTGAAAATCAACTGAACTATAGCCCACGAATTCAGAGCCAGAAAAATCGAAAAGCTGCAAATGTGATCCGATTTCGATGATTGATACCTCTATCAATAGGCGTTGAGACCTGTAATTGTCTCACCAACGGCCATTTGGATCGGTCGAATATTTCTACACATTTCGTGGCAAATTCAATTTTTTTGAAAATCAACTGAACTATAGCCCACGAATTCAGAGCCAGAAAAATCGAAAATCTGCAATTGTGATCCGATTTCGATGGTCGATACCTCTATCAATAGGCGTTGAGACCTGTAATTGTCTCACCAACGGCCATTTGGATCGGTCGAATATTTCTACACATTTCGTGGAAAATTCATTTTTTTTGAAAATCAACTGAACTATAGCCCACGAATTCAGAGCCAGAAAAATCGAAAAGCTGCAAATGTGATCCGATTTCGATGATTGATACCTCTATCAATAGGCGTTGAGACCTGTAATTGTCTCACCAACGGCCATTTGGATCGGTCGAATATTTCTACACGTTTCGTGGAAAATTCAATTTTTTTGAAAATCAACTGAACTATAGCCCACGAATTCAGAGCCAGAAAAATAGAAAATCTGCAATTGTGATCCGATTTCGATGGTCGATACCTCTATCAATAGGCGTTGAGACCTGTAATTGTCTCACCAACGGCCATTTGGATCGGTCGAATATTTCTACACATTTCATGGAAAATTCAATTTTTTTGAAAATCAACTGAACTATAGCCCACGAATTCAGAGCCAGAAAAATCGAAAATCTGCAATTGTGATCCGATTTCGATGGTCGATACCTCTATCAATAGGCGTTGAGACCTGTAATTGTCTCACCAACGGCCATTTGGATCGGTCGAATATTTCTACACATTTCTTGGAAAATTCAATTTTTTGGAAAATCAACTGAACTATAGCCCACGAATTCAGAGCCAGAAAAATCGAAAATCTGCAAATGTGATCCGATATCGATGATTGATACCTCTATCAATAGGCGTTGAGATCTGTAATTGTCATAAAAACGGCCATTTGGATCGGTCGAATATTTCTACACGTTCCGTGGAAAATTCAATTTTTTTGAAAATCAACTGAACTATAGCCCACGAATTCAGAGCCAGAAAAATCGAAAATCTGCAATTGTGATCCGATTTCGATGGTCGATACCTCTATCAATAGGCGTTGAGACCTGTAATTGTCTCACCAACGGCCATTTGGATCGGTCGAATATTTCTACACATTTCATGGAAAATTCAATTTTTTTGAAAATCAACTGAACTATAGCCCACGAATTCAGAGCCAGAAAAATCGAAAAGCTGCAAATGTGATCCGATATCGATGATTGATACCTCTATCAACAGGCGTTGTGACCTGTAATTGTCATAAAAACGGCCATTTGGATCGGTCGAATATTTCTACACGTTTCGTGGAAAATTCAATTTTTTTGAAAATCAACTGAACTATAGCCCACGAATTCAGAGCCAGAAAAATCGAAAATCTGCAATTGTGATCCAATTTCGATGATCGATACCTCTATCAATAGGCGTTGAGACCTGTAATTGTCTCACCAACGGCCATTTGGATCGGTCGAATATTTCTACACATTTCATGGAAAATTCAATTTTTTTGAAAATCAACTGAACTACGAATTCAGAGCCAGAAAAATCGAAAATCTGCAAATGTGATCCGATATCGATGATTGATACCTCTATCAACAGGCGTTGAGACCTGTAATTGTCATAAAAACGGCCATTTGGATCGGTCGAATATTTCTACACGTTTCGTGGAAAATTCAATTTTTTTGAAAATCAACTGAACTATAGCCCACGAATTCAGAGCCAGAAAAATCGAAAATCTGCAATTGTGATCCGATTTCGATGGTCGATACCTCTATCAATAGGCGTTGAGACCTGTAATTGTCTCACCAACGGCCATTTGGATCGGTCGAATATTTCTACACATTTCATGGAAAATACAATTTTTTTGAAAATCAACTGAACTATAGCCCACGAATTCAGAGCCAGAAAAATCGAAAATCTGCAATTGTGATCCGATTTCGATGGTCGATACCTCTATCAATAGGCGTTGAGACCTGTAATTGTCTCACCAACGGCCATTTGGATCGGTCGAATATTTCTACACATTTCATGGAAAATTCAATTTTTTTGAAAATCAACTGAACTATAGCCCACGAATTCAGAGCCAGAAAAATCGAAAATCTGCAAATGTGATCCGATATCGATGATTGATACCTCTATCAATAGGCGTTGAGATCTGTAATTGTCATAAAAACGGCCATTTGGATCGGTCGAATATTTCTACACGTTCCGTGGAAAATTCAATTTTTTTGAAAATCAACTGAACTATAGCCCACGAATTCAGAGCCAGAAAAATCGAAAAGCTGCAAATGTGATCCGATTTCGATGGTCGATACCTCTATCAATAGGCGTTGAGACCTGTAATTGTCTCACCAACGGCCATTTGGATCGGTCGAATATTTCTACACATTTCGTGGAAAATTCATTTTTTTTGAAAATCAATTGAACTATAGCCCACGAATTCAGAGCCAGAAAAATCGAAAATCTGCAATTGTGATCCGATTTCGATGGTCGATACCTCTATCAATAGGCGTTGAGACCTGTAATTGTCTCACCAACGGCCATTTGGATCGGTCGAATATTTCTACACATTTCTTGGAAAATTCAATTTTTTTGAAATCAACTGAACTATAGCCCACGAATTCAGAGCCACAAAAATCGAAAATCTGCAAATGTGATCCGATATCGATGATTGATACCTCTATCAATAGGCGTTGAGACCTGTAATTGTCATAAAAACGGCCATTTGGATCGGTCGAATATTTCTACACTTTCCGTGGAAAATTCAATTTTTTTTGAAAATCAACTGAACTATAGCCCACGAATTCAGAGCCAGAAAAATCGAAAATCTGCAATTGTGATCCGATTTCGATGATCGATACCTCTATCAATAGGCGTTGAGACCTGTAATTGTCTCACCAACGGCCATTTGGATCGGTCGAATATTTCTACACGTTTCGTGGAAAATTCAATTTTTTTGAAAATCAACTGAACTATAGCCCACGAATTCAGAGCCAGAAAAATCGAAAATCTGCAATTGTGATCCAATTTCGATGATCGATACCTCTATCAATAGGCGTTGAGACCTGTAATTGTCTCACCAACGGCCATTTGGATCGGTCGAATATTTCTACACATTTCATGGAAAATTCAATTTTTTTGAAAATCAACTGAACTACGAATTCAGAGCCAGAAAAATCGAAAATCTGCAAATGTGATCCGATATCGATGATTGATACCTCTATCAACAGGCGTTGAGACCTGTAATTGTCATAAAAACGGCCATTTGGATCGGTCGAATATTTCTACACGTTTCGTGGAAAATTCAATTTTTTTGAAAATCAACTGAACTATAGCCCACGAATTCAGAGCCAGAAAAATCGAAAATCTGCAATTGTGATCCGATTTCGATGGTCGATACCTCTATCAATAGGCGTTGAGACCTGTAATTGTCTCACCAACGGCCATTTGGATCGGTCGAATATTTCTACACATTTCATGGAAAATACAATTTTTTTGAAAATCAACTGAACTATAGCCCACGAATTCAGAGCCAGAAAAATCGAAAAGCTGCAAATGTGATCCGATTTCGATGGTCGATACCTCTATCAATAGGCGTTGAGACCTGTAATTGTCTCACCAACGGCCATTTGGATCGGTCGAATATTTCTACACATTTCGTGGAAAATTCATTTTTTTTAAAATCAATTGAACTATAGCCAACGAATTCAGAGCCAGAAAAATCGAAAATCTGCAATTGTGATCCGATTTCGATGGTCGATACCTCTATCAATAGGCGTTGAGACCTGTAATTGTCTCACCAACGGCCATTTGGATCGGTCGAATATTTCTACACATTTCTTGGAAAATTCAATTTTTTTGAAATCAACTGAACTATAGCCCACGAATTCAGAGCCACAAAAATCGAAAATCTGCAAATGTGATCCGATATCGATGATTGATACCTCTATCAATAGGCGTTGAGACCTGTAATTGTCATAAAAACGGCCATTTGGATCGGTCGAATATTTCTACACTTTCCGTGGAAAATTCATTTTTTTTGAAAATCAACTGAACTATAGCCCACGAATTCAGAGCCAGAAAAATCGAAAATCTGCAATTGTGATCCGATTTCGATGATCGATACCTCTATCAATAGGCGTTGAGACCTGTAATTGTCTCACCAACGGCCATTTGGATCGGTCGAATATTTCTACACGTTTCGTGGAAAATTCAATTTTTTTGAAAATCAACTGAACTATAGCCTACGAATTCAGAGCCAGAAAAATCGAAAATCTGCAAATGTGATCCGATATCGATGATTGACACCTCTATCAACAGGCGTTGTGACCTGTAATTGTCATAAAAACGGCCATTTGGATCGGTCGAATATTTCTACACGTTTCGTGGAAAATTCAATTTTTTTGAAAATCAACTGAACTATAGCCCACGAATTCAGAGCCAGAAAAATCGAAAATCTGCAATTGAGATCCGATTTCGATGATCGATACCTCTATCAATAGGCGTTTAGACCTGTAATTGTCTCACCAACGGCCATTTGGATCGGTCGAATATTTCTACACATTTCTTGGAAAATTCAATTTTTTTGAAATCAACTGAACTATAGCCCACGAATTCAGAGCCACAAAAATCGAAAATCTGCAAATGTGATCCGATATCGATGATTGATACCTCTATCAATAGGCGTTGAGACGTCGATACCTACCGATTTCGATGATCGATACCTCTATCAATAGGCGTTGAGACCTGTAATTGTCTCACCAACGGCCATTTGGATCGGTCGAATATTTCTACACATTTCATGGAAAATTCAATTTTTTTGAAAATCAACTGAACTATAGCCTACGAATTCAGAGCCAGAAAAATCGAAAATCTGCAAATGTGATCCGATATCGATGATTGATACCTCTATCAACAGGCGTTGTGACCTGTAATTGTCATAAAAACGGCCATTTGGATCGGTCGAATATTTCTACACGTTTCGTGGAAAATTCAATTTTTTTGAAAATCAACTGAACTATAGCCCACGAATTCAGAGCCAGAGAAATCGAAAATCTGCAATTGTGATCCGATTTCGATGGTCGATACCTCTATCAATAGGCGTTGAGACCTGTAATTGTCTCACCAACGGCCATTTGGATCGGTCGAATATTTCTACACATTTCATGGAAAATTCAATTTTTTTGAAAATCAACTAAACTATAGCCCACGAATTCAGAGCCAGCAAAATCGAAAAGCTGCAAATGTGATCCGATTTCGATGATTGATACCTCTATCAATAGGCGTTGTGACCTGTAATTGTCATAAAAACGGCCATTTGGATCGGTCGAATATTTCTACACATTTCATGGAAAATTCAATTTTTTGAAAATCAACTGAACTATAGCCCACGAATTCAGAGCCAGAAAAATCGAAAATCTGCAAATGTGATCCGATATCGATGATTGATACCTCTATCAACAGGCGTTGTGACCTGTAATTGTCATAAAAACGGCCATTTGGATCGGTCGAATATTTCTACACGTTTCGTGGAAAATTCAATTTTTTGAAAATCAACTGAACTATAGCCCACGAATTCAGAGCCAGAAAAATCGAAAATCTGCAATTGTGATCCGATTTCGATGGTCGATACCTCTATCAATAGGCGTTGAGACCTGTAATTGTCTCACCAACGGCCATTTGGATCGGTCGAATATTTCTACACATTTCGTGGAAAATTCAATTTTTTGAAAATCAACTGAACTATAGCCTACGAATTCAGAGCCAGAAAAATCGAAAATCTGCAAATGTGATCCGATATCGATGATTGATACCTCTATCAACAGGCGTTGTGACCTATTGTCATAAAAACGGCCATTTGGATCGGTCGAATATTTCTACACGTTTCGTGAAAATTCAATTTTTTGAAAATCAACTGAACTATAGCCTACGAATTCAGAGCCAGAAAATCTAAAATCTGCAAATGTGATCCGATATCGATGATTGATACCTCTATCAACAGGCGTTGTGACCTGTAATTGTCATAAAAACGGCCATTTGGATCGGTCGAATATTTCTACACGTTTCGTGGAAAATTCAATTTTTTGAAAATCAACTGAACTATAGCCTACGAATTCAGAGCCAGAAAAATCTAAAATCTGCAAATGTGATCCGATATCGATGATTGATACCTCTATCAACAGGCGTTGTGACCTGTAATTGTCATAAAAACGGCCATTGGATCGGTCGAATATTTCTACACGTTTCGTGGGAAAATTCAATTTTTTTGAAAATCAACTGAACTATAGCCCACGAATTCAGAGCCAGCAAAATCGAAAATCTGCAATTGTGATCCGATTTCGATGGTCGATACCTCTATCAATAGGCGTTGAGACCTGTAATTGTCTCACCAACGGCCATTTGGATCGGTCGAATATTTCTACACATTTCATGGAAAATTCAATTTTTTTGAAAATCAACTAAACTATAGCCCACGAATTCAGAGCCAGCAAATCGAAAAAGCTGCAAATGTGATCGATTTCGATGATTGATACCTCTATCAATAGGCGTTGTGACTGTAATTGTCATAAAAACGGCCATTTGGATCGGTCGAATATTTCTACACATTTCATGGAAAATTCAATTTTTTTGAAATCAACTGAATTATAGCCCACGAATTCAGAGCCAGAAAAATCGAAAATCTGCAAATGTGATCCGATATCGATGATTGATACCTCTATCAACAGGCGTTGTGACCTGTAATTGTCATAAAAACGGCCATTTGGATCGGGTCGAATATTTCTACACGTTTCGTGGAAAATTCAATTTTTTGAAATCAACTGAACTATAGCCCACGAATTCAGAGCAGAAAAATCGAAAATCTGCAATTGTGATCCGATTTCGATGGTCGATACCTCTATCAATAGGCGTGAGACCTGTAATTGTCTCACCAACGGCATTTGGATCGGTCGAATATTTCTACACATTTCATGGAAAATTCAATTTTTTTGAAAATCAACTGACTATAGCCCACGAATTCAGAGCCAGAAAAATCGAAAATCTGCAAATGTGATCCGATATCGATGATTGATACCTCTATCAACAGGCGTTGTGACCTGTAATTGTCATAAAAACGGGCCATTTGGATCGGTCGAATATTTCTACACATTTCATGGAAAATTCCAATTTTTTGAAAATCAACTGAACTATAGCCCACGAATTCAGAGCCAGAAAAATCGAAAATCTGCAATGTGATCCGATATCGATGATTGATACCTCTATCAACAGGCGTTGTGACCTGTAATTGTCATAAAAACGGCCATTTGGATCGGTCGAATATTTCTACACGTTTCCGTGGAAAAATTCAATTTTTTTGAAAATCAACTGAACTATAGCCTACGAATTCAGAGCCAGAAAAATCGAAAAATCTGCAAATGTGATCCGATATCGATGATTGATACCTCTATCAACAGGCGTTGTGACCTGTAATTGTCATAAAACGCCATTTGGATCGGTCGAATATTTCTACACGTTTCGTGGAAATTCAATTTTTTTGAAAATCAACTGAACTATAGCCTACGAATTCAGAGCCAGAAAAATCTAAAATCTGCAAATGTGATCCGATATCGATGATTGATACCTCTATCAACAGGCGTTGTGACCTGTAATTGTCATAAAAACGGCATTTGGATCGGTCGAATATTTCTACACGTTCGTGGAAATTCAATTTTTTTGAAATCAACTGAACTATAGCCTACGAATTCAGAGCCAGAAAAATCTAAATCTGCAAATGTGATCCGATATCGATGATTGATACCTCTATCAACAGCGTTGTGACCTGTAATTGTCATAAAAACGGCATTTGGATCGGTCGAATATTTCTACACATTTCATGGAAAATTCAATTTTTTGAAAATCAACTGAACTATAGGCCTTGAATTCAGAGCCAGAAAAATCGAAAATCTGTAATTGTGATCGATTTCGATGGTCGATACCTCTATCAATAGGCGTTGAGACCTGTAATTGTCTCACCAACGGCCATTTGGATCGGTCGAATATTTCTACACATTTCGTGGAAAATTCGATTTTTTTGAAAATCAACTGAACTATAGCCCATGAATTCAGAGCCAGAAAAATCGAAAATCTGTAATTGTGATCCGATTTCGATGGTCGATACCTCTATCAATAGGCGTTGAGACCTGTAATTGTCTCACCAACGGCCATTTGGATCGGTCGAATATTTCTACACATTTCATGGAAAATTCAATTTTTTTGAAAATCAACTGAACTATAGCCCACGAATTCAGAGCCAGAAAAATCGAAAATCTGCAAATGTGATCCGATATCGATGATTGATACCTCTATCAATAGGCGTTGAGATCTGTAATTGTCATAAAAACGGCCATTTGGATCGGTCGAATATTTCTACACGTTCCGTGGAAAATTCAATTTTTTTGAAAATCAACTGAACTATAGCCCACGAATTCAGAGCCGGAAAAATCGAAAATCTGCAAATGTGATCCGATATCGATGATTGATACCTCTATCAATAGGCGTTGAGACCTGTAATTGTCATAAAAACGGCCATTTGGATCGGTCGAATATTTCTACACGTTCCGTGGAAAATTCAATTTTTTTTGAAAATCAACTGAACTATAGCCCACGAATTCAGAGCCAGAAAAATCGAAAATCTGCAATTGTGATCCGATTTCGATGATCGTTACCTCTATCAATAGGCGTTGAGACCTGTAATTGTCTCACCAACGGCCATTTGGATCGGTCGAATATTTCTACACATTTCGTGGAAAATTCAATTTTTTTGAAAATCAACTGAACTATAGCCCACGAATTCAGAGCCACAAAAATCGAAAATCTGCAATTGTGCTCCGATTTCGATGGTCGATACCTCTATCAATAGGCGTTGAGACCTGTAATTGTCTCACCAACGGCCATTTGGATCGGTCGAATATTTCTACCCGTCTCGTGGAAAATTCGATTTTTTTAAAAATCAACTGAACTATAGCCCACGAATTCAGAGCCAGAAAAATCGAAAATCTGCAAATGTGATCCGATTTCGATGATTGATGCCTCTATCAATAGGCGTTGAGATTTGTAATTGTCATAAAAACGGCCATTTGGATCGGTCGAATATTTCTACACGTTCCGTGGAACATTCAATTTTTTTGAAAATCAACTGAACTATAGCCCACGAATTCAGAGCCAGAAAAATCGAAAATCTGCAATTGTGCTCCGATTTCGATGGTCGATACCTCTATCAATAGGCGTTGAGACCTGTAATTGTCTCACCAACGGCCATTTGGATCGGTCGAATATTTCTATACGTTCCGTGGAAAATTCAATTTTTTTGAAAATCAACTGAACTATAGCCCACGAATTCAGAGCCACAAAAATCGAAAATCTGCAAATGTGATCCGATTTCGATGATTGATGCCTCTATCAACAGGCGTTGAGACCTGTAATTGTCATACAAATGGCCATTTGGATCGGTTGAATATTTCTACACATTTCGTGGAAAATTCAATTTTTTTGAAAATCAACTGAACTATAGCCCACGAATTCAGAGCCAGAAAAATCGAAAATCTGCAATTGTGCTCCGATTTCGATGGTCGATACCTCTATCAATAGGCGTTGAGACCTGTAATTGTTTCACCAACGGCCATTTAGATCGGTCGAATATTTCTACACATTTCTTGGAAAATTCAATTTTTTTGAAAATCAACTGAACTATAGCCCACGAATTCAGAGCCAGAAAAATCGAAAATTTGCAATTGTGCTCCGATTTCGATGGTCGATACCTCTATCAATAGGCGTTGAGACCTGTAATTGTCTCACCAACGGCCATTTGGATCGGTCGAATATTTCTACCCGTTTCGTGAAAAATTCGATTTTTTTGAAAATCAACTGAACTATAGCCCACGAATTCAGAGCCAGAAAAATCGAAAATCTGCAATTGTGCTCCGATTTCGATGGTCGATACCTCTATCAATAGGCGTTGAGACCTGTAATTGTTTCACCAACGGCCATTTAGATCGGTCGAATATTTCTACACGTTTCGTGGAAAATTCAATTTTTTTAAAAATCAACTGAACTATAGCCCACGAATTCAGAGCCAGAAAAATCGAAAATATGCAATTGTGATCCGATTTCGATGATTGATACCTCTATCAATAGGCGTTGAGATCTGTAATTGTCATAAAAACGGCCATTTGGATCGGTCGAATATTTCTACACGTTCCGTGGAAAATTCAATTTTTTTGAAAATCAACTGAACTATAGCCCACGAATTCAGAGCCAGAAAAATCGAAAATCTGCAATTGTGCTCCGATTTCGATGGTCGATACCTCTATCAATAGGCGTTGAGATCTGCAATTGTCATAAAAACGGCCATTTGGATCGGTCGAATATTTCTACACATTTCGTGGAAAATTCAATTTTTTTGAAAATCAACTGAACTATAGCCCACGAATTCAGAGCCAGAAAAATCGAAAATCTGCAATTGTGCTCCGAGTTCGATGGTCGATACCTCTATCAATAGGCGTTGAGACCTGTAATTGTCTCACCAACGGCCATTTGGATCGGTCGAATATTTCTACCCGTCTCGTGGAAAATTCGATTTTTTTGAAAATCAACTGAACTATAGCCCACGAATTCAGAGCCAGAAAAATCGAAAATCTGCAAATGTAATCCGATTTCGATGATTGATACCTCTATCAATAGGCGTTGAGATTTGTAATTGTCATAAAAACGGCCATTTGGATCGGTCGAATATTTCTACACGTTTCTTGAAAAATTCAATTTTTTTAAAAATCAACTGAACTATAGCCCACGAATTCAGAGCCAGAAAAATCGAAAATCTGCAATTGTGCTCCGATTTCGATGGTCGATACCTCTATCAATAGGCGTTGAGATCTGTAATTGTCATAAAAACGGCCATTTGGATCGGTCGAATATTTCTACACGTTCCGTGGAAAATTCAATTTTTTGGAAAATCAACTGAACTATAGCCCACGAATTCAGAGCCAGAAAAATCGAAAATCTGCAATTGTGCTCCGATTTCGATGGTCGATACCTCTATCAATAGGCGTTGAGATCTGCAATTGTCATAAAAACGGCCATTTGGATCGGTCGAATATTTCTACACGTTCCGTGGAAAATTTAGTTTTTTTCAAAATCAACTGAACTATAGCCCACGAATTCAGAGCCAGAAAAATCGAAAATCTGCAATTGTGCTCCGATTCAATACAGTGTTCAATACAGTCAATACAGTGTCATCAAACTGAAAAAAAAATATTATAATAATAAATTTAACAATATTCTTGGAAATCAAAAACAGATATGGAAACTTACCAAAGAAATACTTACCAACAAATATGACGTAACTGATATCTCCATAATTACTTTGAAAATTGATGGACAGTTAATAACTGATCAACTATTGGTAGCTCAGACACTTAACAAACATTTTACCAGTATTGGACTTGAAATACAAAATGAGTGTAACTTACCACATAATCAACATTATCATCATTATGACATCGGACAGTCTCTGTCCCAGTTTAAAGAAACTACACCACTAGAAATTGATCAAATAATTAAATCACTTAATCCCACAAGTTCTGCGGGTTGGGATAAAATCAAACCCAAAATAGTTAAACAACTTAATTCAAGCATCTCAGAATCGTTATCAACTTATATAAATAGTTGTTTCTCGAAGTGTTGTTTCCCAGATGAATTTAAAATTGCTCGAGTAACTCCTTTATTTAAAGGCGGAGAAAGATATAACCCTACAAACTATCGTCCAATCTCGGTTCTACCTTTTTTTCAAAAGTGTTTGAGAAAATTATATATCAACAATTAAATGACCATTTAGGAAAGAATAACTTAATAGATAAAAATCAGTTCGGGTTCCAAAAACATAGCAGTACCGTTTCAGCTTCAATAAATCTAGTAGAAACAATTTATTGTAATATCGAAAAAAAATTATGTACTTCTGCTTTATTTATAGACCTCAGGAAAGCATTTGACTGCGTCGACTTGGAAATTCTTTTGACAAAAATACGTAAAATAGGGGTTACTGCAAGTGCTTTAAGTTTAGTAAAAAATTATCTAACCAATCGAAAACAGTTTGTAATTGTTAGCGATAAGTGTTCTGACCTCTCAGATGTAAAATGCGGCGTCCCTCAGGGTTCTATCTTAGGGCCACTGTTTTTTCTCATTTATATAAATGATATTTTCCAACTTGAATTAAACGGTAAACTCATTCTATATGCAGATGATGCAGTATTATGCTATGGCAAAGATTCAGAAGATGGCCTAAAAGTTGCTATGGAACAAGATCTCAATGTACTGAATAATTGGCTTAACCTTAATAAATTACAATTGAATTTCTCTAAAACAAACTTCATTTACTTTTATGTCAAAAATAAACCCCGTCAGTATGACGTTCTAAAATGTCTATTAGTTAAAAATCATGTAATACCTAGAGTAGAAAAATCTTGTTATTTAGGACTCCACATCACCTCAAAGCTGAACTGGGATAATCACATTAATAATATCAAGAAAAAGATTTCTCCAATAATTGGCGTGTTTAGGAAGGTTGGGAAATATTTGCAGAATGATATGTCCAAAAGCCTGTATTATGCATATATCCATTCTCATCTAATATATTTAATTTCAATCTGGGGAGCCGCAGGACTTTCTAAGGTTGAAGAACTACAAATTCTACAAAATAAGGCCCTTAAACATATTTATAGACTACCAATTCGAACACCATCAATTAAATTATACAACCGCGAAATACTCCCTTTGCAAGAACTTATCGAATACGAATATGTTTTATTAATTTATAAGCTCCAAAACCAAATGATTAAGTCTGATTTTCATATGGGTACAAATTTTGATGTGTCTAACCGGGTTAGTAGATCATCTCATCAATTACGGGTTCCAAAATTCAAATATAAGATTACAATGGGCAGCATTTTTTATAGAGGCATCAAATTATTTAATGAGCTACCGAATAGTATTAAAACTGCTGAAATTGGAAGTTTTAAATCAGAAGTTAAATTATTGTTAATTGATAAATTTATTAAAAGATATGAAGACACTCACATTGTTACAGAGTTATATTAATGTATTAAGTTTAATTTTTTGAATTAATTACTAAAGTTGATTAGTTATAATAAATAATAAATGATTTAAATTTATAAGAAAGTGTAAAATAATAAACATAAAAACAAAAAAACAAAAATATATATATTCAAATGTTTTCTATATTGTAAATTTCTTGTATAAAAATTTGTATAATTTTTCTAAGAAATAAAAAATAAAAAAAAAAATAAAAATTTCGATGGTCGATGCCTCTATCAACAGGCGTTGAGATCTGTAATTGTCATAAAAACGGCCATTTGGATCGGTCGAATATTTCTACACATTTCGTGGAAAATTCAATTTTTTTGAAAATCAACTGAACTATAGCCCACGAATTCAGAGCCAGAAAAATCGAAAATCTGCAATTGTGCTCCGATTTCGATGGCCGATACCTCTATCAATAGGCGTTGAGACCTGTAATTGTCATACAAACGGCCATTTGGATCGGTCGAATATTTCTACACGTTCCGTGGAAAATTCAATTTTTTTGAAAATCAACTGAACTATAGCCCACGAATTCAGAGCCAGAAAAATCGAAAATCTGCAAATGTGATCCGATTTCGATGATTGATATCTATATCAATAGGCGTTGAGATCTGTAATTGTCATAAAAACGGCCATTTGGATCGGTCGAATATTTCTACACGTTCCGTGGAAAATTCAATTTTTTTGAAAATCAACTGAACTATAGCCCACGAATTCAGAGCCAGAAAAATCGAAAATCTGCAATTGTGCTCCGAGTTCGATGGTCGATACCTCTATCAATAGGCGTTGAGACCTGTAATTGTCTCACCAACGGCCATTTGGATCGGTCGAATATTTCTACACATTTCGTGGAAAATTCAATTTTTTTGAAAATCAACTGAACTATAGCCCACGAATTCAGAGCCACAAAAATCGAAAATCTGCAATTGTGCTCCGATTTCGATGGTCGATACCTCTATCAATAGGCGTTGAGACCTGTAATTGTCTCACCAACGGCCATTTGGATCGGTCGAATATTTCTACCCGTCTCGTGGAAAATTCGATTTTTTTAAAAATCAACTGAACTATAGCCCACGAATTCAGAGCCAGAAAAATCGAAAATCTGCAATTGTGCTCCGATTTCGATGGTCGATACCTCTATCAATAGGCGTTGAGACCTGTAATTGTCTCACCAACGGCCATTTGGATCGGTCGAATATTTCTACACATTTCGTGGAAAATTCAATTTTTTTGAAAATCAACTGAACTATAGCCCACGAATTCAGAGCCAGAAAAATCGAAAATCTGCAAATGTGATCCGATTTCGATGATTGATGCCTCTATCAACAGGCGTTGAGACCTGTAATTGTCATACAAACGGCCATTTGGATCGGCCGAATATTTCTACACATGTTGTGGAAAATTCATTTTTTTTAAAAATCAACTGAACTATAGCCCACGAATTCAGAGCCAGAAAAATCGAAAATCTGCAATTGTGCTCCGATTTCGATGGTCGATACCTCTATCAATAGGCGTTGAGATCTGTAATTGTCATAAAAACGGCCATTTGGATCGGTCGAATATTTCTACACGTTCCGTGGAAAATTCGATTTTTTTGAAAATCAACTGAACTATAGCCCACGAATTCAGAGCCAGAAAAATCGAAAATCTGCAATTGTGCTCCGATTTTGATGGTCAATACCTCTATCAATAGGCGTAGGCGTTGAGATCTGTAATTGTCATAAAAACGGCCATTTGGATCGGTCGAATATTTCTACACATTTCGTGGAAAATTCAATTTTTTTGAAAATCAACTGAACTATAGCCTACGAATTCAGAGCCAGAAAAATCGAAAATCTGCAAATGTGATCCGATTTCGATGATTGATACCTCTATCAATAGGCGTTGAGATCTGTAATTGTCATAAAAACGGCCATTTGGATCGGTCGAATATTTCTACACGTTCCGTGGAAAATTCAATTTTTTTGAAAATCAACTGAACTATAGCCCACGAATTCAGAGCCAGAAAAATCGAAAATCTGCAATTGTGCTCCGATTTTGATGGTCAATACCTCTATCAATAGGCGTTGAGATCTGTAATTGTCATAAAAACGGCCATTTGGATCGGTCGAATATTTCTACACGTTCCGTGGAAAATTCAATTTTTTTGAAAATCAACTGAACTATAGCCCACGAATTCAGAGCCAGAAAAATCGAAAATCTGCAAATGTGATCCGATTTCGATGATTGATACCTCTATCAATAGGCGTTGAGATCTGTAATTGTCATAAAAACGGCCATTTGGATCGGTCGAATATTTCTACACGTTCCGTGGAAAATTCAATTTTTTTGAAAATCAACTGAACTATAGCCCACGAATTCAGAGCCAGAAAAATCGAAAATCTGCAAATGTGATCCGATTTCGATGATTGATGCCTCTATCAACAGGCGTTGAGATCTGTAATTGTCATAAAAACGGCCATTTGGATCGGTCGAATATTTCTACACATTTCGTGGAAAATTCAATTTTTTTGAAAATCAACTGAACTATAGCCTACGAATTCAGAGCCAGAAAAATCGAAAATCTGCAAATGTGATCCGATTTCGATTATTGATACCTCTATCAATAGGCGTTGAGATCTGTAATTGTCATAAAAACGGCCATTTGGATCGGTCGAATATTTCTACACGTTCCGTGGAAAATTCAATTTTTTTGAAAATCAACTGAACTATAGCCCACGAATTCAGAGCCAGAAAAATCGAAAATCTGCAAATGTGATCCGATTTCGATGATTGATGCCTCTATCAACAGGCGTTGAGATCTGTAATTGTCATAAAAACGGCCATTTGGATCGGTCGAATATTTCTACACGTTCCGTGGAAAATTCAATTTTTTTGAAAATCAACTGAACTATAGCCCACGAATTCAGAGCCAGAAAAATCGAAAATCTGCAATTGTGCTCCGATTTTGATGGTCAATACCTCTATCAATAGGCGTTGAGATCTGTAATTGTCATAAAAACGGCCATTTGGATCGGTCGAATATTTCTACACGTTCCGTGGAAAATTCAATTTTTTTGAAAATCAACTGAACTATAGCCCACGAATTCAGAGCCAGAAAAATCGAAAATCTGCAAATGTGATCCGATTTCGATGATTGATACCTCTATCAATAGGCGTTGAGATCTGTAATTGTCATAAAAACGGCCATTTGGATCGGTCGAATATTTCTACACGTTCCGTGGAAAATTCAATTTTTTTGAAAATCAACTGAACTATAGCCCACGAATTCAGAGCCAGAAAAATCGAAAATCTGCAAATGTGATCCGATTTCGATGATTGATGCCTCTATCAACAGGCGTTGAGATCTGTAATTGTCATAAAAACGGCCATTTGGATCGGTCGAATATTTCTACACGTTTCGTGGAAAATTCAATTTTTTTAAAAATCAACTGAACTATAGCCCACGAATTCAGAGCCAGAAAAATCGAAAATATGCAATTGTGATCCGATTTCGATGATTGATACCTCTATCAATAGGCGTTGAGATCTGTAATTGTCATAAAAACGGCCATTTGGATCGGTCGAATATTTCTACACGTTCCGTGGAAAATTCAATTTTTTTGAAAATCAACTGAACTATAGCCCACGAATTCAGAGCCAGAAAAATCGAAAATCTGCAATTGTGCTCCGATTTCGATGGTCGATACCTCTATCAATAGGCGTTGAGACCTGTAATTGTCTCACCAACGGCCATTTGGATCGGTCGAATATTTCTACACATTTCGTGGAAAATTCAATTTTTTTGAAAATCAACTGAACTATAGCCCACGAATTCAGAGCCAGAAAAATCGAAAATCTGCAATTGTGCTCCGAGTTCGATGGTCGATACCTCTATCAATAGGCGTTGAGACCTGTAATTGTCTCACCAACGGCCATTTGGATCGGTCGAATATTTCTACACGTTCCGTGGAAAATTCAATTTTTTTGAAAATCAACTGAACTATAGCCCACGAATTCAGAGCCACAAAAATCGAAAATCTGCAAATGTGATCCGATTTCGATGATTGATACCTCTATCAATAGGCGTTGAGATCTGCAATTGTCATAAAAACGGCCATTTGGATCGGTCGAATATTTCTATACGTTCCGTGGAAAATTCAATTTTTTTGAAAATCAACTGAACTATAGCCCACGAATTCAGAGCCACAAAAATCGAAAATCTGCAAATGTGATCCGATTTCGATGATTGATGCCTCTATCAACAGGCGTTGAGACCTGTAATTGTCATACAAATGGCCATTTGGATCGGTCGAATATTTCTACACATTTCGTGGAAAATTCAATTTTTTTGAAAATCAACTGAACTATAGCCCACGAATTCAGAGCCACAAAAATCGAAAATCTGCAAATGTGATCCGATTTCGATGATTGATACCTCTATCAATAGGCGTTGAGATCTGCAATTGTCATAAAAACGGCCATTTGGATCGGTCGAATATTTCTATACGTTCCGTGGAAAATTCAATTTTTTTGAAAATCAACTGAACTATAGCCCACGAATTCAGAGCCACAAAAATCGAAAATCTGCAAATGTGATCCGATTTCGATGATTGATGCCTCTATCAACAGGCGTTGAGACCTGTAATTGTCATACAAATGGCCATTTGGATCGGTCGAATATTTCTACACATTTCGTGGAAAATTCAATTTTTTTGAAAATCAACTGAACTATAGCCCACGAATTCAGAGCCAGAAAAATCGAAAATCTGCAATTGTGCTCCGATTTTGATGGTCGATACCTCTATCAATAGGCGTTGAGACCTGTAATTGTCTCACCAACGGCCATTTGGATCGGTCGAATATTTCTACCCGTTTCGTGAAAAATTCGATTTTTTTGAAAATCAACTGAACTATAGCCCACGAATTCAGAGCCAGAAAAATCGAAAATCTGCAATTGTGCTCCGATTTCGATGGTCGATACCTCTATCAATAGGCGTTGAGACCTGTAATTGTTTCACCAACGGCCATTTGGATCGGTCGAATATTTCTACACATTTCTTGGAAAATTCAATTTTTTTGAAAATCAACTGAACTATAGCCCACGAATTCAGAGCCAGAAAAATCGAAAGTCTGCAATTGTGCTCCGATTTCGATGGTCGATACCTCTATCAATAGGCGTTGAGACCTGTAATTGTCTCACCAACGGCCATTTGGATCGGTCGAATATTTCTACCCGTTTCGTGAAAAATTCGATTTTTTTGAAAATCAACTGAACTATAGCCCACGAATTCAGAGCCAGAAAAATCGAAAATCTGCAATTGTGCTCCGATTTTGATGGTCAATATCAATAGGCGTTGAGATCTGTAATTGTCATAAAAACGGCCATTTGGATCGGTCGAATATTTCTAAACGTTCCGTGGAACATTTAATTTTTTTGAAAATCAACTGAACTATAGCCCACGAATTCAGAGCCAGAAAAATCGAAAATCTGCAATTGTGATCCGATTTCGATGATTGATACCTCTATCAATAGGCGTTGAGATCTGTAATTGTCATAAAAACGGCCATTTGGATCGGTCGAATATTTCTACACGTTCCGTGGAACATTTAATTTTTTTGAAAATCAACTGAACTATAGCCCACGAATTCAGAGCCAGAAAAATCGAAAATCTGCAATTGTGCTCCGATTTCGATGGTCGATACCTCTATCAATAGGCGTTGAGACCTGTAATTGTCTCACCAACGGCCATTTGGATCGGTCGAATATTTCTATACGTTCCGTGGAAAATTCAATTTTTTTGAAAATCAACTGAACTATAGCCCACGAATTCAGAGCCACAAAAATCGAAAATCTGCAAATGTGATCCGATTTCGATGATTGATACCTCTATCAATAGGCGTTGAGATCTGCAATTGTCATAAAAACGGCCATTTGGATCCGTCGAATATTTCTATACGTTCCGTGGAAAATTCAATTTTTTTGAAAATCAACTGAACTATAGCCCACGAATTCAGAGCCACAAAAATCGAAAATCTGCAAATGTGATCCGATTTCGATGATTGATGCCTCTATCAACAGGCGTTGAGACCTGTAATTGTCATACAAATGGCCATTTGGATCGGTCGAATATTTCTACACATTTCGTGGAAAATTCAATTTTTTTGAAAACCAACTGAACCACGAATTCAGAGCCAGAAAAATCGAAAATCTGCAATTGTGCTCCGATTTTGATGGTCGATACCTCTATCAATAGGCGTTGAGACCTGTAATTGTCTCACCAACGGCCATTTGGATCGGTCGAATATTTCTACCCGTTTCGTGAAAAATTCGATTTTTTTGAAAATCAACTGAACTATAGCCCACGAATTTAGAGCCAGAAAAATCGAAAATCTGCAATTGTGCTCCGATTTCGATGGTCGATACCTCTATCAATAGGCGTTGAGACCTGTAATTGTTTCACCAACGGCCATTTGGATCGGTCGAATATTTCTACACATTTCTTGGAAAATTTAATTTTTTTGAAAATCAACTGAACTATAGCCCACGAATTCAGAGCCAGAAAAATCGAAAATCTGCAATTGTGCTCCGATTTCGATGGTCGATACCTCTATCAATAGGCGTTGAGACCTGTAATTGTCTCACCAACGGCCATTGGGATCGGTCGAATATTTCTACCCGTTTCGTGAAAAATTCGATTTTTTTGAAAATCAACTGAACTATAGCCCACGAATTCAGAGCCAGAAAAATCGAAAATCTGCAATTGTGCTCCGATTTTGATGGTCAATATCAATAGGCGTTGAGATCTGTAATTGTCATAAAAACGGCCATTTGGATCGGTCGAATATTTCTACACGTTCCGTGGAAAATTCAATTTTTTTGAAAATCAACTGAACTATAGCCCACGAATTCAGAGCCAGAAAAATCGAAAATCTGCAAATGTGATCCGATTTCGATGATTGATACCTCTATCAATAGGCGTTGAGACCTGTAATTGTCATACAAACGGCCATTTGGATCGGTCGAATATTTCTACACGTTCCGTGGAAAATTCAATTTTTTTGAAAATCAACTGAACTATAGCCCACGAATTCAGAGCCAGAAAAATCGAAAATCTGCAATTGTGCTCCGAGTTCGATGGTCGATACCTCTATCAATAGGCGTTGAAACCTGTAATTGTCTCACCAACGGCCATTTGGATCGGTCGAATATTTCTACCCGTCTCGTGGAAAATTCGATTTTTTTGAAAATCAACTGAACTATAGCCCACGAATTTAGAGCCAGAAAAATCGAAAAGCTGCAAATGTAATCCGATTTCGATGATTGATACCTCTATCAATAGGCGTTGAGATTTGTAATTGTCATAAAAACGGCCATTTGGATCGGTCGAATATTTCTACACGTTCCGTGGAAAATTCAATTTTTTTGAAAATCAACTGAACTATAGCCCACGAATTCAGAGCCACAAAAATCGAAAATCTGTAAATGTGATCCGATTTCGATGATTGATGCCTCTATCAAAAGGCGTTGAGACCTGTAATTGTCATACAAACGGCCATTTGGATCGGTCGAATATTTCTACACGTTTCGTGGAAAATTTAATTTTTTTAAAAATCAACTGAACTATAGCCTACGAATTCAGAGCCAGAAAAATCGAAAATCTGCAATTGTGCTCCGATTTCGATGGTCGATACCTCTATCAATAGGCGTTGAGATCTGCAATTGTCATAAAAACGGCCATTTGGATCGGTCGAATATTTCTACACGTTCCGTGGAAAATTTAGTTTTTTTGAAAATCAACTGAACTATAGCCCACGAATTCAGAGCCAGAAAAATCGAAAATCTGCAATTGTGCTCCGATTTCGATGGTCGATGCCTCTATCAACAGGCGTTGAGATCTGTAATTGTCATAAAAACGGCCATTTGGATCGGTCGAATATTTCTACACATTTCGTGGAAAATTCAATTTTTTTGAAAATCAACTGAACTATAGCCCACGAATTCAGAGCCAGAAAAATCGAAAATCTGCAATTGTGCTCCGATTTCGATGGTCGATACCTCTATCAATAGGCGTTGAGACCTGTAATTGTCATACAAACGGCCATTTGGATCGGTCGAATATTTCTACACGTTCCGTGGAAAATTCAATTTTTTTGAAAATCAACTGAACTATAGCCCACGAATTCAGAGCCAGAAAAATCGAAAATCTGCAAATGTGCTCCGATTTCGATGATTGATATCTATATCAATAGGCGTTGAGATCTGTAATTGTCATAAAAACGGCCATTTGGATCGGTCGAATAATTCTACACGTTCGTGGAAAATTCAATTTTTTGAAAATCAACTGAACTATAGCCCACGAATTCAGAGCCAGAAAAATCGAAAATCTGCAATTGTGCTCCGAGTTCGATGGTCGATACCTCTATCAATAGGCGTTGAGACCTGTAATTGTCTCACCAACGGCCATTTGGATCGGTCGAATATTTCTACACATTTCGTGGAAAATTCAATTTTTTTGAAAATCAACTGAACTATAGCCCACGAATTCAGAGCCAGAAAAATCGAAAATCTGCAAATGTGATCCGATTTCGATGATTGATACCTCAATCAATAGGCGTTGAGACCTGTAATTGTCATACAAACGGCCATTTGGATCGGTCGAATATTTCTACACGTTCCGTGGAAAATTCAATTTTTTGAAAATCAACTGAACTATAGCCCACGAATTCAGAGCCAGAAAAATCGAAAATCTGCAATAATTGTGCTCCGAGTTCGATGGTCGATACCTCTATCAATAGGCGTTGAGACCTGTAATTGTCTCACCAACGGCCATTTGGATCGGTCGAATATTTCTACACATTTCGTGGAAAATTCAATTTTTTTGAAAATCAACTGAACTATAGCCCACGAATTCAGAGCCAGAAAAATCGAAAATCTGCAATTGTGCTCCGATTTCGATGGTCGATACCTCTATCAATAGGCGTTGAGACCTGTAATTGTCTCACCAACGGCCATTTGGATCGGTCGAATATTTCTACACATTTCGTGGAAAATTCAATTTTTTTGAAAATCAACTGAACTATAGCCCACGAATTCAGAGCCAGAAAAATCGAAAATCTGCAAATGTGATCCGATTTCGATGATTGATATCTATATCAATAGGCGTTGAGATCTGTAATTGTCTCACCAACGGCCATTTGGATCGGTCGAATATTTCTACCCGTCTCGTGGAAAATTCAATTTTTTTGAAAATCAACTGAACTATAGCCCACGAATTCAGAGCCAGAAAAATCGAAAATCTGCAAATGTGATCCGATATCGATGATTGATACCTCTATCAACAGGCGTTGAGACCTGTAATTGTCATACAAACGGCCATTTGGATCGGTCGAATATTTCTACACGTTTCGTGGAAAATTCAATTTTTTTAAAAATCAACTGAACTATAGCCGACGAATTCAGAGCCAGAAAAATCGAAAATCTGCAATTGTGCTCCGATTTCGATGGTCGATACCTCTATCAATAGGCGTTGAGATCTGTAATTGTCATAAAAACGGCCATTTGGATCGGTCGAATATTTCTACACGTTCCGTGGAAAATTCAATTTTTTTGAAAATCAACTGAACTATAGCCCACGAATTCAGAGCCAGAAAAATCGAAAATCTGCAAATGTGATCCGATTTCGATGATTGATACCTCTATCAATAGGCGTTGAGATCTGTAATTGTCATAAAAACGGCCATTTGGATCGGTCGAATATTTCTATACGTTCCGTGGAAAATTCAATTTTTTTGAAAATCAACTGAACTATAGCCCACGAATTCAGAGCCACAAAAATCGAAAATCTGCAAATGTGATCCGATTTCGATGATTGATGCCTCTATCAACAGGCGTTGAGACCTGTAATTGTCTCACCAACGGCCATTTGAATCGGTCGAATATTTCTACCCGTCTCGTGGAAAATTCAATTTTTTTGAAAATCAACTGAACTATAGCCCACGAATTCAGAGCCAGAAAAATCGAAAATCTGCAATTGTGCTCCGATTTCGATGGTCGATACCTCAATCAACAGGCGTTGAGATCTGTAATTGTCATACAAACGGCCATTTGGATCGGTCGAATATTTCTACACGTTTCGTGGAAAATTCAATTTTTTGAAAATCAACTGAACTATAGCCCACGAATTCAGAGCCAGAAAAATCGAAAATCTGCAATTGTGATCCGATTTCGATGATTGATGCCTCTATCAACAGGCGTTGAGACCTGTAATTGTCATACAAACGGCCATTTGGATCGGTCGAATATTTCTACCCCTCTCGTGGAAAATTCGATTTTTTTGAAAATCAACTGAACTATAGCCCACGAATTCAGAGCCAGAAAAATCGAAAATCTGCAAATGTGATCCGATTTCGATGATTGATACCTCTATCAATAGGCGTTGAGATCTGTAATTGTCATAAAAACGGCCATTTGGATCGGTCGAATATTTCTATACGTTCCGTGGAAAATTCAATTTTTTGAAAATCAACTGAACTATAGCCCACGAATTCAGAGCCACAAAAATCGAAAATCTGCAAATGTGATCCGATTTCGATGATTGATGCTTCTATCAACAGGCGTTGAGACCTGTAATTGTCTCACCAACGGCCATTTGAATCGGTCGAATATTTCTACCCGTCTCGTGGAAAATTCAATTTTTTTGAAAATCAACTGAACTATAGCCCACGAATTCAGAGCCAGAAAAATCGAAAATCTGCAATTGTGCTCCGATTTCGATGGTCGATACCTCAATCAATAGGCGTTGAGATCTGTAATTGTCATACAAACGGCCATTTGGATCGGTCGAATATTTCTACACGTTCCGTGGAAAATTCAATTTTTTTAAAAATCAACTGAAATATAGCCCACGAATTCAGAGCCAGAAAAATCGAAAATCTGCAAATGTGATCCGATTTCGATGATTGATGCCTCTATCAACAGGCGTTGAGATTTGTAATTGTCATAAAAACGGCCATTTGGATCGGTCGAATATTTCTACACATTACGTGGAAAATTCAATTTTTTGAAAATCAACTGAACTATAGCCCACGAATTCAGAGCCAGAAAATCGAAAATCTGCAAATGTGATCCGATTTCGATGATTGATACCTCTATCAATAGGCGTTGAGATCTGCAATTGTCATAAAAACGGCCATTTGGATCGGTCGAATATTTCTATACGTTCCGTGGAAAATTCAATTTTTTTGAAAATCAACTGAACTATAGCCCACGAATTCAGAGCCACAAAAATCGAAAATCTGCAAATGTGATCCGATTTCGATGATTGATGCCTCTATCAACAGGCGTTGAGACCTGTAATTGTCATACAAATGGCCATTTGGATCGGTCGAATATTTCTACACATTTCGTGGAAAATTCAATTTTTTTGAAAATCAACTGAACTATAGCCCACGAATTCAGAGCCAGAAAAATCGAAAATCTGCAATTGTGCTCCGATTTTGATGGTCGATACCTCTATCAATAGGCGTTGATACCTGTAATTGTCTCACCAACGGCCATTTGGATCGGTCGAATATTTCTACACATTTCTTGGAAAATTTAATTTTTTTGAAAATCAACTGAACTATAGCCCACGAATTCAGAGCCAGAAAAATCGAAAATCTGCAATTGTGCTCCGATCTCGATGGTCGATACCTCTATCAATAGGCGTTGAGACCTGTAATTGTCTCACCAACGGCCATTTGGATCGGTCGAATATTTCTATACGTTCCGTGGAAAATTCAATTTTTTTGAAATCAACTGAACTATAGCCCACGAATTCAGAGCCACAAAAATCGAAAATCTGCAAATGTGATCCGATTTCGATGATTGATACATCTATCAATAGGCGTTGAGATCTGCAATTGTCATAAAAACGGCCATTTGGATCCGTCGAATATTTCTATACGTTCCGTGGAAAATTCAATTTTTTTGAAAATCAACTGAACTATAGCCCACGAATTCAGAGCCACAAAAATCGAAAATCTGCAAATGTGATCCGATTTCGATGATTGATGCCTCTATCAACAGGCGTTGAGACCTGTAATTGTCATACAAATGGCCATTTGGATCGGTCGAATATTTCTACACATTTCGTGGAAAATTCAATTTTTTTGAAAATCAACTGAACCACGAATTCAGAGCCAGAAAAATCGAAAATCTGCAATTGTGCTCCGATTTTGATGGTTGATACCTCTATCAATAGGCGTTGAGACCTGTAATTGTCTCACCAACGGCCATTTGGATCGGTCGAATATTTCTACCCGTTTCGTGAAAAATTCGATTTTTTTGAAAATCAACTGAACTATAGCCCACGAATTCAGAGCCAGAAAAATCGAAAATCTGCAATTGTGCTCCGATTTCGATGGTCGATACCTCTATCAATAGGCGTTGAGACCTGTAATTGTTTCACCAACGGCCATTTGGATCGGTCGAATATTTCTACACATTTCTTGGAAAATTCAATTTTTTTGAAATCAACTGAACTATAGCCCACGAATTCAGAGCCAGAAAAATCGAAAATCTGCAATTGTGCTCCGATTTCGATGATCGATACCTCTATCAATAGGCGTTGAGACCTGTAATTGTCTCACCAACGGCCATTGGATCGGTCGAATATTTCTACCCGTTTCGTGAAAAATTCGATTTTTTGAAAATCAACTGAACTATAGCCCACGAATTCAGAGCCAGAAAAATCGAAAATCTGCAATTGTGCTCCGATTTTGATGGTCAATATCAATAGGCGTTGAGATCTGTAATTGTCATAAAAACGGCCATTTGGATCGGTCGAATATTTCTACACGTTCCGTGGAAAATTCAATTTTTTTGAAAATCAACTGAACTATAGCCTACGAATTCAGCAGAGCCAGAAAAATCGAAAATCTGCAAATGTGATCCGATTTCGATGATTGATACCTCTATCAATAGGCGTTGAGATCTGTAATTGTCATAAAAACGGCCATTTGGATCGGTCGAATATTTCTACACGTTCCGTGGAACATTTAATTTTTTTGAAAATCAACTGAACTATAGCCCACGAATTCAGAGCCAGAAAAATCGAAAATCTGCAAATGTGATCCGATTTCGATGATTGATATCTCTATCAATAGGCGTTGAGATCTGCAATTGTCATAAAAACGGCCATTTGGATCCGTCGAATATTTCTATACGTTCCGTGGAAAATTCAATTTTTTTGAAAATCAACTGAACTATAGCCCACGAATTCAGAGCCACAAAAATCGAAAATCTGCAAATGTGATCCGATTTCGATGATTGATGCCTCTATCAACAGGCGTTGAGACCTGTAATTGTCTCACCAACGGCCATTTGGATCGGTCGAATATTTCTATACGTTCCGTGGAAAATTCAATTTTTTTGAAAATCAACTGAACTATAGCCTACGAATTCAGAGCCACAAAAATCGAAAATCTGCAAATGTGATCCGATTTCGATGATTGATGCCTCTATCAACAGGCGTTGAGACCTGTAATTGTCATACAAATGGCCATTTGGATCGGTCGAATATTTCTACACATTTCATGGAAAATTCAATTTTTTTGAACTGAACTATAGCCCACGAATTCAGAGCCAGAAAAATCGAAAATCTGCAAATGTGATCCGATTTCGATGATTGATACCTCTATCAATAGGCGTTGAGATCTGCAATTGTCATAAAAACGGCCATTTGGATCCGTCGAATATTTCTATACGTTCCGTGGAAAATTCAATTTTTTTGAAAATCAACTGAACTATAGCCTACGAATTCAGAGCCACAAAAATCGAAAATCTGCAAATGTGATCCGATTTCGATGATTGATGCCTCTATCAACAGGCGTTGAGACCTGTAATTGTCATACAAATGGCCATTTGGATCGGTCGAATATTTCTACACATTTCGTGGAAAATTCAATTTTTTTGAAAATCAACTGAACCACGAATTCAGAGCCAGAAAAATCGAAAATCTGCAATTGTGCTCCGATTTTGATGGTCGATACCTCTATCAATAGGCGTTGAGACCTGTAATTGTCTCACCAACGGCCATTTGGATCGGTCGAATATTTCTACACATTTCTTGGAAAATTTAATTTTTTGAAAATCAACTGAACTATAGCCCACGAATTCAGAGCCAGAAAAATCGAAAATCTGCAATTGTGCTCCGATTTCGATGGTCGATACCTCTATCAATAGGCGTTGAGACCTGTAATTGTCTCACCAACGGCCATTTGGATCGGTCGAATATTTCTATACGTTCCGTGGAAAATTCAATTTTTTTCAAAATCAACTGAACTATAGCCCACGAATTCAGAGCCACAAAAATCGAAAATCTGCAAATGTGATCCGATTTCGATGATAGATACATCTATCAATAGGCGTTGAGATCTGCAATTGTCATAAAAACGGCCATTTGGATCCGTCGAATATTTCTATACGTTCCGTGGAAAATTCAATTTTTTTGAAAATTAACTGAACTATAGCCCACGAATTCAGAGCCACAAAAATCGAAAATCTGCAAATGTGATCCGGTTTCGATGATTGATGCCTCTATCAACAGGCGTTGAGACCTGTAATTGTCATACAAATGGCCATTTGGATCGGTCGAATATTTCTACACATTTCGTGGAAAATTCAATTTTTTTGAAAATCAACTGAACCACGAATTCAGAGCCAGAAAAATCGAAAATCTGCAATTGTGCTCCGATTTTGATGGTCGATACCTCTATCAATAGGCGTTGAGACCTGTAATTGTCTCACCAACGGCCATTTGGATCGGTCGAATATTTCTACCCGTTTCGTGAAAAATTCGATTTTTTTGAAAATCAACTGAACTATAGCCCACGAATTCAGAGCCAGAAAAATCGAAAATCTGCAATTGTGCTCCGATTTCGATGGTCGATACCTCTATCAATAGGCGTTGAGACCTGTAATTGTTTCACCAACGGCCATTTGGATCGGTCGAATATTTCTACACATTTCGTGGAAAATTCAATTTTTTTGAAAATCAACTGAACCACGAATTCAGAGCCAGAAAAATCGAAAATCTGCAATTGTGCTCCGATTTCGATGGTCGATACCTCTATCAATAGGCGTTGAGACCTGTAATTGTCTCACCAACGGCCATTTGGATCGGTCGAATATTTCTACCCGTTTCGTGAAAAATTCGATTTTTTTGAAAATCAACTGAACTATAGCCCACGAATTCAGAGCCAGAAAAATCGAAAATCTGCAATTGTGCTCCGATTTTGATGGTCAATATCAATAGGCGTTGAGATCTGTAATTGTCATAAAAACGGCCATTTGGATCGGTCGAATATTTCTACACGTTCCGTGGAAAATTCAATTTTTTTGAAAATCAACTGAACTATAGCCCACGAATTCAGAGCCAGAAAAATCGAAAATCTGCAAATGTGATCCGATTTCGATGATTGATACCTCTATCAATAGGCGTTGAGACCTGTAATTGTCATACAAACGGCCATTTGGATCGGTCGAATATTTCTACACGTTCCGTGGAAAATTCAATTTTTTTGAAAATCAACTGAACTATAGCCCACGAATTCAGAGCCAGAAAAATCGAAAATCTGCAATTGTGCTCCGATTTCGATGGTCGATACCTCTATCAATAGGCGTTGAGACCTGTAATTGTCATAAAAACGGCCATTTGGATCGGTCGAATATTTCTACACGTTTCGTGGAAAATTCAATTTTTTTAAAAATCAACTGAACTATAGCCCACGAATTCAGAGCCAGAAAAATCGAAAATATGCAATTGTGATCCGATTTCGATGATTGATACCTCTATCAATAGGCGTTGAGATCTGTAATTGTCATAAAAACGGCCATTTGGATCGGTCGAATATTTCTACACGTTCCGTGGAAAATTCAATTTTTTTGAAAATCAATTGAACTATAGCCCACGAATTCAGAGCCAGAAAAATCGAAAATCTGCAATTGTGCTCCGATTTCGATGGTCGATACCTCTATCAATAGGCGTTGAGACCTGTAATTGTCTCACCAACGGCCATTTGGATCGGTCGAATATTTCTACCCGTTTCGTGAAAAATTCGATTTTTTTGAAAATCAACTGAACTATAGCCCACGAATTCAGAGCCAGAAAAATCGAAAATCTGCAATTGTGCTCCGATTTTGATGGTCAATATCAATAGGCGTTGAGATCTGTAATTGTCATAAAAACGGCCATTTGGATCGGTCGAATATTTCTACACGTTCCGTGGAAAATTCAATTTTTTTGAAAATCAACTGAACTATAGCCCACGAATTCAGAGCCAGAAAAATCGAAAATCTGCAAATGTGATCCGATTTCGATGATTGATACCTCTATCAATAGGCGTTGAGACCTGTAATTGTTTCACCAACGGCCATTTGGATCGGTCGAATATTTCTACACATTTCGTGGAAAATTCAATTTTTTTGAAAATCAACTGCACCACGAATTCAGAGCCAGAAAAATCGAAAATCTGCAATTGTGCTCCGATTTCGATGGTCGATACCTCTATCAATAGGCGTTGAGACCTGTAATTGTCTCACCAACGGCCATTTGGATCGTTCGAATATTTCTACCCGTTTCGTGAAAAATTCGATTTTTTTGAAAATCAACTGAACTATAGCCCACGAATTCAGAGCCAGAAAAATCGAAAATCTGCAATTGTGCTCCGATTTTGATGGTCAATATCAATAGGCGTTGAGATCTGTAATTGTCATAAAAACGGCCATTTGGATCGGTCGAATATTTCTACACGTTCCGTGGAAAATTCAATTTTTTTGAAAATCAACTGAACTATAGCCCACGAATTCAGAGCCAGAAAAATCGAAAATCTGCAATTGTGCTCCGATTTTGATGGTTGATACCTCTATCAATAGGCGTTGAGACCTGTAATTGTCTCACCAACGGCCATTTGGATCGGTCGAATATTTCTACCCGTTTCGTGAAAAATTCGATTTTTTTGAAAATCAACTGAACTATAGCCCACGAATTCAGAGCCAGAAAAATCGAAAATCTGCAATTGTGCTCCGATTTCGATGGTCGATACCTCTATCAATAGGCGTTGAGACCTGTAATTGTTTCACCAACGGCCATTTGGATCGGTCGAATATTTCTACACATTTCTTGGAAAATTCAATTTTTTTGAAAATCAACTGAACTATAGCCCACGAATTCAGAGCCAGAAAAATCGAAAATCTGCAATTGTGCTCCGATTTCGATGATCGATACCTCTATCAATAGGCGTTGAGACCTGTAATTGTCTCACCAACGGCCATTTGGATCGGTCGAATATTTCTACACGTTTCGTGAAAAATTCGATTTTTTTGAAAATCAACTGAACTATAGCCCACGAATTCAGAGCCAGAAAAATCGAAAATCTGCAATTGTGCTCCGATTTTGATGGTCAATATCAATAGGCGTTGAGATCTGTAATTGTCATAAAAACGGCCATTTGGATCGGTCGAATATTTCTACACGTTCCGTGGAAAATTCAATTTTTTTGAAAATCAACTGAACTATAGCCTACGAATTCAGAGCCAGAAAAATCGAAAATCTGCAAATGTGATCCGATTTCGATGATTGATACCTCTATCAATAGGCGTTGAGATCTGTAATTGTCATAAAAACGGCCATTTGGATCGGTCGAATATTTCTACACGTTCCGTGGAACATTTAATTTTTTTGAAAATCAACTGAACTATAGCCCACGAATTCAGAGCCAGAAAAATCGAAAATCTGCAAATGTGATCCGATTTCGATGATTGATACCTCTATCAATAGGCGTTGAGATCTGCAATTGTCATAAAAACGGCCATTTGGATCCGTCGAATATTTCTATACGTTCCGTGGAAAATTCAATTTTTTTGAAAATCAACTGAACTATAGCCCACGAATTCAGAGCCACAAAAATCGAAAATCTGCAAATGTGATCCGATTTCGATGATTGATGCCTCTATCAACAGGCGTTGAGACCTGTAATTGTCTCACCAACGGCCATTTGGATCGGTCGAATATTTCTATACGTTCCGTGGAAAATTCAATTTTTTTGAAAATCAACTGAACTATAGCCTACGAATTCAGAGCCACAAAAATCGAAAATCTGCAAATGTGATCCGATTTCGATGATTGATGCCTCTATCAACAGGCGTTGAGACCTGTAATTGTCATACAAATGGCCATTTGGATCGGTCGAATATTTCTACACATTTCGTGGAAAATTCAATTTTTTTGAAAATCAACTGAACCACGAATTCAGAGCCAGAAAAATCGAAAATCTGCAATTGTGCTCCGATTTTGATGGTCGATACCTCTATCAATAGGCGTTGAGACCTGTAATTGTCTCACCAACGGCCATTTGGATCGGTCGAATATTTCTACACATTTCTTGGAAAATTTAATTTTTTTGAAAATCAACTGAACTATAGCCCACGAATTCAGAGCCAGAAAAATCGAAAATCTGCAATTGTGCTCCGATTTCGATGGTCGATACCTCTATCAATAGGCGTTGAGACCTGTAATTGTCTCACCAACGGCCATTTGGATCGGTCGAATATTTCTATACGTTCCGTGGAAAATTCAATTTTTTTGAAAATCAACTGAACTATAGCCCACGAATTCAGAGCCACAAAAATCGAAAATCTGCAAATGTGATCCGATTTCGATGATAGATACATCTATCAATAGGCGTTGAGATCTGCAATTGTCATAAAAACGGCCATTTGGATCCGTCGAATATTTCTATACGTTCCGTGGAAAATTCAATTTTTTTGAAAATCAACTGAACTATAGCCCACGAATTCAGAGCCACAAAAATCGAAAATCTGCAAATGTGATCCGGTTTCGATGATTGATGCCTCTATCAACAGGCGTTGAGACCTGTAATTGTCATACAAATGGCCATTTGGATCGGTCGAATATTTCTACACATTTCGTGGAAAATTCAATTTTTTTGAAAATCAACTGAACTATAGCCCACGAATTCAGAGCCAGAAAAATCGAAAATCTGCAATTGTGATCCGATTTCGATGGTCGATACCTCTATCAATAGGCGTTGAGACCTGTAATTGTCTCACCAACGGCCATTTGGATCGGTCGAATATTTCTACACGTTTCGTGAAAAATTCGATTTTTTTGAAAATCAACTGAACTATAGCCCACGAATTCAGAGCCAGAAAAATCGAAAATCTGCAATTGTGCTCCGATTTTGATGGTCAATATCAATAGGCGTTGAGATCTGTAATTGTCATAAAAACGGCCATTTGGATCGGTCGAATATTTCTACACGTTCCGTGGAAAATTCAATTTTTTTGAAAATCAACTGAACTATAGCCTACGAATTCAGAGCCAGAAAAATCGAAAATCTGCAAATGTGATCCGATTTCGATGATTGATACCTCTATCAATAGGCGTTGAGATCTGTAATTGTCATAAAAACGGCCATTTGGATCGGTCGAATATTTCTACACGTTCCGTGGAACATTTAATTTTTTTGAAAATCAACTGAACTATAGCCCACGAATTCAGAGCCAGAAAAATCGAAAATCTGCAAATGTGATCCGATTTCGATGATTGATACCTCTATCAATAGGCGTTGAGATCTGCAATTGTCATAAAAACGGCCATTTGGATCCGTCGAATATTTCTATACGTTCCGTGGAAAATTCAATTTTTTTGAAAATCAACTGAACTATAGCCCACGAATTCAGAGCCACAAAAATCGAAAATCTGCAAATGTGATCCGATTTCGATGATTGATGCCTCTATCAACAGGCGTTGAGACCTGTAATTGTCTCACCAACGGCCATTTGGATCGGTCGAATATTTCTATACGTTCCGTGGAAAATTCAATTTTTTTGAAAATCAACTGAACTATAGCCTACGAATTCAGAGCCACAAAAATCGAAAATCTGCAAATGTGATCCGATTTCGATGATTGATGCCTCTATCAACAGGCGTTGAGACCTGTAATTGTCATACAAATGGCCATTTGGATCGGTCGAATATTTCTACACATTTCGTGGAAAATTCAATTTTTTTGAAAATCAACTGAACCACGAATTCAGAGCCAGAAAAATCGAAAATCTGCAATTGTGCTCCGATTTTGATGGTCGATACCTCTATCAATAGGCGTTGAGACCTGTAATTGTCTCACCAACGGCCATTTGGATCGGTCGAATATTTCTACACATTTCTTGGAAAATTTAATTTTTTTGAAAATCAACTGAACTATAGCCCACGAATTCAGAGCCAGAAAAATCGAAAATCTGCAATTGTGCTCCGATTTCGATGGTCGATACCTCTATCAATAGGCGTTGAGACCTGTAATTGTCTCACCAACGGCCATTTGGATCGGTCGAATATTTCTATACGTTCCGTGGAAAATTCAATTTTTTTGAAAATCAACTGAACTATAGCCCACGAATTCAGAGCCACAAAAATCGAAAATCTGCAAATGTGATCCGATTTCGATGATAGATACATCTATCAATAGGCGTTGAGATCTGCAATTGTCATAAAAACGGCCATTTGGATCCGTCGAATATTTCTATACGTTCCGTGGAAAATTCAATTTTTTTGAAAATCAACTGAACTATAGCCCACGAATTCAGAGCCACAAAAATCGAAAATCTGCAAATGTGATCCGGTTTCGATGATTGATGCCTCTATCAACAGGCGTTGAGACCTGTAATTGTCATACAAATGGCCATTTGGATCGGTCGAATATTTCTACACATTTCGTGGAAAATTCAATTTTTTTGAAAATCAACTGAACCACGAATTCAGAACCAGAAAAATCGAAAATCTGCAATTGTGCTCCGATTTTGATGGTCGATACCTCTATCAATAGGCGTTGAGACCTGTAATTGTCTCACCAACGGCCATTTGGATCGGTCGAATATTTCTACCCGTTTCGTGAAAAATTCGATTTTTTTGAAAATCAACTGAACTATAGCCCACGAATTCAGAGCCAGAAAAATCGAAAATCTGCAATTGTGCTCCGATTTCGATGGTCGATACCTCTATCAATAGGCGTTGAGACCTGTAATTGTTTCACCAACGGCCATTTGGATCGGTCGAATATTTCTACACATTTCGTGGAAAATTCAATTTTTTTGAAAATCAACTGAACCACGAATTCAGAGCCAGAAAAATCGAAAATCTGCAATTGTGCTCCGATTTCGATGGTCGATACCTCTATCAATAGGCGTTGAGACCTGTAATTGTCTCACCAACGGCCATTTGGATCGGTCGAATATTTCTACCCGTTTCGTGAAAAATTCGATTTTTTTGAAAATCAACTGAACTATAGCCCACGAATTCAGAGCCAGAAAAATCGAAAATTTGCAATTGTGCTCCGATTTTGATGGTCAATATCAATAGGCGTTGAGATCTGTAATTGTCATAAAAACGGCCATTTGGATCGGTCGAATATTTCTACACGTTCCGTGGAAAATTCAATTTTTTTGAAAATCAACTGAACTATAGCCCACGAATTCAGAGCCAGAAAAATCGAAAATCTGCAAATGTGATCCGATTTCGATGATTGATACCTCTATCAATAGGCGTTGAGACCTGTAATTGTCATACAAACGGCCATTTGGATCGGTCGAATATTTCTACACGTTCCGTGGAAAATTCAATTTTTTTGAAAATCAACTGAACTATAGCCCACGAATTCAGAGCCAGAAAAATCGAAAATCTGCAATTGTGCCCCGATTTCGATGGTCGATACCTCTATCAATAGGCGTTGAGACCTGTAATTGTCATAAAAACGGCCATTTGGATCGGTCGAATATTTCTACACGTTTCGTGGAAAATTCAATTTTTTTGAAAATCAACTGAACTATAGCCCACGAATTCAGAGCCAGAAAAATCGAAAATATGCAATTGTGATCCGATTTCGATGATTGATACCTCTATCAATAGGCGTTGAGATCTGTAATTGTCATAAAAACGGCCATTTGGATCGGTCGAATATTTCTACACGTTCCGTGGAAAATTCAATTTTTTTGAAAATCAATTGAACTATAGCCCACGAATTCAGAGCCAGAAAAATCGAAAATCTGCAATTGTGCTCCGATTTCGATGGTCGATACCTCTATCAATAGGCGTTGAGACCTGTAATTGTCTCACCAACGGCCATTTGGATCGGTCGAATATTTCTACACATTTCGTGGAAAATTCAATTTTTTTGAAAATCAACTGAACTATAGCCCACGAATTCAGAGCCAGAAAATTCGAAAATCTGCAATTGTGCTCCGAGTTCGATGGTCGATACCTCTATCAATAGGCGTTGAAACCTGTAATTGTCTCACCAACGGCCATTTGGATCGGTCGAATATTTCTACCCGTCTCGTGGAAAATTCGATTTTTTTGAAAATCAACTGAACTATAGCCCACGAATTCAGAGCCAGAAAAATCGAAAATCTGCAAATGTAATCCGATTTCGATGATTGATACCTCTATCAATAGGCGTTGAGATTTGTAATTGTCATAAAAACGGCCATTTGGATCGGTCGAATATTTCTACACGTTCCGTGGAAAATTCAATTTTTTTGAAAATCAACTGAACTATAGCCCACGAATTCAGAGCCACAAAAATCGAAAATCTGCAAATGTGATCCGATTTCGATGATTGATGCCTCTATCAACAGGCGTTGAGACCTGTAATTGTCATACAAACGGCCATTTGGATCGGTCGAATATTTCTACACGTTTCGTGGAAAATTTAATTTTTTTAAAAATCAACTGAACTATAGCCTACGAATTCAGAGCCAGAAAAATCGAAAATCTGCAATTGTGCTCCGATTTCGATGGTCGATACCTCTATCAATAGGCGTTGAGATCTGCAATTGTCATAAAAACGGCCATTTGGATCGGTCGAATATTTCTACACGTTCCGTGGAAAATTTAGTTTTTTTGAAAATCAACTGAACTATAGCCCACGAATTCAGAGCCAGAAAAATCGAAAATCTGCAATTGTGCTCCGATTTCGATGGTCGATGCCTCTATCAACAGGCGTTGAGATCTGTAATTGTCATAAAAACGGCCATTTGGATCGGTCGAATATTTCTACACATTTCGTGGAAAATTCAATTTTTTTGAAAATCAACTGAACTATAGCCCACGAATTCAGAGCCAGAAAAATCGAAAATCTGCAAATGTGATCCGATTTCGATGATTGATATCTATATCAATAGGTGTTGAGATCTGTAATTGTCATAAAAACGGCCATTTGGATCGGTCGAATATTTCTACACGTTCCGTGGAAAATTCAATTTTTTTGAAAATCAACTGAACTATAGCCCACGAATTCAGAGCCAGAAAAATCGAAAATCTGCAATTGTGCTCCGATTTCGATGGTCGATACCTCTATCAATAGGCGTTGAGACCTGTAATTATCTCACCAACGGCCATTTGGATCGGTCGAATATTTCTACCCGTCTCGTGGAAAATTCGATTTTTTTGAAAATCAACTGAACTATAGCCCACGAATTCAGAGCCAGAAAAATCGAAAATCTGCAAATGTGATCCGATATCGATGATTGATACCTCTATCAACAGGCGTTGAGACCTGTAATTGTCATACAAACGGCCATTTGGATCGGTCGAATATTTCTACACGTTTCGTGGAAAATTCAATTTTTTTAAAAATCAACTGAACTATAGCCGACGAATTCAGAGCCAGAAAAATCGAAAATCTGCAATTGTGATCCGATTTCGATGGTCGATACCTCTATCAATAGGCGTTGAGATCTGTAATTGTCATACAAACGGCCATTTGGATCGGTCGAATATTTCTACACGTTCCGTGGAAAATTCAATTTTTTTGAAAATCAACTGAACTATAGCCCACGAATTCAGAGCCAGAAAAATCGAAAATCTGCAATTGTGCTCCGATTTCGATGGTCGATACCTCTATCAATAGGCGTTGAGACCTGTAATTGTCTCACCAACGGCCATTTGGATCGGTCGAATATTTCTACCCCTCTCGTGGAAAATTCGATTTTTTTGAAAATCAACTGAACTATAGCCCACGAATTCAGAGCCAGAAAAATCGAAAATCTGCAAATGTGATCCGATTTCGATGATTGATACCTCTATCAATAGGCGTTGAGATCTGTAATTGTCATAAAAACGGCCATTTGGATCGGTCGAATATTTCTATACGTTCCGTGGAAAATTCAATTTTTTTGAAAATCAACTGAACTATAGCCCACGAATTCAGAGCCACAAAAATCGAAAATCTGCAAATGTGATCCGATTTCGATGATTGATGCCTCTATCAACAGGCGTTGAGACCTGTAATTGTCATACAAATGGCCATTTGGATCGGTCGAATATTTCTACACATTTCGTGGAAAATTCAATTTTTTTGAAAATCAACTGAACTATAGCCCACGAATTCAGAGCCAGAAAAATCGAAAATCTGCAATTGTGCTCCGATTTTGATGGTCGATACCTCTATCAATAGGCGTTGAGACCTGTAATTGTCTCACCAACGGCCATTTGGATCGGTCGAATATTTCTACCCGTTTCGTGAAAAATTCGATTTTTTTGAAAATCAACTGAACTATAGCCCACGAATTCAGAGCCAGAAAAATCGAAAATCTGCAATTGTGCTCCGATTTCGATGGTCGATGCCTCTATCAACAGGCGTTGAGATCTGTAATTGTCATAAAAACGGCCATTTGGATCGGTCGAATATTTCTACACATTTCGTGGAAAATTCAATTTTTTTGAAAATCAACTGAACTATAGCCCACGAATTCAGAGCCAGAAAAATCGAAAATCTGCAATTGTGCTCCGATTTCGATGGTCGATACCTCTATCAATAGGCGTTGAGACCTGTAATTGTCATAAAAACGGCCATTTGGATCGGTCGAATATTTCTACACGTTCCGTGGAAAATTCAATTTTTTTGAAAATCAACTGAACTATAGCCCACGAATTCAGAGCCAGAAAAATCGAAAATCTGCAATTGTGCTCCGAGTTCGATGGTCGATACCTCTATCAATAGGCGTTGAGACCTGTAATTGTCTCACCAACGGCCATTTGGATCGGTCGAATATTTCTACACATTTCGTGGAAAATTCAATTTTTTTGAAAATCAACTGAACTATAGCCCACGAATTCAGAGCCAGAAAAATCGAAAATCTGCAAATGTGATCCGATTTCGATGATTGATATCTATATCAATAGGCGTTGAGATCTGTAATTGTCATAAAAACGGCCATTTGGATCGGTCGAATATTTCTACACGTTCCGTGGAAAATTCAATTTTTTTGAAAATCAACTGAACTATAGCCCACGAATTCAGAGCCAGAAAAATCGAAAATCTGCAATTGTGCTCCGATTTCGATGGTCGATACCTCTATCAATAGGCGTTGAGACCTGTAATTGTCTCACCAACGGCCATTTGGATCGGTCGAATATTTCTACCCGTCTCGTGGAAAATTCGATTTTTTTGAAAATCAACTGAACTATAGCCCACGAATTCAGAGCCAGAAAAATCGAAAATCTGCAAATGTGATCCGATATCGATGATTGATACCTCTATCAACAGGCGTTGAGATCTGTAATTGTCATACAAACGGCCATTTGGATCGGTCGAATATTTCTACACGTTTCGTGGAAAATTCAATTTTTTTAAAAATCAACTGAACTATAGCCGACGAATTCAGAGCCAGAAAAATCGAAAATCAGCAATTGTGATCCGATTTCGATGGTCGATACCTCTATCAATAGGCGTTGAGATCTGTAATTGTCATAAAAACGGCCATTTGGATCGGTCGAATATTTCTACACGTTTCGTGGAAAATTCAATTTTTTTGAAAATCAACTGAACTATAGCCCACGAATTCAGAGCCAGAAAAATCGAAAATCTGCAATTGTGCTCCGATTTCGATGGTCGATACCTCTATCAATAGGCGTTGAGACCTGTAATTGTCTCACCAACGGCCATTTGGATCGGTCGAATATTTCTACCCCTCTCGTGGAAAATTCGATTTTTTTGAAAATCAACTGAACTATAGCCCACGAATTCAGAGCCAGAAAAATCGAAAATCTGCAAATGTGATCCGATTTCGATGATTGATACCTCTATCAATAGGCGTTGAGATCTGTAATTGTCATAAAAACGGCCATTTGGATCGGTCGAATATTTCTATACGTTCCGTGGAAAATTCAATTTTTTTGAAAATCAACTGAACTATAGCCCACGAATTCAGAGCCACAAAAATCGAAAATCTGCAAATGTGATCCGATTTCGATGATTGATGCCTCTATCAACAGGCGTTGAGACCTGTAATTGTCTCACCAACGGCCATTTGAATCGGTCGAATATTTCTACCCGTCTCGTGGAAAATTCAATTTTTTTGAAAATCAACTGAACTATAGCCCACGAATTCAGAGCCAGAAAAATCGAAAATCTGCAATTGTGCTCCGATTTCGATGGTCGATACCTCTATCAACAGGCGTTGAGACCTGTAATTGTCATACAAACGGCCATTTGGATCGGTCGAATATTTCTACACGTTCCGTGGAAAATTTAGTTTTTTTGAAAATCAACTGAACTATAGCCCACGAATTCAGAGCCAGAAAAATCGAAAATCTGCAATTGTGCTCCGATTTCGATGGTCGATGCCTCTATCAACAGGCGTTGAGATCTGTAATTGTCATAAAAACGGCCATTTGGATCGGTCGAATATTTCTACACATTTCGTGGAAAATTCAATTTTTTTGAAAATCAACTGAACTATAGCCCACGAATTCAGAGCCAGAAAAATCGAAAATCTGCAAATGTGATCCGATTTCGATGATTGATATCTATATCAATAGGTGTTGAGATCTGTAATTGTCATAAAAACGGCCATTTGGATCGGTCGAATATTTCTACACGTTCCGTGGAAATTCAATTTTTTTGAAAATCAACTGAACTATAGCCCACGAATTCAGAGCCAGAAAAATCGAAAATCTGCAATTGTGCTCCGATTTCGATGGTCGATACCTCTATCAATAGGCGTTGAGACCTGAGACCTGTAATTGTCATACAAACGGCCATTTGGATCGGTCGAATATTTCTACACGTTCCGTGGAAAATTCGATTTTTTTGAAAATCAACTGAACTATAGCCCACGAATTCAGAGCCAGAAAAATCGAAAATCTGCAATTGTGCTCCGATTTTGATGGTCAATACCTCTATCAATAGGCGTAGGCGTTGAGATCTGTAATTGTCATAAAAACGGCCATTTGGATCGGTCGAATATTTCTACACGTTCCGTGGAAAATTCGATTTTTTTTGAAAATCAACTGAACTATAGCCCACGAATTCAGAGCCACAAAAATCGAAAATCTGCAATTGTGCTCCGAGTTCGATGGTCGATACCTCTATCAATAGGCGTTGAGAGTTTGAGACCTGTAATTGTCTCACCAACGGCCATTTGGATCGGTCGAATATTTCTACACATTTCGTGGAAAATTCAATTTTTTTGAAAATCAACTGAACTATAGCCTACGAATTCAGAGCCAGAAAAATCGAAAATCTGCAAATGTGATCCGATTTCGATGATTGATACCTCTATCAATAGGCGTTGAGATTTGTAATTGTCATAAAAACGGCCATTTGGATCGGTCGAATATTTCTACACGTTCCGTGGAAAATTCAATTTTTTTGAAAAATCAACTGAACTATAGCCCACGAATTCAGAGCCAGAAAAAATCGAAAATCTGCAAATGTGATCCGATTTCAATGATTGATGCCCTCTATCAACAGGCGTTGAGACCTGTAATTGTCATAAAAACGGCCATTTGGATCGGTCGAATATTTCTACACGTTCCGTGGAAAATTCGTTTTTTTGAAAATCAACTGAACTATAGCCCACGAATTCAGAGCCAGAAAAAATCGAAAATCTGCAACTGTGCTCCGAGTTCGATGGTCGATACCTCTATCAATAGGTGTTGAGACCTGTAATTGTCTCACCAACGGCCATTTGGATCGGTCGAATATTTCTACACATTTCGTGGAAAATTCAATTTTTTTGAAAATCAACTGAACTATAGCCCACGAATTCAGAGCCAGAAAAATCGAAAATCTGCAAATGTGATCCGATTTCGATGATTGATATCTATATCAATAGGCGTTGAGATCTGTAATTGTCATAAAAACGGCCATTTGGATCGGTCGAATATTTCTACACGTTCCGTGGAAAATTCAATTTTTTTTGAAAATCAACTGAACTATAGCCCACGAATTCAGAGCCAGAAAAATCGAAAATCTGCAATTGTGCTCCGATTTCGATGGTCGATACCTCTATCAATAGGCGTTGAGACCTGTAATTGTCTCACCAACGGCCATTTGGATCGGTCGAATATTTCTATACGTTCCGTGGAAAATTCAATTTTTTTGAAAATCAACTGAACTATAGCCCACGAATTCAGAGCCACAAAAATCGAAAATCTGCAAATGTGATCCGATTTCAATGATTGATGCCTCTATCAACAGGCGTTGAGACCTGTAATTGTCATACAAATGGCCATTTGGATCGGTCGAATATTTCTACACATTTCGTGGAAAATTCAATTTTTTTGAAAATCAACTGAACTATAGCCCACGAATTCAGAGCCAGAAAAATCGAAAATCTGCAATTGTGCTCCGATTTTGATGGTCGATACCTCTATCAATAGGCGTTGAGACCTGTAATTGTCTCACCAACGGCCATTTGGATCGGTCGAATATTTCTACCCGTTTCGTGAAAAATTCGATTTTTTTGAAAATCAACTGAACTATAGCCCACGAATTCAGAGCCAGAAAAATCGAAAATCTGCAATTGTGCTCCGATTTCGATGGTCGATACCTCTATCAATAGGCGTTGAGACCTGTAATTGTTTCACCAACGGCCATTTGGATCGGTCGAATATTTCTACACATTTCTTGGAAAATTCAATTTTTTTGAAAATCAACTGAACTATAGCCCACGAATTCAGAGCCAGAAAAATCGAAAATCTGCAATTGTGCTCCGATTTTGATGGTCGATACCTCTATCAATAGGCGTTGAGACCTGTAATTGTCTCACCAACGGCCATTTGGATCGGTCGAATATTTCTACCCGTTTCGTGAAAAATTCGATTTTTTTGAAAATCAACTGAACTATAGCCCACGAATTCAGAGCCAGAAAAATCGAAAATCTGCAATTGTGCTCCGATTTCGATGGTCGATACCTCTATCAATAGGCGTTGAGACCTGTAATTGTCATAAAAACGGCCATTTGGATCGGTCGAATATTTCTACACGTTTCGTGGAAAATTCAATTTTTTTAAAAATCAACTGAACTATAGCCCACGAATTCAGAGCCAGAAAAATCGAAAATCTGCAATTGTGCTCCGAGTTCGATGGTCGATACCTCTATCAATAGGCGTTGAGACCTGTAATTGTCTCACCAACGGCCATTTGGATCGGTCGAATATTTCTACCCGTCTCGTGGAAAATTCGATTTTTTTGAAAATCAACTGAACTATAGCCCACGAATTCAGAGCCAGAAAAATCGAAAATCTGCAAATGTAATCCGATTTCGATGATTGATACCTCTATCAATAGGCGTTGAGATTTGTAATTGTCATAAAAACGGCCATTTGGATCGGTCGAATATTTCTACACGTTCCGTGGAAAATTCAATTTTTTTGAAAATCAACTGAACTATAGCCCACGAATTCAGAGCCACAAAAATCGAAAATCTGCAAATGTGATCCGATTTCGATGATTGATGCCTCTATCAACAGGCGTTGAGACCTGTAATTGTCATACAAACGGCCATTTGGATCGGTCGAATATTTCTACACGTTTCGTGGAAAATTCAATTTTTTTAAAAATCAACTGAACTATAGCCCACGAATTCAGAGCCAGAAAAATCGAAAATCTGCAATTGTGCTCCGATTTCGATGGTCGATACCTCTATCAATAGGCGTTGAGATTTGTAATTGTCATAAAAACGGCCATTTGGATCGGTCGAATATTTCTACACGTTCCGTGGAAAATTCGATTTTTTTGAAAATCAACTGAACTATAGCCCACGAATTCAGAGCCAGAAAAATCGAAAATCTGCAATTGTGCTCCGATTTCGATGGTCGATACCTCTATCAATAGGCGTTGAGATCTGCAATTGTCATAAAAACGGCCATTTGGATCGGTCGAATATTTCTACACGTTCCGTGGAAAATTCGGTTTTTTTGAAAATCAACTGAACTATAGCCCACGAATTCAGAGCCAGAAAAATCGAAAATCTGCAATTGTGCTCCGATTTCGATGGTCGATACCTCTATCAATAGGCGTTGAGACCTGTAATTGTCTCACCAACGGCCATTTGGATCGGTCGAATATTTCTACACATTTCGTGGAAAATTCAATTTTTTTGAAAATCAACTGAACTATAGCCCACGAATTCAGAGCCAGAAAAATCGAAAATCTGCAATTGTGCTCCGATTTCGATGGTCGATACCTCTATCAATAGGCGTTGAGATCTGTAATTGTCATAAAAACGGCCATTTGGATCGGTCGAATATTTCTACACGTTCCGTGGAAAATTCAATTTTTTTGAAAATCAACTGAACTATAGCCCACGAATTCAGAGCCAGAAAAATCGAAAATCTGCAAATGTGATCCGATTTCGATGATTGATACCTATATCAATAGGCGTTGAGACCTGTAATTGTCATACAAACGGCCATTTGGATCGGTCGAATATTTCTACACGTTTCGTGGAAAATTCAATTTTTTTAAAAATCAACTGAACTATAGCCCACGAATTCAGAGCCAGAAAAATCTAAAATCTGCAATTGTGCTCCGATTTCGATGGTCGATACCTCTATCAATAGGCGTTGAGATCTGTAATTGTCATAAAAACGGCCATTTGGATTGGTCGAATATTTCTACACGTTCCGTGGAAAATTCAATTTTTTTGAAAATCAACTGAACTATAGCCCACGAATTCAGAGCCAGAAAAATCGAAAATCTGCAATTGTGCTCCGATTTCGATGGTCGATACCTCTATCAATAGGCGTTGAGACCTGTAATTGTCTCACCAACGGCCATTTGGATCGGTCGAATATTTCTACCACTCTCGTGGAAAATTCGATTTTTTTGAAAATCAACTGAACTATAATAGCCCACGAATTCAGAGCCAGAAAAATCGAAAATCTGCAAATGTGATCCGATTTCGATGATTGATACCTCTATCAATAGGCGTTGAGATCTGTAATTGTCATAAAAACGGCCATTTGGATCGGTCGAATATTTCTATACGTTCCGTGGAAAATTCAATTTTTTTGAAAATCAACTGAACTATAGCCCACGAATTCAGAGCCAGAAAAATCGAAAATCTGCAAATGTGATCCGATTTCGATGATTGATGCCTCTATCAACAGGCGTTGAGACCTGTAATTGTCTCACCAACGGCCATTTGAATCGGTCGAATATTTCTACACGTTCCGTGGAAAATTCAATTTTTTTGAAAATCAACTGAACTATAGCCCACGAATTCAGAGCCACAAAAATCGAAAATCTGCAAATGTGATCCGATTTCGATGATTGATGCCTTTATCAACAGGCGTTGAGATCTGTAATTGTCATAAAAATGGCCATTTGGATCGGTCGAATATTTCTACACGTTTCGTGGAAAATTCGATTTTTTTGAAAATCAACTGAACTATAGCCCACGAATTCAGAGCCAGAAAAATCGAAAATCTGCAAATGTGATCCGATTTCGATGATTGATGCCTCTATCAATAGGCGTTGAGACCTGTAATTGTCTCACCAACGGCCATTTGAATCGGTCGAATATTTCTACCCGTCTTGTGGAAAATTCAATTTTTTTGAAAATCAACTGAACTATAGCCCACGAATTCAGAGCCAGAAAAATCGAAAATCTGCCAATGTGCTCCGATTTCGATGGTCGATACCTCTATCAATAGGCGTTGAGACCTGTAATTGTCTCACCAACGGCCATTTGGATCGGTCGAATATTTCTACACGTTCCGTGGAAAATTCAATTTTTTTGAAAATCAACTGAACTATAGCCCACGAATTCAGTGCCACAAAAATCGAAAATCTGCAAATGTGATCCGATTTCGATGATTGATGCCTTTATCAACAGGCGTTGAGACCTGTAATTGTCATAAAAACGGCCATTTGGATCGGTCGAATATTTCTACACGTTTCGTGGAAAATTCAATTTTTTTGAAAATCAACTGAACTATAGCCCACGAATTCAGAGCCAGAAAAATCGAAAATCTGCAATTGTGCTCCGATTTCGATGGTCGATACCTCTATCAATAGGCGTTGAGATCTGTAATTGTCTCACCAACGGCCATTTGGATCGGTCGAATATTTCTACCCGTCTCGTGGAAAATTCGATTTTTTTGAAAATCAACTGAACTATAGCCCACGAATTCAGAGCCAGAAAAATCGAAAATCTGCAAATGTGATCCGATTTCGATGATTGATGCCTCTATCAACAGGCGTTGAGACCTGTAATTGTCTCACCAACGGCCATTTGAATCGGTCGAATATTTCTACCCGTCTCGTGGAAAATTCAATTTTTTTGAAAATCAACTGAACTATAGCCCACGAATTCAGAGCCAGAAAAATCGAAAATCTGCAATTGTGCTCCGATTTCGATGGTCGATACCTCTATCAATAGGCGTTGAGACCTGTAATTGTCATACAAACGGCCATTTGGATCGGTCGAATATTTCTACACGTTTCGTGGAAAATTCAATTTTTTTGAAAATCAACTGAACTATAGCCCACGAATTCAGAGCCACAAAAATCGAAAATCTGCAATTGTGATCCGATTTCGATGATTGATGCCTCTATCAACAGGCGTTGAGACCTGTAATTGTCTCACCAACGGCCATTTGAATCGGTCGAATATTTCTACCCGTCTCGTGGAAAATTCAATTTTTTTGAAAATCAACTGAACTATAGCCCACGAATTCAGAGCCAGAAAAATCGAAAATCTGCAATTGTGCTCCGATTTCGATGGTCGATACCTCTATCAATAGGCGTTGAGACCTGTAATTGTCATACAAACGGCCATTTGGATCGGTCGAATATTTCTACACGTTTCGTGGAAAATTCAATTTTTTTGAAAATCAACTGAACTATAGCCCACGAATTCAGAGCCAGAAAAATCGAAAATCTGCAAATGTGATCCGATTTCGATGATTGATGCCTTTATCAACAGGCGTTGAGATCTGTAATTGTCATACAAATGGCCATTTGGATCGGTCGAATATTTCTACACGTTTCGTGGAAAATTCGATTTTTTTGAAAATCAACTGAACTATAGCCCACGAATTCAGAGCCAGAAAAATCGAAAATCTGCAAATGTGATCCGATTTCGATGATTGATGCCTCTATCAATAGGCGTTGAGACCTGTAATTGTCTCACCAACGGCCATTTGAATCGGTCGAATATTTCTACCCGTCTCGTGGAAAATTCGATTTTTTTGAAAATCAACTGAACTATAGCCCACGAATTCAGAGCCAGAAAAATCGAAAATCTGCAAATGTGCTCCGATTTCGATGGTCGATACCTCTATCAATAGGCGTTGAGACCTGTAATTGTCTCACCAACGGCCATTTGGATCGGTCGAATATTTCTACACGTTTCGTGGAAAATTCAATTTTTTTGAAAATCAACTGAACTATAGCCCACGAATTCAGAGCCAGAAAAATCGCAAATCTGCAAATGTGCTCCGATTTCGATGGTCGATACCTCTATCAATAGGCGTTGAGACCTGTAATTGTCTCACCAACGGCCATTTGGATCGGTCGAATATTTCTACCCGTCTCGTGGAAAATTCGATTTTTTTGAAAATCAACTGAACTATAGCCCACGAATTCAGAGCCAGAAAAATCGAAAATCTGCAATTGTGCTCCGATTTCGATGGTCGATACCTCTATCAATAGGCGTTGAGACCTGTAATTGTCTCACCAACGGCCATTGGGATCGGTCGAATATTTCTACCCGTCTCGTGGAAAATTCGATTTTTTTGAAAATCAACTGAACTATAGCCCACGAATTCAGAGCCACAAAAATCGAAAATCTACAAATGTGATCCGATTTCGATGATTGGTACCTCTATCAATAGGCGTTGAGACCTGTAATTGTCTCACCAACGGCCATTTGGATCGGTCGAATATTTCTACACGTTCCGTGGAAAATTCAATTTTTTTGAAAATCAACTGAACTATAGCCCACGAATTCAGAGCCACAAAAATCGAAAATCTGCAAATGTGATCCGATTTCGATGATTGATGCCTTTATCAACAGGCGTTGAGATCTGTAATTGTCATAAAAATGGCCATTTGGATCGGTCGAATATTTCTACACGTTTCGTGGAAAATTCGATTTTTTTGAAAATCAACTGAACTATAGCCCACGAATTCAGAGCCAGAAAAATCGAAAATCTGCAAATGTGATCCGATTTCGATGATTGATGCCTCTATCAATAGGCGTTGAGACCTGTAATTGTCTCACCAACGGCCATTTGAATCGGTCGAATATTTCTACCCGTCTCGTGGAAAATTCGATTTTTTTGAAAATCAACTGAACTATAGCCCACGAATTCAGAGCCAGAAAAATCGAAAATCTGCAAATGTGCTCCGATTTCGATGGTCGATACCTCTATCAATAGGCGTTGAGACCTGTAATTGTCTCACCAACGGCCATTTGGATCGGTCGAATATTTCTACACGTTTCGTGGAAAATTCAATTTTTTTGAAAATCAACTGAACTATAGCCCACGAATTCAGAGCCAGAAAAATCGCAAATCTGCAAATGTGCTCCGATTTCGATGGTCGATACCTCTATCAATAGGCGTTGAGACCTGTAATTGTCTCACCAACGGCCATTTGGATCGGTCGAATATTTCTACCCGTCTCGTGGAAAATTCGATTTTTTTGAAAATCAACTGAACTATAGCCCACGAATTCAGAGCCAGAAAAATCGAAAATCTGCAATTGTGCTCCGATTTCGATGGTCAATACCTCTATCAACAGGCGTTGAGACCTGTAATTGTCATAAAAACGGCCATTTGGATCGGTCGAATATTTCTACACGTTTCGTGGAAAATTCAATTTTTTTGAAAATCAACTGAACTATAGCCCACGAATTCAGAGCCAGAAAAATCGAAAATCTGCAATTGTGCTCCGATTTCGATGGTCGATACCTCTATCAATAGGCGTTGAGATCTGTAATTGTCTCACCAACGGCCATTTGGATCGGTCGAATATTTCTACCCGTCTCGTGGAAAATTCGATTTTTTTGAAAATCAACTGAACTATAGCCCACGAATTCAGAGCCAGAAAAATCGAAAATCTGCAAATGTGATCCGATTTCGATGATTGATACCTCTATCAATAGGCGTTGAGATCTGTAATTGTCATAAAAACGGCCATTTGGATCGGTCGAATATTTCTATACGTTCCGTGGAAAATTCAATTTTTTTGAAAATCAACTGAACTATAGCCCACGAATTCAGAGCCACAAAAATCGAAAATCTGCAAATGTGATCCGATTTCGATGATTGATGCCTCTATCAACAGGCGTTGAGACCTGTAATTGTCTCACCAACGGCCATTTGAATCGGTCGAATATTTCTACCCGTCTCGTGGAAAATTCAATTTTTTTGAAAATCAACTGAACTATAGCCCACGAATTCAGAGCCAGAAAAATCGAAAATCTGCAATTGTGCTCCGATTTCGATGGTCGATACCTCTATCAATAGGCGTTGAGACCTGTAATTGTCATACAAACGGCCATTTGGATCGGTCGAATATTTCTACACGTTTCGTGGAAAATTCAATTTTTTTGAAAATCAACTGAACTATAGCCCACGAATTCAGAGCCAGAAAAATCGAAAATCTGCAATTGTGCTCCGATTTCGATGGTCGATACCTCTATCAATAGGCGTTGAGACCTGTAATTGTCTCACCAACGGCCATTGGGATCGGTCGAATATTTCTACCCGTCTCGTGGAAAATTCCATTTTTTTGAAAATCAACTGAACTATAGCCCACGAATTCAGAGCCAGAAAAATCGAAAATCTGCAAATGTGATCCGATTTCGATGATTGATGCCTCTATCAATAGGCGTTGAGACCTGTAATTGTCTCACCAACGGCCATTTGGATCGGTCGAATATTTCTACACGTTCCGTGGAAAATTCAATTTTTTTGAAAATCAACTGAACTATAGCCCACGAATTCAGAGCCACAAAAATCGAAAATCTGCAAATGTGATCCGATTTCGATGATTGATGCCTTTATCAACAGGCGTTGAGATCTGTAATTGTCATAAAAACGGCCATTTGGATCGGTCGAATATTTCTACACGTTTCGTGGAAAATTCAATTTTTTTGAAAATCAACTGAACTATAGCCCACGAATTCAGAGCCAGAAAAATCGAAAATCTGCAATTGTGCTCCGATTTCGATGGTCGATACCTCTATCAATAGGCGTTGAGACCTGTAATTGTCTCACCAACGGCCATTGGGATCGGTCGAATATTTCTACCCGTCTCGTGGAAAATTCGATTTTTTTGAAAATCAACTGAACTATAGCCCACGAATTCAGAGCCAGAAAAATCGAAAATCTGCAAATGTGATCCGATTTCGATGATTGATGCCTCTATCAATAGGCGTTGAGACCTGTAATTGTCTCACCAACGGCCATTTGGATCGGTCGAATATTTCTACACGTTCCGTGGAAAATTCAATTTTTTTGAAAATCAACTGAACTATAGCCCACGAATTCAGAGCCACAAAAATCGAAAATCTGCAAATGTGATCCGATTTCGATGATTGATGCCTTTATCAACAGGCGTTGAGATCTGTAATTGTCATAAAAACGGCCATTTGGATCGGTCGAATATTTCTACACGTTTCGTGGAAAATTCGATTTTTTTGAAAATCAACTGAACTATAGCCCACGAATTCAGAGCCAGAAAAATCGAAAATCTGCAAATGTGATCCGATTTCGATGATTGATGCCTCTATCAACAGGCGTTGAGACCTGTAATTGTCTCACCAACGGCCATTTGAATCGGTCGAATATTTCTACCCGTCTCGTGGAAAATTCAATTTTTTTGAAAATCAACTGAACTATAGCCCACGAATTCAGAGCCAGAAAAATCGAAAATCTGCAAATGTGCTCCGATTTCGATGGTCGATACCTCTATCAATAGGCGTTGAGACCTGTAATTGTCTCACCAACGGCCATTTGGATCGGTCGAATATTTCTACACGTTCCGTGGAAAATTCAATTTTTTTGAAAATCAACTGAACTATAGCCCACGAATTCAGAGCCAGAAAAATCGCAAATCTGCAAATGTGCTCCGATTTCGATGGTCGATACCTCTATCAATAGGCGTTGAGACCTGTAATTGTCTCACCAACGGCCATTGGGATCGGTCGAATATTTCTACCCGTCTCGTGGAAAATTCGATTTTTTTGAAAATCAACTGAACTATAGCCCACGAATTCAGAGCCAGAAAAATCGAAAATCTGCAAATGTGATCCGATTTCGATGATTGATGCCTCTATCAATAGGCGTTGAGACCTGTAATTGTCTCACCAACGGCCATTTGGATCGGTCGAATATTTCTACACGTTCCGTGGAAAATTCAATTTTTTTGAAAATCAACTGAACTATAGCCCACGAATTCAGAGCCACAAAAATCGAAAATCTGCAAATGTGCTCCGATTTCGATGGTCGATACCTCTATCAATAGGCGTTGAGACCTGTAATTGTCTCACCAACGGCCATTTGGATCGGTCGAATATTTCTACACGTTTCGTGGAAAATTCAATTTTTTTGAAAATCAACTGAACTATAGCCCACGAATTCAGAGCCAGAAAAATCGAAAATCTGCAATTGTGCTCCGATTTCGATGGTCGATACCTCTATCAATAGGCGTTGAGACCTGTAATTGTCTCACCAACGGCCATTGGGATCGGTCGAATATTTCTACCCGTCTCGTGGAAAATTCGATTTTTTTGAAAATCAACTGAACTATAGCCCACGAATTCAGAGCCAGAAAAATCGAAAATCTGCAAATGTGATCCGATTTCGATGATTGATGCCTCTATCAATAGGCGTTGAGACCTGTAATTGTCTCACCAACGGCCATTTGGATCGGTCGAATATTTCTACACGTTCCGTGGAAAATTCAATTTTTTTGAAAATCAACTGAACTATAGCCCACGAATTCAGAGCCACAAAAATCGAAAATCTGCAAATGTGATCCGATTTCGATGATTGATGCCTTTATCAACAGGCGTTGAGATCTGTAATTGTCATAAAAACGGCCATTTGGATCGGTCGAATATTTCTACACGTTTCGTGGAAAATTCGATTTTTTTGAAAATCAACTGAACTATAGCCCACGAATTCAGAGCCAGAAAAATCGAAAATCTGCAAATGTGATCCGATTTCGATGATTGATGCCTCTATCAACAGGCGTTGAGACCTGTAATTGTCTCACCAACGGCCATTTGAATCGGTCGAATATTTCTACCCGTCTCGTGGAAAATTCAATTTTTTTGAAAATCAACTGAACTATAGCCCACGAATTCAGAGCCAGAAAAATCGAAAATCTGCAAATGTGCTCCGATTTCGATGGTCGATACCTCTATCAATAGGCGTTGAGACCTGTAATTGTCTCACCAACGGCCATTTGGATCGGTCGAATATTTCTACACGTTCCGTGGAAAATTCAATTTTTTTGAAAATCAACTGAACTATAGCCCACGAATTCAGAGCCAGAAAAATCGCAAATCTGCAAATGTGCTCCGATTTCGATGGTCGATACCTCTATCAATAGGCGTTGAGACCTGTAATTGTCTCACCAACGGCCATTTGGATCGGTCGAATATTTCTACCCGTCTCGTGGAAAATTCGATTTTTTTGAAAATCAACTGAACTATAGCCCACGAATTCAGAGCCAGAAAAATCGAAAATCTGCAATTGTGCTCCGATTTCGATGGTCAATACCTCTATCAACAGGCGTTGAGACCTGTAATTGTCATAAAAACGGCCATTTGGATCGGTCGAATATTTCTACACGTTTCGTGGAAAATTCAATTTTTTTGAAAATCAACTGAACTATAGCCCACGAATTCAGAGCCAGAAAAATCGAAAATCTGCAATTGTGCTCCGATTTCGATGGTCGATACCTCTATCAATAGGCGTTGAGATCTGTAATTGTCTCACCAACGGCCATTTGGATCGGTCGAATATTTCTACCCGTCTCGTGGAAAATTCGATTTTTTTGAAAATCAACTGAACTATAGCCCATGAATTCAGAGCCACAAAAATCGAAAATCTGCAAATGTGATCCGATTTCGATGATTGATGCCTCTATCAACAGGCGTTGAGACCTGTAATTGTCATACAAACGGCCATTTGGATCGGTCGAATATTTCTACACGTTTCGTGGAAAATTCAATTTTTTTGAAAATCAACTGAACTATAGCCCATGAATTCAGAGCCACAAAAATCGAAAATCTGCAATTGTGCTCCGATTTCGATGGTCGATACCTCTATCAATAGGCGTTGAGACCTGTAATTGTCATACAAACGGCCATTTGGATCGGTCGAATATTTCTACCCGTCTCGTGGAAAATTCGATTTTTTTGAAAATCAACTGAACTATAGCCCATGAATTCAAAGCCACAAAAATCGAAAATCTGCAAATGTGATCCGATTTCGATGATTGATGCCTCTATCAACAGGCGTTGAGACCTGTAATTGTCATACAAACGGCCATTTGGATCGGTCGAATATTTCTACACGTTTCGTGGAAAATTCAATTTTTTTAAAAATCAACTGAACTATAGCCCACGAATTCAGAGCCAGAAAAATCGAAAATCTGCAATTGTGCTCCGATTTCGATGGTCGATACCTCTATCAATAGGCGTTGAGATCTGTAATTGTCATAAAAACGGCCATTTGGATCGGTCGAATATTTCTACACGTTCCGTGGAAAATTCAATTTTTTTGAAAATCAACTGAACTATAGCCCACGAATTCAGAGCCAGAAAAATCGAAAATCTGCAATTGTGCTCCAAATTTTGATGGTCAATACCTCTATCAATAGGCGTTGAGATCTGTAATTGTCATAAAAACGGCCATTTGGATCGGTCGAATATTTCTACACGTTCCGTGGAAAATTAAATTTTTTTGAAAATCAACTGAACTATAGCCCACGAATTCAGAGCCAGAAAAATCGCAAATCTGCAAATGTGCTCCGATTTCGATGGTCGATACCTCTATCAATAGGCGTTGAGACCTGTAATTGTCTCACCAACGGCCATTTGGATCGGTCGAATATTTCTACCCGTCTCGTGGAAAATTCGATTTTTTTGAAAATCAACTGAACTATAGCCCACGAATTCAGAGCCACAAAAATCGAAAATGTGATCCGATTTCGATGATTGATGCCTCTATCAACAGGCGTTGAGACCTGTAATTGTCATACAAACGGTCATTTGGATCGGTCGAATATTTCTACACGTTTCGTGGAAAATTCAATTTTTTTAAAAATCAACTGAACTATAGCCCACGAATTCAGAGCCAGAAAAATCGAAAATCTGCAATTGTGCTCCGATTTCGATGGGCGATACCTCTATCAATAGGCGTTGAGATCTGTAATTGTCTCACCAACGGCCATTTGGATCGGTCGAATATTTCTATACATTTCGTGGAAAATTCAATTTTTTTGAAAATCAACTGAACTATAGCCCACGAATTCAGAGCCAGAAAAATCGAAAATCTGCAATTGTGCTCCGATTTCGATGGTCGATACCTCTATCAATAGGCGTTGAGACCTGTAATTGTCTCACCAACGGCCATTGGCATCGGTCGAATATTTCTACCCGTCTCGTGGAAAATTCGATTTTTTTGAAAATCAACTGAACTATAGCCCACGAATTCAGAGCCACAAAAATCGAAAATGTGATCCGATTTCGATGATTGATGCCTCTATCAACAGGCGTTGAGACCTGTAATTGTCATACAAACGGTCATTTGGATCGGTCGAATATTTCTACACGTTTCGTGGAAAATTCAATTTTTTTAAAAATCAACTGAACTATAGCCCACGAATTCAGAGCCAGAAAAATCGAAAATCTGCAATTGTGCTCCGATTTCGATGGGCGATACCTCTATCAATAGGCGTTGAGATCTGTAATTGTCATAAAAACGGCCATTTGGATCGGTCGAATATTTCTACACGTTTCGTGGAAAATTCTATTTTTTTAAAAATCAACTGAACTATAGCCCACGAATTCAGAGCCAGAAAAATCGAAAATCTGCAATTGTGCTCCGATTTCGATGGTCGATACCTCTATCAATAGGCGTTGAGACCTGTAATTGTCTCACCAACGGCCATTGGGAACGGTCGAATATTTCTACCCGTCTCGTGGAAAATTCGATTTTTTTGAAAATCAACTGAACTATAGCCCACGAATTCAGAGCCAGAAAAATCGAAAATCTACAAATGTGATCCGATTTCGATGATTGGTACCTCTATCAATAGGCGTTGAGACCTGTAATTGTCTCACCAACGGCCATTTGGATCGGTCGAATATTTCTACACGTTCCGTGGAAAATTCAATTTTTTTGAAAATCAACTGAACTATAGCGCACGAATTCAGAGCCACAAAAATCGAAAATCTGCAAATGTGATCCGATTTCGATGATTGATGCCTTTATCAACAGGCGTTGAGATCTGTAATTGTCATAAAAACGGCCATTTGGATCGGTCGAATATTTCTACACGTTTCGTGGAAAATTCGATTTTTTTGAAAATCAACTGAACTATAGCCCACGAATTCAGAGCCAGAAAAATCGAAAATCTGCAAATGTGATCCGATTTCGATGATTGATGCCTTTATCAACAGGCGTTGAGATCTGTAATTGTCATAAAAACGGCCATTTGGATCGGTCGAATATTTCTACACGTTTCGTGGAAAATTCGATTTTTTTGAAAATCAACTGAACTATAGCCCACGAATTCAGAGCCAGAAAAATCGAAAATCTGCAATTGTGCTCCGATTTCGATGGTCGATACCTCTATCAATAGGCGTTGAGACCTGTAATTGTCTCACCAACGGCCATTGGGATCGGTCGAATATTTCTACCCGTCTCGTGGAAAATTCGATTTTTTTGAAAATCAACTGAACTATAGCCCACGAATTCAGAGCCAGAAAAATCGAAAATCTGCAAATGTGATCCGATTTCGATGATTGGTACCTCTATCAATAGGCGTTGAGACCTGTAATTGTCTCACCAACGGCCATTTGGATCGGTCGAATATTTCTACACGTTCCGTGGAAAATTCAATTTTTTTGAAAATCAACTGAACTATAGCCCACGAATTCAGAGCCACAAAAATCGAAAATCTGCAAATGTGATCCGATTTCGATGATTGATGCCTTTATCAACAGGCGTTGAGATCTGTAATTGTCATAAAAACGGCCATTTGGATCGGTCGAATATTTCTACACGTTTCGTGGAAAATTCGATTTTTTTGAAAATCAACTGAACTATAGCCCACGAATTCAGAGCCAGAAAAATCGAAAATCTGCAATTGTGCTCCGATTTCGATGGTCGATACCTCTATCAATAGGCGTTGGGACCTGTAATTGTCTCACCAACGGCCATTGGGATCGGTCGAATATTTCTACCCATCTCGTGGAAAATTCGATTTTTTTGAAAATCAACTGAACTATAGCCCACGAATTCAGAGCCACAAAAATCGAAAATGTGATCCGATTTCGATGATTGATGCCTCTATCAACAGGCGTTGAGACCTGTAATTGTCATACAAACGGTCATTTGGATCGGTCGAATATTTCTACACGTTTCGTGGAAAATTCAATTTTTTTAAAAATCAACTGAACTATAGCCCACGAATTCAGAGCCAGAAAAATCGAAAATCTGCAATTGTGCTCCGATTTCGATGGGCGATACCTCTATCAATAGGCGTTGAGATCTGTAATTGTCATAAAAACGGCCATTTGGATCGGTCGAATATTTCTATACGTTTCGTGGAAAATTCAATTTTTTTAAAAATCAACTGAACTATAGCCCACGAATTCAGAGCCAGAAAAATCGAAAATCTGCAATTGTGCTCCGATTTCGATGGTCGATACCTCTATCAATAGGCGTTGAGACCTGTAATTGTCTCACCAACGGCCATTGGGAACGGTCGAATATTTCTACCCGTCTCGTGGAAAATTCGATTTTTTTGAAAATCAACTGAACTATAGCCCACGAATTCAGAGCCAGAAAAATCGAAAATCTACAAATGTGATCCGATTTCGATGATTGGTACCTCTATCAATAGGCGTTGAGACCTGTAATTGTCTCACCAACGGCCATTTGGATCGTTCGAATATTTCTACACGTTCCGTGGAAAATTCAATTTTTTTAAAAATCAACTGAACTATAGCCCACGAATTCAGAGCCACAAAAATCGAAAATCTGCAAATGTGATCCGATTTCGATGATTGATGCCTTTATCAACAGGCGTTGAGATCTGTAATTGTCATAAAAACGGCCATTTGGATCGGTCGAATATTTCTACACGTTTCGTGGAAAATTCGATTTTTTTGAAAATCAACTGAACTATAGCCCACGAATTCAGAGCCAGAAAAATCGAAAATCTGCAATTGTGCTCCGATTTCGATGGTCGATACCTCTATCAATAGGCGTTGAGACCTGTAATTGTCTCACCAACGGCCATTGGGATCGGTCGAATATTTCTACCCGTCTCGTGGAAAATTCGATTTTTTTGAAAATCAACTGAACTATAGCCCACGAATTCAGAGCCAGAAAAATCGAAAATCTGCAAATGTGATCCGATTTCGATGATTGATGCCTTCATCAACAGGCGTTGAGATCTGTAATTGTCATAAAAACGGCCATTTGGATCGGTCGAATATTTCTACACGTTTCGTGGAAAATTCGATTTTTTTGAAAATCAACTGAACTATAGCCCACGAATTCAGAGCCAGAAAAATCGAAAATCTGCAATTGTGCTCCGATTTCGATGGTCGATACCTCTATCAATAGGCGTTGAGACCTGTAATTGTCTCACCAACGGCCATTGGGATCGGTCGAATATTTCTACCCGTCTCGTGGAAAATTCGATTTTTTTGAAAATCAACTGAACTATAGCCCACGAATTCAGAGCCAGAAAAATCGAAAATCTGCAAATGTGATCCGATTTCGATGATTGGTACCTCTATCAATAGGCGTTGAGACCTGTAATTGTCTCACCAACGGCCATTTGGATCGGTCGAATATTTCTACACGTTCCGTGGAAAATTCAATTTTTTTGAAAATCAACTGAACTATAGCCCACGAATTCAGAGCCACAAAAATCGAAAATCTGCAAATGTGATCCGATTTCGATGATTGATGCCTTTATCAACAGGCGTTGAGATCTGTAATTGTCATAAAAACGGCCATTTGGATCGGTCGAATATTTCTACACGTTTCGTGGAAAATTCGATTTTTTTGAAAATCAACTGAACTATAGCCCACGAATTCAGAGCCAGAAAAATCGAAAATCTGCAAATGTGATCCGATTTCGATGATTGATGCCTCTATCAACAGGCGTTGAGACCTGTAATTGTCTCACCAACGGCCATTTGAATCGGTCGAATATTTCTACCCGTCTCGTGGAAAATTCAATTTTTTTGAAAATCAACTGAACTATAGCCCACGAATTCAGAGCCAGAAAAATCGAAAATCTGCAAATGTGCTCCGATTTCGATGGTCGATACCTCTATCAATAGGCGTTGAGACCTGTAATTGTCTCACCAACGGCCATTTGGATCGGTCGAATATTTCTACACGTTCCGTGGAAAATTCAATTTTTTTGAAAATCAACTGAACTATAGCCCACGAATTCAGAGCCAGAAAAATCGCAAATCTGCAAATGTGATCCGATTTCGATGGTCGATACCTCTATCAATAGGCGTTGAGACCTGTAATTGTCTCACCAACGGCCATTTGGATCGGTCGAATATTTCTACCCGTCTCGTGGAAAATTCGATTTTTTTGAAAATCAACTGAACTATAGCCCACGAATTCAGAGCCAGAAAAATCGAAAATCTGCAATTGTGCTCCGATTTCGATGGTCGATACCTCTATCAATAGGCGTTGAGATCTGTAATTGTCATAAAAACGGCCATTTGGATCGGTCGAATATTTCTACACGTTCCGTGGAAAATTCAATTTTTTTGAAAATCAACTGAACTATAGCCCACGAATTCAGAGCCAGAAAAATCGAAAATCTGCAATTGTGCTCCGATTTTGATGGTCAATACCTCTATCAATAGGCGTTGAGATCTGTAATTGTCATAAAAACGGCCATTTGGATCGGTCGAATATTTCTACACGTTCCGTGGAAAATTCAATTTTTTTGAAAATCAACTGAACTATAGCCCACGAATTCAGAGCCAGAAAAATCGAAAATCTGCAAATGTGCTCCGATTTCGATGGTCGATACCTCTATCAATAGGCGTTGAGACCTGTAATTGTCTCACCAACGGCCATTTGGATCGGTCGAATATTTCTACCCGTCTCGTGGAAAATTCGATTTTTTTGAAAATCAACTGAACTATAGCCCACGAATTCAGAGCCACAAAAATCGAAAATGTGATCCGATTTCGATGATTGATGCCTCTATCAACAGGCGTTGAGACCTGTAATTGTCATACAAACGGTCATTTGGATCGGTCGAATATTTCTACACGTTTCGTGGAAAATTCAATTTTTTTAAAAATCAACTGAACTATAGCCCACGAATTCAGAGCCAGAAAAATCGAAAATCTGCAATTGTGCTCCGATTTCGATGGGCGATACCTCTATCAATAGGCGTTGAGATCTGTAATTGTCTCACCAACGGCCATTTGGATCGGTCGAATATTTCTATACATTTCGTGGAAAATTCAATTTTTTTGAAAATCAACTGAACTATAGCCCACGAATTCAGAGCCAGAAAAATCTAAAATCTGCAATTGTGCTCCGATTTCGATGGTCGATACCTCTATCAATAGGCGTTGAGACCTGTAATTGTCATACAAACGGCCATTTGGATCGGTCGAATATTTCTACACGTTTCGTGGAAAATTCAATTTTTTTGAAAATCAACTGAACTATAGCCCACGAATTCAGAGCCAGAAAAATCGAAAATCTGCAATTGTGCTCCGATTTCGATGGTCGATACCTCTATCAATAGGCGTTGAGACCTGTAATTGTCTCACCAACGGCCATTGGCATCGGTCGAATATTTCTACCCGTCTCGTGGAAAATTCGATTTTTTTGAAAATCAACTGAACTATAGCCCACGAATTCAGAGCCACAAAAATCGAAAATGTGATCCGATTTCGATGATTGATGCCTCTATCAACAGGCGTTGAGACCTGTAATTGTCATACAAACGGTCATTTGGATCGGTCGAATATTTCTACACGTTTCGTGGAAAATTCAATTTTTTTAAAAATCAACTGAACTATAGCCCACGAATTCAGAGCCAGAAAAATCGAAAATCTGCAATTGTGCTCCGATTTCGATGGTCGATACCTCTATCAATAGGCGTTGAGACCTGTAATTGTCTCACCAACGGCCATTGGGAACGGTCGAATATTTCTACCCGTCTCGTGGAAAATTCGATTTTTTTGAAAATCAACTGAACTATAGCCCACGAATTCAGAGCCAGAAAAATCGAAAATCTACAAATGTGATCCGATTTCGATGATTGGTACCTCTATCAATAGGCGTTGAGACCTGTAATTGTCTCACCAACGGCCATTTGGATCGGTCGAATATTTCTACACGTTCCGTGGAAAATTCAATTTTTTGGAAAATCAACTGAACTATAGCCCACGAATTCAGAGCCACAAAAATCGAAAATCTGCAAATGTGATCCGATTTCGATGATTGATGCCTTTATCAACAGGCGTTGAGATCTGTAATTGTCATAAAAACGGCCATTTGGATCGGTCGAATATTTCTACACGTTTCGTGGAAAATTCGATTTTTTTGAAAATCAACTGAACTATAGCCCACGAATTCAGAGCCAGAAAAATCGAAAATCTGCAATTGTGCTCCGATTTCGATGGTCGATACCTCTATCAATAGGCGTTGAGACCTGTAATTGTCTCACCAACGGCCATTGGGAACGGTCGAATATTTCTACCCGTCTCGTGGAAAATTCGATTTTTTTGAAAATCAACTGAACTATAGCCCACGAATTCAGAGCCAGAAAAATCGAAAATCTACAAATGTGATCCGATTTCGATGATTGGTACCTCTATCAATAGGCGTTGAGACCTGTAATTGTCTCACCAACGGCCATTTGGATCGGTCGAATATTTCTACACGTTCCGTGGAAAATTCAATTTTTTGGAAAATCAACTGAACTATAGCCCACGAATTCAGAGCCACAAAAATCGAAAATCTGCAAATGTGATCCGATTTCGATGATTGATGCCTTTATCAACAGGCGTTGAGATCTGTAATTGTCATAAAAACGGCCATTTGGATCGTTCGAATATTTCTACACGTTTCGTGGAAAATTCAATTTTTTTGAAAATCAACTGAACTATAGCCCACGAATTCAGAGCCAGAAAAATCGAAAATCTGCAAATGTGATCCGATTTCGATGATTGATGCCTTTATCAACAGGCGTTGAGATCTGTAATTGTCATAAAAACGGCCATTTGGATCGGTCGAATATTTCTACACGTTTCGTGGAAAATTCGATTTTTTTGAAAATCAACTGAACTATAGCCCACGAATTCAGAGCCAGAAAAATCGAAAATCTGCAAATGTGATCCGATTTCGATGATTGATGCCTCTATCAACAGGCGTTGAGACCTGTAATTGTCTCACCAACGGCCATTTGAATCGGTCGAATATTTCTACCCGTCTCGTGGAAAATTCAATTTTTTTGAAAATCAACTGAACTATAGCCCACGAATTCAGAGCCAGAAAAATCGAAAATCTGCAAATGTGATCCGATTTCGATGGTTGATACCTCTATCAATAGGCGTTGAGACCTGTAATTGTCTCACCAACGGCCATTTGGATCGGTCGAATATTTCTACACGTTCCGTGGAAAATTCAATTTTTTTGAAAATCAACTGAACTATAGCCCACGAATTCAGAGCCAGAAAAATCGCAAATCTGCAAATGTGCTCCGATTTCGATGGTCGATACCTCTATCAATAGGCGTTGAGACCTGTAATTGTCTCACCAACGGCCATTTGGATCGGTCGAATATTTCTACCCGTCTCGTGGAAAATTCGATTTTTTTGAAAATCAACTGAACTATAGCCCACGAATTCAGAGCCAGAAAAATCGAAAATCTGCAATTGTGCTCCGATTTCGATGGTCAATACCTCTATCAACAGGCGTTGAGACCTGTAATTGTCATAAAAACGGCCATTTGGATCGGTCGAATATTTCTACACGTTTCGTGGAAAATTCAATTTTTTTGAAAATCAACTGAACTATAGCCCACGAATTCAGAGCCAGAAAAATCGAAAATCTGCAATTGTGCTCCGATTTCGATGGTCGATACCTCTATCAATAGGCGTTGAGATCTGTAATTGTCTCACCAACGGCCATTTGGATCGGTCGAATATTTCTACCCGTCTCGTGGAAAATTCAATTTTTTTGAAAATCAACTGAACTATAGCCCACGAATTCAGAGCCAGAAAAATCGAAAATCTGCAAATGTGATCCGATTTCGATGATTGATACCTCTATCAATAGGCGTTGAGATCTGTAATTGTCATAAAAACGGCCATTTGGATCAGTCGAATATTTCTATACGTTCCGTGGAAAATTCAATTTTTTTGAAAATCAACTGAACTATAGCCCACGAATTCAGAGCCACAAAAATCGAAAATCTGCAAATGTGATCCGATTTCGATGATTGATGCCTCTATCAACAGGCGTTGAGACCTGTAATTGTCTCACCAACGGCCATTTGAATCGGTCGAATATTTCTACCCGTCTCGTGGAAAATTTAATTTTTTTGAAAATCAACTGAACTATAGCCCACGAATTCAGAGCCAGAAAAATCGAAAATCTGCAATTGTGCTCCGATTTCGATGGTCGATACCTCTATCAATAGGCGTTGAGACCTGTAATTGTCATACAAACGGCCATTTGGATCGGTCGAATATTTCTACACGTTTCGTGGAAAATTCAATTTTTTTGAAAATCAACTGAACTATAGCCCACGAATTCAGAGCCAGAAAAATCGAAAATCTGCAATTGTGCTCCGATTTCGATGGTCGATACCTCTATCAATAGGCGTTGAGACCTGTAATTGTCTCACCAACGGCCATTGGGATCGGTCGAATATTTCTACCCGTCTCGTGGAAAATTCGATTTTTTTGAAAATCAACTGAACTATAGCCCACGAATTCAGAGCCAGAAAAATCGAAAATCTGCAAATGTGATCCGATTTCGATGATTGGTACCTCTATCAATAGGCGTTGAGACCTGTAATTGTCTCACCAACGGCCATTTGGATCGGTCGAATATTTCTACACGTTCCGTGGAAAATTCAATTTTTTTGAAAATCAACTGAACTATAGCCCACGAATTCAGAGCCACAAAAATCGAAAATCTGCAAATGTGATCCGATTTCGATGATTGATGCCTTTATCAACAGGCGTTGAGATCTGTAATTGTCATAAAAACGGCCATTTGGATCGGTCGAATATTTCTACACGTTTCGTGGAAAATTCGATTTTTTTGAAAATCAACTGAACTATAGCCCACGAATTCAGAGCCAGAAAAATCGAAAATCTGCAATTGTGCTCCGATTTCGATGGTCAATACCTCTATCAACAGGCGTTGAGACCTGTAATTGTCATAAAAACGGCCATTTGGATCGGTCGAATATTTCTACACGTTCCGTGGAAAATTCAATTTTTTGAAAATCAACTGAACTATAGCCCACGAATTCAGAGCCACAAAAATCGAAAATCTGCAAATGTGATCCGATTTCGATGATTGATGCCTTTATCAACAGGCGTTGAGATCTGTAATTGTCATAAAAACGGCCATTTGGATCGGTCGAATATTTCTACACGTTTCGTGGAAAATTCGAATTTTTTTGAAAATCAACTGAACTATAGCCCACGAATTCAGAGCCAGAAAAATCTAAAATCTGCAATTGTGCTCCGATTTCGATGGTCGATACCTCTATCAATAGGCGTTGAGACCTGTAATTGTCTCACCAACGGCCATTGGGATCGGTCGAATATTTCTACCCGTCTCGTGGAAAATTCGATTTTTTTTGAAAATCAACTGAACTATAGCCCACGAATTCAGAGCCAGAAAAATCGAAAATCTGCAAATGTGATCCGATTTCGATGATTGGTACCTCTATCAATAGGCGTTGAGACCTGTAATTGTCTCACCAACGGCCATTTGGATCGGTCGAATATTTCTACACGTTCCGTGGAAAATTCAATTTTTTTGAAAATCAACTGAACTATAGCCCACGAATTCAGAGCCAGAAAAATCGCAAATCTGCAAATGTGCTCCGATTTCGATGGTCGATACCTCTATCAATAGGCGTTGAGACCTGTAATTGTCTCACCAACGGCCATTTGGATCGGTCGAATATTTCTACCCGTCTCGTGGAAAATTCGATTTTTTTGAAAATCAACTGAACTATAGCCCACGAATTCAGAGCCAGAAAAATCGAAAATCTGCAATTGTGCTCCGATTTCGATGGTCAATACCTCTATCAACAGGCGTTGAGACCTGTAATTGTCATAAAAACGGCCATTTGGATCGGTCGAATATTTCTACACGTTCCGTGGAAAATTCAATTTTTTTGAAAATCAACTGAACTATAGCCCACGAATTCAGAGCCACAAAAATCGAAAATCTGCAAATGTGATCCGATTTCGATGATTGATGCCTTTATCAACAGGCGTTGAGATCTGTAATTGTCATAAAAACGGCCATTTGGATCGGTCGAATATTTCTACACGTTTCGTGGAAAATTCGATTTTTTTGAAAATCAACTGAACTATAGCCCACGAATTCAGAGCCAGAAAAATCGAAAATCTGCAATTGTGCTCCGATTTCGATGGTCAATACCTCTATCAACAGGCGTGGAGACCTGTAATTGTCATAAAAACGGCCATTTGGATCGGTCGAATATTTCTACACGTTCCGTGGAAAATTCAATTTTTTTGAAAATCAACTGAACTATAGCCCACGAATTCAGAGCCACAAAAATCGAAAATCTGCAAATGTGATCCGATTTCGATGATTGATGCCTTTATCAACAGGCGTTGAGATCTGTAATTGTCATAAAAACGGCCATTTGGATCGGTCGAATATTTCTACACGTTTCGTGGAAAATTCGATTTTTTTGAAAATCAACTGAACTATAGCCCACGAATTCAGAGCCAGAAAAATCTAAAATCTGCAATTGTGCTCCGATTTCGATGGTCGATACCTCTATCAATAGGCGTTGAGACCTGTAATTGTCTCACCAACGGCCATTGGGATCGGTCGAATATTTCTACCCGTCTCGTGGAAAATTCGATTTTTTTTTAAAATCAACTGAACTATAGCCCACGAATTCAGACCCAGAAAAATCGAAAATCTGCAAATGTGATCCGATTTCGATGATTGGTACCTCTATCAATAGGCGTTGAGACCTGTAATTGTCTCACCAACGGCCATTTGGATCGGTCGAATATTTCTACACGTTCCGTGGAAAATTCAATTTTTTTGAAAATCAACTGAACTATAGCCCACGAATTCAGAGCCAGAAAAATCGCAAATCTGCAAATGTGCTCCGATTTCGATGGTCGATACCTCTATCAATAGGCGTTGAGACCTGTAATTGTCTCACCAACGGCCATTTGGATCGGTCGAATATTTCTACCCGTCTCGTGGAAAATTCGATTTTTTTGAAAATCAACTGAACTATAGCCCACGAATTCAGAGCCACAAAAATCGAAAATCTGCAAATGTGATCCGATTTCGATGATTGATGCCTTTATCAACAGGCGTTGAGATCTGTAATTGTCATAAAAACGGCCATTTGGATCGGTCGAATATTTCTATACGTTCCGTGGAAAATTCAATTTTTTTGAAAATCAACTGAACTATAGCCCACGAATTCAGAGCCACAAAAATCGAAAATCTGCAAATGTGATCCGATTTCGATGATTGATGCCTTTATCAACAGGCGTTGAGATCTGTAATTGTCATAAAAACGGCCATTTGGATCGGTCGAATATTTCTACACGTTTCGTGGAAAATTCGATTTTTTTGAAAATCAACTGAACTATAGCCCACGAATTCAGAGCCAGAAAAATCGAAAATCTGCAAATGTGATCCGATGACCTGTAATTGTCATAAAAACGGCCATTTGGATCGGTCGAATATTTCTACACGTTTCGTGGAAAATTCAATTTTTTTGAAAATCAACTGAACTATAGCCCACGAATTCAGAGCCACAAAAATCGAAAATCTGCAAATGTGATCCGATTTCGATGATTGATGCCTTTATCAACAGGCGTTGAGATCTGTAATTGTCATAAAAACGGCCATTTGGATCGGTCGAATATTTCTACACGTTTCGTGGAAAATTCGATTTTTTTGAAAATCAACTGAACTATATCCCACGAATTCAGAGCCAGAAAAATCGAAAATCTGCAATTGTGCTCCGATTTCGATGGTCGATACCTCTATCAATAGGCGTTGAGACCTGTAATTGTCTCACCAACGGCCATTGGGATCGGTCGAATATTTCTACCCGTCTCGTGGAAAATTCGATTTTTTTGAAAATCAACTGAACTATAGCCCACGAATTCAGAGCCACAAAAATCGAAAATCTGCAAATGTGATCCGATTTCGATGATTGGTACCTCTATCAATAGGCGTTGAGATCTGTAATTGTCATAAAAACGGCCATTTGGATCGGTCGAATATTTCTACACGTTTCGTGGAAAATTCGATTTTTTTGAAAATCAACTGAACTATAGCCCACGAATTCAGAGCCAGAAAAATCGAAAATCTGCAAATGTGATCCGATTTCGATGATTGATGCCTCTATCAACAGGCGTTGAGACCTGTAATTGTCTCACCAACGGCCATTTGAATCGGTCGAATATTTCTACCCGTCTCGTGGAAAATTCAATTTTTTTGAAAATCAACTGAACTATAGCCCACGAATTCAGAGCCAGAAAAATCGAAAATCTGCAAATGTGCTCCGATTTCGATGGTCGATACCTCTATCAATAGGCGTTGAGACCTGTAATTGTCTCACCAACGGCCATTTGGATCGGTCGAATATTTCTACACGTTCCGTGGAAAATTCAATTTTTTTGAAAATCAACTGAACTATAGCCCACGAATTCAGAGCCAGAAAAATCGCAAATCTGCAAATGTGCTCCGATTTCGATGGTCGATACCTCTATCAATAGGCGTTGAGACCTGTAATTGTCTCACCAACGGCCATTTGGATCGGTCGAATATTTCTACCCGTCTCGTGGAAAATTCGATTTTTTTGAAAATCAACTGAACTATAGCCCACGAATTCAGAGCCAGAAAAATCGAAAATCTGCAATTGTGCTCCGATTTCGATGGTCAATACCTCTATCAACAGGCGTTGAGACCTGTAATTGTCATAAAAACGGCCATTTGGATCGGTCGAATATTTCTACACGTTTCGTGGAAAATTCAATTTTTTTGAAAATCAACTGAACTATAGCCCAAGAATTCAGAGCCAGAAAAATCGAAAATCTGCAATTGTGCTCCGATTTCGATGGTCGATACCTCTATCAATAGGCGTTGAGATCTGTAATTGTCTCACCAACGGCCATTTGGATCGGTCGAATATTTCTACCCGTCTCGTGGAAAATTCGATTTTTTTGAAAATCAACTGAACTATAGCCCACGAATTCAGAGCCAGAAAAATCGAAAATCTGCAAATGTGATACGATTTCGATGGTCAATACCTCTATCAATAGGCGTTGAGATCTGTAATTGTCATAAAAACGGCCATTTGGATCGGTCGAATATTTCTATACGTTCCGTGGAAAATTCAATTTTTTTGAAAATCAACTGAACTATAGCCCACGAATTCAGAGCCACAAAAATCGAAAATCTACAAATGTGATCCGATTTCGATGATTGATGCCTCTATCAACAGGCGTTGAGACCTGTAATTGTCTCACCAACGGCCATTTGAATCGGTCGAATATTTCTACCCGTCTCGTGGAAAATTCAATTTTTTTGAAAATCAACTGAACTATAGCCCACGAATTCAGAGCCAGAAAAATCGAAAATCTGCAATTGTGCTCCGATTTCGATGGTCGATACCTCTATCAATAGGCGTTGAGACCTGTAATTGTCATACAAACGGCCATTTGGATCGGTCGAATATTTCTACACGTTTCGTGGAAAATTCAATTTTTTTGAAAATCAACTGAACTATAGCCCACGAATTCAGAGCCAGAAAAATCAAAAATCTGCAATTGTGCTCCGATTTCGATGGTCGATACATCTATCAATAGGCGTTGAGACCTGTAATTGTCTCACCAACGGCCATTGGGATCGGTCGAATATTTCTACCCGTCTCGTGGAAAATTCAATTTTTTTGAAAATCAACTGAACTATAGCCCACGAATTCAGAGCCAGAAAAATCGAAAATCTGCAAATGTGATCCGATTTCGATGATTGGTACCTCTATCAATAGGCGTTGAGACCTGTAATTGTCTCACCAACGGCCATTTGGATCGGTCGAATATTTCTACACGTTCCGTGGAAAATTCAATTTTTTTGAAAATCAACTGAACTATAGCCCACGAATTCAGAGCCACAAAAATCGAAAATCTGCAAATGTGATCCGATTTCGATGATTGATGCCTTTATCAACAGGCGTTGAGATCTGTAATTGTCATAAAAACGGCCATTTGGATCGGTCGAATATTTCTACACGTTTCGTGGAAAATTCGATTTTTTTGAAAATCAACTGAACTATAGCCCACGAATTCAGAGCCAGAAAAATCGAAAATCTGCAATTGTGCTCCGATTTCGATGGTCAATACCTCTATCAACAGGCGTTGAGACCTGTAATTGTCATAAAAACGGCCATTTGGATCGGTCGAATATTTCTACACGTTCCGTGGAAAATTCAATTTTTTTGAAAATCAACTGAACTATAGCCCACGAATTCAGAGCCACAAAAATCGAAAATCTGCAAATGTGATCCGATTTCGATGATTGATGCCTTTATCAACAGGCGTTGAGATCTGTAATTGTCATAAAAACGGCCATTTGGATCGGTCGAATATTTCTACACGTTTCGTGGAAAATTCGATTTTTTTTGAAAATCAACTGAACTATAGCCCACGAATTCAGAGCCAGAAAAATCTAAAATCTGCAATTGTGCTCCGATTTCGATGGTCGATACCTCTATCAATAGGCGTTGAGACCTGTAATTGTCTCACCAACGGCCATTGGGATCGGTCGAATATTTCTACCCGTCTCGTGGAAAATTCGATTTTTTTTGAAAATCAACTGAACTATAGCCCACGAATTCAGAGCCAGAAAAATCGAAAATCTGCAAATGTGATCCGATTTCGATGATTGGTACCTCTATCAATAGGCGTTGAGACCTGTAATTGTCTCACCAACGGCCATTTGGATCGGTCGAATATTTCTACACGTTCCGTGGAAAATTCAATTTTTTTGAAAATCAACTGAACTATAGCCCACGAATTCAGAGCCAGAAAAATCGCAAATCTGCAAATGTGCTCCGATTTCGATGGTCGATACCTCTATCAATAGGCGTTGAGACCTGTAATTGTCTCACCAACGGCCATTTGGATCGGTCGAATATTTCTACCCGTCTCGTGGAAAATTCGATTTTTTTGAAAATCAACTGAACTATAGCCCACGAATTCAGAGCCAGAAAAATCGAAAATCTGCAATTGTGCTCCGATTTCGATGGTCAATACCTCTATCAACAGGCGTTGAGACCTGTAATTGTCATAAAAACGGCCATTTGGATCGGTCGAATATTTCTACACGTTCCGTGGAAAATTCAATTTTTTTGAAAATCAACTGAACTATAGCCCACGAATTCAGAGCCACAAAAATCGAAAATCTGCAAATGTGATCCGATTTCGATGATTGATGCCTTTATCAACAGGCGTTGAGATCTGTAATTGTCATAAAAACGGCCATTTGGATCGGTCGAATATTTCTACACGTTTCGTGGAAAATTCGATTTTTTTGAAAATCAACTGAACTATAGCCCACGAATTCAGAGCCAGAAAAATCGAAAATCTGCAATTGTGCTCCGATTTCGATGGTCAATACCTCTATCAACAGGCGTGGAGACCTGTAATTGTCATAAAAACGGCCATTTGGATCGGTCGAATATTTCTACACGTTCCGTGGAAAATTCAATTTTTTTGAAAATCAACTGAACTATAGCCCACGAATTCAGAGCCACAAAAATCGAAAATCTGCAAATGTGATCCGATTTCGATGATTGATGCCTTTATCAACAGGCGTTGAGATCTGTAATTGTCATAAAAACGGCCATTTGGATCGGTCGAATATTTCTACACGTTTCGTGGAAAATTCGATTTTTTTGAAAATCAACTGAACTATAGCCCACGAATTCAGAGCCAGAAAAATCTAAAATCTGCAATTGTGCTCCGATTTCGATGGTCGATACCTCTATCAATAGGCGTTGAGACCTGTAATTGTCTCACCAACGGCCATTGGGATCGGTCGAATATTTCTACCCGTCTCGTGGAAAATTCGATTTTTTTTTAAAATCAACTGAACTATAGCCCACGAATTCAGACCCAGAAAAATCGAAAATCTGCAAATGTGATCCGATTTCGATGATTGGTACCTCTATCAATAGGCGTTGAGACCTGTAATTGTCTCACCAACGGCCATTTGGATCGGTCGAATATTTCTACACGTTCCGTGGAAAATTCAATTTTTTTGAAAATCAACTGAACTATAGCCCACGAATTCAGAGCCAGAAAAATCGCAAATCTGCAAATGTGCTCCGATTTCGATGGTCGATACCTCTATCAATAGGCGTTGAGACCTGTAATTGTCTCACCAACGGCCATTTGGATCGGTCGAATATTTCTACCCGTCTCGTGGAAAATTCGATTTTTTTGAAAATCAACTGAACTATAGCCCACGAATTCAGAGCCACAAAAATCGAAAATCTGCAAATGTGATCCGATTTCGATGATTGATGCCTTTATCAACAGGCGTTGAGATCTGTAATTGTCATAAAAACGGCCATTTGGATCGGTCGAATATTTCTATACGTTCCGTGGAAAATTCAATTTTTTTGAAAATCAACTGAACTATAGCCCACGAATTCAGAGCCACAAAAATCGAAAATCTGCAAATGTGATCCGATTTCGATGATTGATGCCTTTATCAACAGGCGTTGAGATCTGTAATTGTCATAAAAACGGCCATTTGGATCGGTCGAATATTTCTACACGTTTCGTGGAAAATTCGATTTTTTTGAAAATCAACTGAACTATAGCCCACGAATTCAGAGCCAGAAAAATCGAAAATCTGCAAATGTGATCCGATGACCTGTAATTGTCATAAAAACGGCCATTTGGATCGGTCGAATATTTCTACACGTTTCGTGGAAAATTCAATTTTTTTGAAAATCAACTGAACTATAGCCCACGAATTCAGAGCCACAAAAATCGAAAATCTGCAAATGTGATCCGATTTCGATGATTGATGCCTTTATCAACAGGCGTTGAGATCTGTAATTGTCATAAAAACGGCCATTTGGATCGGTCGAATATTTCTACACGTTTCGTGGAAAATTCGATTTTTTTGAAAATCAACTGAACTATATCCCACGAATTCAGAGCCAGAAAAATCGAAAATCTGCAATTGTGCTCCGATTTCGATGGTCGATACCTCTATCAATAGGCGTTGAGACCTGTAATTGTCTCACCAACGGCCATTGGGATCGGTCGAATATTTCTACCCGTCTCGTGGAAAATTCGATTTTTTTGAAAATCAACTGAACTATAGCCCACGAATTCAGAGCCAGAAAAATCGAAAATCTGCAAATGTGATCCGATTTCGATGATTGGTACCTCTATCAATAGGCGTTGAGATCTGTAATTGTCATAAAAACGGCCATTTGGATCGGTCGAATATTTCTACACGTTTCGTGGAAAATTCGATTTTTTTGAAAATCAACTGAACTATAGCCCACGAATTCAGAGCCAGAAAAATCGAAAATCTGCAAATGTGATCCGATTTCGATGATTGATGCCTCTATCAACAGGCGTTGAGACCTGTAATTGTCTCACCAACGGCCATTTGAATCGGTCGAATATTTCTACCCGTCTCGTGGAAAATTCAATTTTTTTGAAAATCAACTGAACTATAGCCCACGAATTCAGAGCCAGAAAAATCGAAAATCTGCAAATGTGCTCCGATTTCGATGGTCGATACCTCTATCAATAGGCGTTGAGACCTGTAATTGTCTCACCAACGGCCATTTGGATCGGTCGAATATTTCTACACGTTCCGTGGAAAATTCAATTTTTTTGAAAATCAACTGAACTATAGCCCACGAATTCAGAGCCAGAAAAATCGCAAATCTGCAAATGTGCTCCGATTTCGATGGTCGATACCTCTATCAATAGGCGTTGAGACCTGTAATTGTCTCACCAACGGCCATTTGGATCGGTCGAATATTTCTACCCGTCTCGTGGAAAATTCGATTTTTTTGAAAATCAACTGAACTATAGCCCACGAATTCAGAGCCAGAAAAATCGAAAATCTGCAATTGTGCTCCGATTTCGATGGTCAATACCTCTATCAACAGGCGTTGAGACCTGTAATTGTCATAAAAACGGCCATTTGGATCGGTCGAATATTTCTACACGTTTCGTGGAAAATTCAATTTTTTTGAAAATCAACTGAACTATAGCCCAAGAATTCAGAGCCAGAAAAATCGAAAATCTGCAATTGTGCTCCGATTTCGATGGTCGATACCTCTATCAATAGGCGTTGAGATCTGTAATTGTCTCACCAACGGCCATTTGGATCGGTCGAATATTTCTACCCGTCTCGTGGAAAATTCGATTTTTTTGAAAATCAACTGAACTATAGCCCACGAATTCAGAGCCAGAAAAATCGAAAATCTGCAAATGTGATACGATTTCGATGGTCAATACCTCTATCAATAGGCGTTGAGATCTGTAATTGTCATAAAAACGGCCATTTGGATCGGTCGAATATTTCTATACGTTCCGTGGAAAATTCAATTTTTTTGAAAATCAACTGAACTATAGCCCACGAATTCAGAGCCACAAAAATCGAAAATCTACAAATGTGATCCGATTTCGATGATTGATGCCTCTATCAACAGGCGTTGAGACCTGTAATTGTCTCACCAACGGCCATTTGAATCGGTCGAATATTTCTACCCGTCTCGTGGAAAATTCAATTTTTTTGAAAATCAACTGAACTATAGCCCACGAATTCAGAGCCAGAAAAATCGAAAATCTGCAATTGTGCTCCGATTTCGATGGTCGATACCTCTATCAATAGGCGTTGAGACCTGTAATTGTCATACAAACGGCCATTTGGATCGGTCGAATATTTCTACACGTTTCGTGGAAAATTCAATTTTTTTGAAAATCAACTGAACTATAGCCCACGAATTCAGAGCCAGAAAAATCAAAAATCTGCAATTGTGCTCCGATTTCGATGGTCGATACATCTATCAATAGGCGTTGAGACCTGTAATTGTCTCACCAACGGCCATTGGGATCGGTCGAATATTTCTACCCGTCTCGTGGAAAATTCAATTTTTTTGAAAATCAACTGAACTATAGCCCACGAATTCAGAGCCAGAAAAATCGAAAATCTGCAAATGTGATCCGATTTCGATGATTGGTACCTCTATCAATAGGCGTTGAGACCTGTAATTGTCTCACCAACGGCCATTGGGATCGGTCGAATATTTCTACCCGTCTCGTGGAAAATTCGATTTTTTTGAAAATCAACTGAACTATAGCCCACGAATTCAGAGCCAGAAAAATCGAAAATCTGCAAATGTGCTCCGATTTCGATGGTCGATACCTCTATCAATAGGCGTTGAGACCTGTAATTGTCTCACCAACGGCCATTTGGATCGGTCGAATATTTCTACACGTTCCGTGGAAAATTCAATTTTTTTGAAAATCAACTGAACTATAGCCCACGAATTCAGAGCCACAAAAATCGAAAATCTGCAAATGTGATCCGATTTCGATGATTGATGCCTTTATCAACAGGCGTTGAGATCTGTAATTGTCATAAAAACGGCCATTTGGATCGGTCGAATATTTCTACACGTTTCGTGGAAAATTCGATTTTTTTGAAAATCAACTGAACTATAGCCCACGAATTCAGAGCCACAAAAATCGAAAATCTGCAAATGTGATCCGATATCGATGATTGGTACCTCTATCAATAGGCGTTGAGACCTGTAATTGTCTCACCAACGGCCATTTGGATCGGTCGAATATTTCTACACGTTCCGTGCAAAATTCAATTTTTTTGAAAATCAACTGAACTATAGCCCACGAATTCAGAGCCACAAAAATCGAAAATCTGCAAATGTGATCCGATTTCGATGATTGATGCCTTTATCAACAGGCGTTGAGATCTGTAATTGTCATAAAAACGGCCATTTGGATCGGTCAAATATTTCTACACGTTTCGTGGAAAATTCGATTTTTTTGAAAATCAACTGAACTATAGCCCACGAATTCAGAGCCACAAAAATCGAAAATCTGCAAATGTGATCCGATATCGATGATTGGTACCTCTATCAATAGGCGTTGAGACCTGTAATTGTCTCACCAACGGCCATTTGGATCGGTCGAATATTTCTACACGTTTCGTGGAAAATTTGATTTTTTTGAAAATCAACTGAACTATAGCCCACGAATTCAGAGCCAGAAAAATCGAAAATCTGCAAATGTGATCCGATTTCGATGGTCGATACCTCTATCAATAGGCGTTGAGACCTGTAATTGTCTCACCAACGGCCATTTGGATCGGTCGAATATTTCTACACGTTCCGTGGAAAATTCAATTTTTTTGAAAATCAACTGAACTATAGCCCACGAATTCAGAGCCAGAAAAATCGCAAATCTGCAAATGTGCTCCGATTTCGATGGTCGATACCTCTATCAATAGGCGTTGAGACCTGTAATTGTCTCACCAACGGCCATTTGGATCGGTCGAATATTTCTACACGTTCCGTGGAAAATTCAAATTTTTTGAAAATCAACTGAACTATAGCCCACGAATTCAGAGCCAGAAAAATCGCAAATCTGCAAATGTGCTCCGATTTCGATGGTCGATACCTCTATCAATAGGCGTTGAGACCTGTAATTGTCTCACCAACGGCCATTTGGATCGGTCGAATATTTCTACCCGTCTCGTGGAAAATTCAATTTTTTTGAAAATCAACTGAACTATAGCCCACGAATTCAGAGCCAGAAAAATCGCAAATCTGCAAATGTGCTCCGATTTCGATGGTCGATACATCTATCAATAGGCGTTGAGACCTGTAATTGTCTCACCAACGGCCATTGGGATCGGTCGAATATTTCTACCCGTCTCGTGGAAAATTCGATTTTTTTGAAAATCAACTGAACTATAGCCCACGAATTCAGAGCCAGAAAAATCGAAAATGTGATCCGATTTCGATGATTGGTACCTCTATCAATAGGCGTTGAGACCTGTAATTGTCTCACCAACGGCCATTGGGATCGGTCGAATATTTCTACCCGTCTCGTGGAAAATTCGATTTTTTTGAAAATCAACTGAACTATAGCCCACGAATTCAGAGCCAGAAAAATCGAAAATCTGCAAATGTGCTCCGATTTCGATGGTCGATACCTCTATCAATAGGCGTTGAGACCTGTAATTGTCTCACCAACGGCCATTTGGATCGGTCGAATATTTCTACACGTTCCGTGGAAAATTCAATTGTTTTGAAAATCAACTGAACTATAGCCCACGAATTCAGAGCCACAAAAATCGAAAATCTGCAAATGTGATCCGATTTCGATGATTGATGCCTTTATCAACAGGCGTTGAGATCTGTAATTGTCATAAAAACGGCCATTTGGATCGGTCGAATATTTCTACACGTTTCGTGGAAAATTCGATTTTTTTGAAAATCAACTGAACTATAGCCCACGAATTCAGAGCCACAAAAATCGAAAATCTGCAAATGTGATCCGATTTCGATGATTGATGCCTTTATCAACAGGCGTTGAGATCTGTAATTGTCATAAAAACGGCCATTTGGATCGGTCGAATATTTCTACACGTTCCGTGGAAAATTCAATTTTTTTGAAAATCAACTGAACTATAGCCCACGAATTCAGAGCCAGAAAAATCGCAAATCTGCAAATGTGCTCCGATTTCGATGGTCGATACCTCTATCAATAGGCGTTGAGACCTGTAATTGTCTCACCAACGGCCATTTGGATCGGTCGAATATTTCTACACGTTCCGTGGAAAATTCAATTTTTTTGAAAATCAACTGAACTATAGCCCACGAATTCAGAGCCAGAAAAATCGCAAATCTGCAAATGTGCTCCGTTTTCGATGGTCGATACCTCTATCAATAGGCGTTGAGACCTGTAATTGTCTCACCAACGGCCATTTGGATCGGTCGAATATTTCTACCCGTCTCGTGGAAAATTCAATTTTTTTGAAAATCAACTGAACTATAGCCCACGAATTCAGAGCCAGAAAAATCGAAAATCTGCAAATGTGCTCCGATTTCGATGGTCGATACCTCTATCAACAGGCGTTGAGATCTGTAATTGTCATAAAAACGGCCATTTGGATCGGTCGAATATTTCTACACGTTCCGTGGAAAATTCAATTTTTTTGAAAATCAACTGAACTATAGCCCACGAATTCAGAGCCACAAAAATCGAAAATCTGCAAATGTGATCCGATTTCGATGATTGATGCCTTTATCAACAGGCGTTGAGATCTGTAATTGTCATAAAAACGGCCATTTGGATCGGTCGAATATTTCTACACGTTCCGTGGAAAATTCAATTTTTTTGAAAATCAACTGAACTATAGCCCACGAATTCAGAGCCAGAAAAATCGAAAATCTGCAAATGTGCTCCGATTTCGATGGTCGATACCTCTATCAATAGGCGTTGAGACCTGTAATTGTCTCACCAACGGCCATTTGGATCGGTCGAATATTTCTACCCGTCTCGTGGAAAATTCAATTTTTTTGAAAATCAACTGAACTATAGCCCACGAATTCAGAGCCAGAAAAATCGAAAATCTGCAAATGTGCTCCGATTTCGATGGTCGATACCTCTATCAATAGGCGTTGAGACCTGTAATTGTCTCACCAACGGCCATTTGGATCGGTCGAATATTTCTACACGTTCCGTGGAAAATTCAATTTTTTTGAAAATCAACTGAACTATAGCCCACGAATTCAGAGCCAGAAAAATCGCAAATCTGCAAATGTGCTCCGATTTCGATGGTCGATACCTCTATCAATAGGCGTTGAGACCTGTAATTGTCTCACCAACGGCCATTTGGATCGGTCGAATATTTCTACCCGTCTCGTGGAAAATTCAATTTTTTTGAAAATCAACTGAACTATAGCCCACGAATTCAGAGCCAGAAAAATCGCAAATCTGCAAATGTGCTCCGATTTCGATGGTCGATACATCTATCAATAGGCGTTGAGACCTGTAATTGTCTCACCAACGGCCATTGGGATCGGTCGAATATTTCTACCCGTCTCGTGGAAAATTCGATTTTTTTGAAAATCAACTGAACTATAGCCCACGAATTCAGAGCCAGAAAAATCGAAAATCTGCAAATGTGATCCGATTTCGATGATTGGTACCTCTATCAATAGGCGTTGAGACCTGTAATTGTCTCACCAACGGCCATTGGGATCGGTCGAATATTTCTACCCGTCTCGTGGAAAATTCGATTTTTTTGAAAATCAACTGAACTATAGCCCACGAATTCAGAGCCAGAAAAATCGAAAATCTGCAAATGTGCTCCGATTTCGATGGTCGATACCTCTATCAATAGGCGTTGAGACCTGTAATTGTCTCACCAACGGCCATTTGGATCGGTCGAATATTTCTACACGTTCCGTGGAAAATTCAATTTTTTTGAAAATCAACTGAACTATAGCCCACGAATTCAGAGCCACAAAAATCGAAAATCTGCAAATGTGATCCGATTTCGATGATTGATGCCTTTATCAACAGGCGTTGAGATCTGTAATTGTCATAAAAACGGCCATTTGGATCGGTCGAATATTTCTACACGTTTCGTGGAAAATTCGATTTTTTTGAAAATCAACTGAACTATAGCCCACGAATTCAGAGCCAGAAAAATCGAAAATCTGCAATTGTGCTCCGATTTCGATGGTCAATACCTCTATCAACAGGCGTTGAGACCTGTAATTGTCATAAAAACGGCCATTTGGATCGGTCGAATATTTCTACACGTTCCGTGGAAAATTCAATTTTTTTGAAAATCAACTGAACTATAGCCCACGAATTCAGAGCCAGAAAAATCGAAAATCTGCAAATGTGATCCGATTTCGATGATTGATGCCTTTATCAACAGGCGTTGAGATCTGTAATTGTCATAAAAACGGCCATTTGGATCGGTCGAATATTTCTACACGTTTCGTGGAAAATTCGATTTTTTTGAAAATCAACTGAACTATAGCCCACGAATTCAGAGCCACAAAAATCGAAAATCTGCAAATGTGATCCGATTTCGATGATTGATGCCTTTATCAACAGGCGTTGAGATCTGTAATTGTCATAAAAACGGCCATTTGGATCGGTCGAATATTTCTACACGTTTCGTGGAAAATTTGATTTTTTTGAAAATCAACTGAACTATAGCCCACGAATTCAGAGCCAGAAAAATCGAAAATCTGCAAATGTGATCCGATTTCGATGATTGATGCCTCTATCAACAGGCGTTGAGACCTGTAATTGTCTCACCAACGGCCATTTGAATCGGTCGAATATTTCTACACGTTCCGTGGAAAATTCAATTTTTTTGAAAATCAACTGAACTATAGCCCACGAATTCAGAGCCAGAAAAATCGAAAATCTGCAAATGTGCTCCGATTTCGATGGTCGATACCTCTATCAATAGGCGTTGAGACCTGTAATTGTCTCACCAACGGCCATTTGGATCGGTCGAATATTTCTACACGTTCCGTGGAAAATTCAATTTTTTTGAAAATCAACTGAACTATAGCCCACGAATTCAGAGCCAGAAAAATCGCAAATCTGCAAATGTGCTCCGATTTCGATGGTCGATACCTCTATCAATAGGCGTTGAGACCTGTAATTGTCTCACCAACGGCCATTTGGATCGGTCGAATATTTCTACACGTTCCGTGGAAAATTCAATTTTTTTGAAAATCAACTGAACTATAGCCCACGAATTCAGAGCCAGAAAAATCGCAAATCTGCAAATGTGCTCCGATTTCGATGGTCGATACCTCTATCAATAGGCGTTGAGACCTGTAATTGTCTCACCAACGGCCATTTGGATCGGTCGAATATTTCTACCCGTCTCGTGGAAAATTCAATTTTTTTGAAAATCAACTGAACTATAGCCCACGAATTCAGAGTCAGAAAAATCGCAAATCTGCAAATGTGCTCCGATTTCGATGGTCGATACATCTATCAATAGGCGTTGAGACCTGTAATTGTCTCACCAACGGCCATTGGGATCGGTCGAATATTTCTACCCGTCTCGTGGAAAATTCGATTTTTTTGAAAATCAACTGAACTATAGCCCACGAATTCAGAGCCAGAAAAATCGAAAATGTGATCCGATTTCGATTATTGGTACCTCTATCAATAGGCGTTGAGACCTGTAATTGTCTCACCAACGGCCATTGGGATCGGTCGAATATTTCTACCCGTCTCGTGGAAAATTCGATTTTTTTGAAAATCAACTGAACTATAGCCCACGAATTCAGAGCCAGAAAAATCGAAAATCTGCAAATGTGCTCCGATTTCGATGGTCGATACCTCTATCAATAGGCGTTGAGACCTGTAATTGTCTCACCAACGGCCATTTGGATCGGTCGAATATTTCTACACGTTCCGTGGAAAATTCAATTTTTTTGAAAATCAACTGAACTATAGCCCACGAATTCAGAGCCACAAAAATCGAAAATCTGCAAATGTGATCCGATTTCGATGATTGATGCCTTTATCAACAGGCGTTGAGATCTGTAATTGTCATAAAAACGGCCATTTGGATCGGTCGAATATTTCTACACGTTTCGTGGAAAATTCGATTTTTTTGAAAATCAACTGAACTATAGCCCACGAATTCAGAGCCACAAAAATCGAAAATCTGCAAATGTGATCCGATTTCGATGATTGATGCCTTTATCAACAGGCGTTGAGATCTGTAATTGTCATAAAAACGGCCATTTGGATCGGTCGAATATTTCTACACGTTCCGTGGAAAATTCAATTTTTTTGAAAATCAACTGAACTATAGCCCACGAATTCAGAGCCAGAAAAATCGCAAATCTGCAAATGTGCTCCGATTTCGATGGTCGATACCTCTATCAATAGGCGTTGAGACCTGTAATTGTCTCACCAACGGCCATTTGGATCGGTCGAATATTTCTACCCGTCTCGTGGAAAATTCAATTTTTTTGAAAATCAACTGAACTATAGCCCACGAATTCAGAGCCAGAAAAATCGCAAATCTGCAAATGTGCTCCGATTTCGATGGTCGATACATCTATCAATAGGCGTTGAGACCTGTAATTGTCTCACCAACGGCCATTTGGATCGGTCGAATATTTCTACACGTTCCGTGGAAAATTCAATTTTTTTGAAAATCAACTGAACTATAGCCCACGAATTCAGAGCCAGAAAAATCGCAAATCTGCAAATGTGCTCCGTTTTCGATGGTCGATACCTCTATCAATAGGCGTTGAGACCTGTAATTGTCTCACCAACGGCCATTTGGATCGGTCGAATATTTCTACCCGTCTCGTGGAAAATTCAATTTTTTTGAAAATCAACTGAACTATAGCCCACGAATTCAGAGCCAGAAAAATCGAAAATCTGCAAATGTGCTCCGATTTCGATGGTCGATACCTCTATCAACAGGCGTTGAGATCTGTAATTGTCATAAAAACGGCCATTTGGATCGGTCGAATATTTCTACACGTTCCGTGGAAAATTCAATTTTTTTGAAAATCAACTGAACTATAGCCCACGAATTCAGAGCCACAAAAATCGAAAATCTGCAAATGTGATCCGATTTCGATGATTGATGCCTTTATCAACAGGCGTTGAGATCTGTAATTGTCATAAAAACGGCCATTTGGATCGGTCGAATATTTCTACACGTTCCGTGGAAAATTCAATTTTTTTGAAAATCAACTGAACTATAGCCCACGAATTCAGAGCCAGAAAAATCGAAAATCTGCAAATGTGCTCCGATTTCGATGGTCGATACCTCTATCAATAGGCGTTGAGACCTGTAATTGTCTCACCAACGGCCATTTGGATCGGTCGAATATTTCTACCCGTCTCGTGGAAAATTCAATTTTTTTGAAAATCAACTGAACTATAGCCCACGAATTCAGAGCCAGAAAAATCGAAAATCTGCAAATGTGCTCCGATTTCGATGGTCGATACCTCTATCAATAGGCGTTGAGACCTGTAATTATCTCACCAACGGCCATTTGGATCGGTCGAATATTTCTACACGTTCCGTGGAAAATTCAATTTTTTTGAAAATCAACTGAACTATAGCCCACGAATTCAGAGCCAGAAAAATCGCAAATCTGCAAATGTGCTCCGATTTCGATGGTCGATACCTCTATCAATAGGCGTTGAGACCTGTAATTGTCTCACCAACGGCCATTTGGATCGGTCGAATATTTCTACCCGTCTCGTGGAAAATTCAATTTTTTTGAAAATCAACTGAACTATAGCCCACGAATTCAGAGCCAGAAAAATCGCAAATCTGCAAATGTGCTCCGATTTCGATGGTCGATACATCTATCAATAGGCGTTGAGACCTGTAATTGTCTCACCAACGGCCATTGGGATCGGTCGAATATTTCTACCCGTCTCGTGGAAAATTCGATTTTTTTGAAAATCAACTGAACTATAGCCCACGAATTCAGAGCCAGAAAAATCGAAAATCTGCAAATGTGATCCGATTTCGATGATTGGTACCTCTATCAATAGGCGTTGAGACCTGTAATTGTCTCACCAACGGCCATTGGGATCGGTCGAATATTTCTACCCGTCTCGTGGAAAATTCGATTTTTTTGAAAATCAACTGAACTATAGCCCACGAATTCAGAGCCAGAAAAATCGAAAATCTGCAAATGTGCTCCGATTTCGATGGTCGATACCTCTATCAATAGGCGTTGAGACCTGTAATTGTCTCACCAACGGCCATTTGGATCGGTCGAATATTTCTACACGTTCCGTGGAAAATTCAATTTTTTTGAAAATCAACTGAACTATAGCCCACGAATTCAGAGCCACAAAAATCGAAAATCTGCAAATGTGATCCGATTTCGATGATTGATGCCTTTATCAACAGGCGTTGAGATCTGTAATTGTCATAAAAACGGCCATTTGGATCGGTCGAATATTTCTACACGTTTCGTGGAAAATTCGATTTTTTTGAAAATCAACTGAACTATAGCCCACGAATTCAGAGCCAGAAAAATCGAAAATCTGCAATTGTGCTCCGATTTCGATGGTCAATACCTCTATCAACAGGCGTTGAGACCTGTAATTGTCATAAAAACGGCCATTTGGATCGGTCGAATATTTCTACACGTTCCGTGGAAAATTCAATTTTTTTGAAAATCAACTGAACTATAGCCCACGAATTCAGAGCCAGAAAAATCGAAAATCTGCAAATGTGATCCGATTTCGATGATTGATGCCTTTATCAACAGGCGTTGAGATCTGTAATTGTCATAAAAACGGCCATTTGGATCGGTCGAATATTTCTACACGTTTCGTGGAAAATTCGATTTTTTTGAAAATCAACTGAACTATAGCCCACGAATTCAGAGCCACAAAAATCGAAAATCTGCAAATGTGATCCGATATCGATGATTGGTACCTCTATCAATAGGCGTTGAGACCTGTAATTGTCTCACCAACGGCCATTTGGATCGGTCGAATATTTCTACAGGTTCCGTGCAAAATTCAATTTTTTTGAAAATCAACTGAACTATAGCCCACGAATTCAGAGCCACAAAAATCGAAAATCTGCAAATGTGATCCGATTTCGATGATTGATGCCTTTATCAACAGGCGTTGAGATCTGTAATTGTCATAAAAACGGCCATTTGGATCGGTCGAATATTTCTACACGTTTCGTGGAAAATTCAATTTTTTTGAAAATCAACTGAACTATAGCCCACGAATTCAGAGCCAGAAAAATCGAAAATCTGCAAATGTGATCCGATTTCGATGATTGATGCCTCTATCAACAGGCGTTGAGACCTGTAATTGTCTCACCAACGGCCATTTGAATCGGTCGAATATTTCTACACGTTCCGTGGAAAATTCAATTTTTTTGAAAATCAACTGAACTATAGCCCACGAATTCAGAGCCAGAAAAATCGAAAATCTGCAAATGTGCTCCGATTTCGATGGTCGATACCTCTATCAATAGGCGTTGAGACCTGTAATTGTCTCACCAACGGCCATTTGGATCGGTCGAATATTTCTACACGTTCCGTGGAAAATTCAATTTTTTTGAAAATCAACTGAACTATAGCCCACGAATTCAGAGCCAGAAAAATCGCAAATCTGCAAATGTGCTCCGATTTCGATGGTCGATACCTCTATCAATAGGCGTTGAGACCTGTAATTGTCTCACCAACGGCCATTTGGATCGGTCGAATATTTCTACCCGTCTCGTGGAAAATTCAATTTTTTTGAAAATCAACTGAACTATAGCCCACGAATTCAGAGCCAGAAAAATCGAAAATCTGCAAATGTGCTCCGATTTCGATGGTCGATACCTCTATCAATAGGCGTTGAGACCTGTAATTGTCTCACCAACGGCCATTTGGATCGGTCGAATATTTCTACACGTTCCGTGGAAAATTCAATTTTTTTGAAAATCAACTGAACTATAGCCCACGAATTCAGAGCCAGAAAAATCGCAAATCTGCAAATGTGCTCCGATTTCGATGGTCGATACCTCTATCAATAGGCGTTGAGACCTGTAATTGTCTCACCAACGGCCATTTGGATCGGTCGAATATTTCTACCCGTCTCGTGGAAAATTCAATTTTTTTGAAAATCAACTGAACTATAGCCCACGAATTCAGAGCCAGAAAAATCGAAAATCTGCAATTGTGCTCCGATTTCGATGGTCAATACCTCTATCAACAGGCGTTGAGACCTGTAATTGACATAAAAACGGCCATTTGGATCGGTCGAATATTTCTACACGTTTCGTGGAAAATTCAATTTTTTTGAAAATCAACTGAACTATAGCCCACGAATTCAGAGCCAGAAAAATCGAAAATCTGCAATTGTGCTCCGATTTCGATGGTCGATACCTCTATCAATAGGCGTTGAGATCTGTAATTGTCTCACCAACGGCCATTTGGATCGGTCGAATATTTCTACCCGTCTCGTGGAAAATTCGATTTTTTTGAAAATCAACTGAACTATAGCCCATGAATTCAGAGCCACAAAAATCGAAAATCTGCAAATGTGATCCGATTTCGATGATTGATGCCTCTATCAACAGGCGTTGAGACCTGTAATTGTCATACAAACGGCCATTTGGATCGGTCGAATATTTCTACACGTTCCGTGGAAAATTCAATTTTTTTGAAAATCAACTGAACTATAGCCCATGAATTCAGAGCCACAAAAATCGAAAATCTGTAATTGTGCTCCGATTTCGATGGTCGATACCTCTATCAATAGGCGTTGAGACCTGTAATTGTCATACAAACGGCCATTTGGATCGGTCGAATATTTCTACACGTTCCGTGGAAAATTCGATTTTTTTGAAAATCAGCTGAACTATAGCCCACGAATTCAGAGCCAGAAAAATCGAAAATCTGCAATTGTGCTCCAAATTCGATGGTCGATACCTCTATCAATAGGCGTTGAGATCTGTAATTGTCATAAAAACGGCCATTTGGATCGGTCGAATATTTCTACACGTTCCGTGGAAAATTCAATTTGTTTTGAAAATCAACTGAACTATAGCCCACGAATTCAGAGCCAGAAAAATCGAAAATCTGCAATTGTGCTCCGATTTCGATGGTCGATACCTCTATCAATAGGCGTTGAGATCTGTAATTGTCATAAAAACGGCCATTTGGATCGGTCGAATATTTCTATACGTTCCGTGGAAAATTCAATTTTTTTGAAAATCAACTGAACTATAGCCCACGAATTCAGAGCCAGAAAAATCGAAAATCTGCAAATGTGCTCCGATTTCGATGGTCGATACCTCTATCAATAGGCGTTGAGACCTGTAATTGTCTCACCAACGGCCATTTGGATCGGTCGAATATTTCTACACGTTCCGTGGAAAATTCAATTTGTTTTGAAAATCAACTGAACTATAGCCCACGAATTCAGAGCCAGAAAAATCGAAAATCTGCAATTGTGCTCCAAATTCGATGGTCGATACCTCTATCAATAGGCGTTGAGATCTGTAATTGTCATAAAAACGGCCATTTGGATCGGTCGAATATTTCTATACGTTCCGTGGAAAATCAAATTTTTTTGAAAATCAACTGAACTATAGCCCACGAATTCAGAGCCAGAAAAATCGAAAATCTGCAATTGTGCTCCGATTTCGATGGTCGATACCTCTATCAATAGGCGTTGAGACCTGTAATTGTCATACAAACGGCCATTTGGATCGGTCGAATATTTCTACACGTTTCGTGGAAAATTCAATTTTTTTGAAAATCAACTGAACTATAGCCCACGAATTCAGAGCCAGAAAAATCGAAAATCTGCAATTGTGCTCCGATTTCGATGGTCGATACCTCTATCAATAGGCGTTGAGACCTGTAATTGTCTCACCAACGGCCATTGGGATCGGTCGAATATTTCTACCCGTCTCGTGGAAAATTCGATTTTTTTGAAAATCAACTGAACTATAGCCCACGAATTCAGAGCCAGAAAAATCGAAAATCTGCAAATGTGATCCGATTTCGATGATTGGTACCTCTATCAATAGACGTTGAGACCTGTAATTGTCTCACCAACGGCCATTTGGATCGGTCGAATATTTCTACACGTTCCGTGGAAAATTCAATTTTTTTGAAAATCAACTGAACTATAGCCCACGAATTCAGAGCCACAAAAATCGAAAATCTGCAAATGTGATCCGATTTCGATGATTGATGCCTTTATCAACAGGCGTTGAGATCTGTAATTGTCATAAAAACGGCCATTTGGATCGGTCGAATATTTCTACACGTTTCGTGGAAAATTCGATTTTTTTGAAAATCAACTGAACTATAGCCCACGAATTCAGAGCCAGAAAAATCGAAAATCTGCAATTGTGCTCCGATTTTGATGGTCAATACCTCTATCAACAGGCGTTGAGACCTGTAATTGTCTCACCAACGGCCATTTGGATCGGTCGAATATTTCTACACGTTCCGTGGAAAATTCAATTTTTTTGAAAATCAACTGAACTATAGCCCACGAATTCAGAGCCAGAAAAATCGAAAATCTGCAAATGTGATCCGATTTCGATGATTGATGCCTCTATCAACAGGCGTTGAGATCTGTAATTGTCATAAAAACGGCCATTTGGATCGGTCGAATATTTCTACACGTTTCGTGGAAAATTCGATTTTTTTGAAAATCAACTGAACTATAGCCCACGAAATCAGAGCCAGAAAAATCGAAAATCTGCAAATGTGATCCGATTTCGATGATTGATGCCTCTATCAACAGGCGTTGAGACCTGTAATTGTCTCACCAACGGCCATTTGAATCGGTCGAATATTTCTACACGTTCCGTGGAAAATTCAATTTTTTTGAAAATCAACTGAACTATAGCCCACGAATTCAGAGCCAGAAAAATCGAAAATCTGCAAATGTGCTCCGATTTCGATGGTCGATACCTCTATCAATAGGCGTTGAGACCTGTAATTGTCTCACCAACGGCCATTTGGATCGGTCGAATATTTCTACACGTTCCGTGGAAAATTCAATTTTTTTGAAAATCAACTGAACTATAGCCCACGAATTCAGAGCCAGAAAAATCGCAAATCTGCAAATGTGCTCCGATTTCGATGGTCGATACCTCTATCAATAGGCGTTGAGACCTGTAATTGTCTCACCAACGGCCATTTGGATCGGTCGAATATTTCTACCCGTCTCGTGGAAAATTCGATTTTTTTGAAAATCAACTGAACTATAGCCCACGAATTCAGAGCCAGAAAAATCGAAAATCTGCAATTGTGCTCCGATTTCGATGGTCAATACCTCTATCAACAGGCGTTGAGACCTGTAATTGTCATAAAAACGGCCATTTGGATCGGTCGAATATTTCTACACGTTTCGTGGAAAATTCAATTTTTTTGAAAATCAACTGAACTATAGCCCACGAATTCAGAGCCAGAAAAATCGAAAATCTGCAATTGTGCTCCGATTTCGATGGTCGATACCTCTATCAATAGGCGTTGAGATCTGTAATTGTCTCACCAACGGCCATTTGGATCGGTCGAATATTTCTACCCGTCTCGTGGAAAATTCGATTTTTTTGAAAATCAACTGAACTATAGCCCATGAATTCAGAGCCACAAAAATCGAAAATCTGCAAATGTGATCCGATTTCGATGATTGATGCCTCTATCAACAGGCGTTGAGACCTGTAATTGTCATACAAACGGCCATTTGGATCGGTCGAATATTTCTACACGTTTCGTGGAAAATTCAATTTTTTTGAAAATCAACTGAACTATAGCCCATGAATTCAGAGCCACAAAAATCGAAAATCTGTAATTGTGCTCCGATTTCGATGGTCGATACCTCTATCAATAGGCGTTGAGACCTGTAATTGTCATACAAACAGCCATTTGGATCGGTCGAATATTTCTACACGTTTCGTGGAAAATTCAATTTTTTTGAAAATCAACTGAACTATAGCCCACGAATTCAGAGCCAGAAAAATCGAAAATCTGCAAATGTGCTCCGATTTCGATGGTCGATACCTCTATCAATAGGCGTTGAGACCTGTAATTGTCTCACCAACGGCCATTTGGATCGGTCGAATATTTCTACACGTTCCGTGGAAAATTCGATTTTTTTGAAAATCAGCTGAACTATAGCCCACGAATTCAGAGCCAGAAAAATCGAAAATCTGCAATTGTGCTCCAAATTCGATGGTCGATACCTCTATCAATAGGCGTTGAGATCTGTAATTGTCATAAAAACGGCCATTTGGATCGGTCGAATATTTCTACACGTTCCGTGGAAAATTCAATTTGTTTTGAAAATCAACTGAACTATAGCCCACGAATTCAGAGCCAGAAAAATCGAAAATCTGCAATTGTGATCCGATTTCGATGGTCGATACCTCTATCAATAGGCGTTGAGATCTGTAATTGTCTCACCAACGGCCATTTGGATCGGTCGAATATTTCTACCCGTCTCGTGGAAAATTCGATTTTTTTGAAAATCAACTGAACTATAGCCCATGAATTCAGAGCCACAAAAATCGAAAATCTGCAAATGTGATCCGATTTCGATGATTGATGCCTCTATCAACAGGCGTTGAGACCTGTAATTGTCATACAAACGGCCATTTGGATCGGTCGAATATTTCTACACGTTTCGTGGAAAATTCAATTTTTTTAAAAATCAACTGAACTATAGCCCACGAATTCAGAGCCAGAAAAATCGAAAATCTGCAATTGTGATCCGATTTCGATGGTCGATACCTCTATCAATAGGCGTTGAGATCTGTAATTGTCATAAAAACGGCCATTTGGATCGGTCGAATATTTCTACACGTTCCGTGGAAAATTCAATTTTTTTGAAAATCAACTGAACTATAGCCCACGAATTCAGAGCCAGAAAAATCGAAAATCTGCAATTGTGCTCCGATTTTGATGGTCAATACCTCTATCAATAGGCGTTGAGATCTGTAATTGTCATAAAAACGGCCATTTGGATCGGTCGAATATTTCTACACGTTCCGTGGAAAATTCAATTTTTTTGAAAATCAACTGAACTATAGCCCACGAATTCAGAGCCAGAAAAATCGAAAATCTGCAAATGTGCTCCGATTTCGATGGTCGATACCTCTATCAATAGGCGTTGAGACCTGTAATTGTCTCACCAACGGCCATTTGGATCGGTCGAATATTTCTACCCGTCTCGTGGAAAATTCGATTTTTTTGAAAATCAACTGAACTATAGCCCACGAATTCAGAGCCACAAAAATCGAAAATCTGCAAATGTGATCCGATTTCGATGATTGATACCTCTATCAATAGGCGTTGAGATCTGTAATTGTCTCACCAACGGCCATTTGGATCGGTCGAATATTTCTATACATTTCGTGGAAAATTCAATTTTTTTGAAAATCAACTGAACTATAGCCCATGAATTCAGAGCCAGAAAAATCTAAAATCAGCAATTGTGCTCCGATTTCGATGGTCGATACCTCTATCAATAGGCGTTGCGACCTGTAATTGTCATACAAACGGCCATTTGGATCGGTCGAATATTTCTACACGTTTCGTGGAAAATTCAATTTTTTTGAAAATCAACTGAACTATAGCCCACGAATTCAGAGCCAGAAAAATCGAAAATCTGCAAATGTGCTCCGATTTCGATGGTCGATACCTCTATCAATAGGCGTTGAGACCTGTAATTGTCTCACCAACGGCCATTGGGATCGGTCGAATATTTCTACCCGTCTCGTGGAAAATTCGATTTTTTTGAAAATCAACTGAACTATAGCCCACGAATTCAGAGCCACAAAAATCGAAAATCTGCAAATGTGATCCGATTTCGATGATTGATGCCTCTAACAATAACAACAGGCGTTGAGACCTGTAATTGTCATACAAACGGTCATTTGGATCGGTCGAATATTTCTACACGTTTCGTGGAAAATTCAATTTTTTTAAAAATCAACTGAACTATAGCCCACGAATTCAGAGCCACAAAAATCGAAAATCTGCAATTGTGCTCCGATTTCGATGGTCGATACCTCTATCAATAGGCGTTGAGATCTGTAATTGTCATAAAAACGGCCATTTGGATCGGTCGAATATTTCTACACGTTTCGTGGAAAATTCAATCTTTTTAAAAATCAACTGAACTATAGCCCACGAATTCAGAGCCAGAAAAATCGAAAATCTGCAATTGTGCTCCGATTTCGATGGTCAATACCTCTATCAACAGGCGTTGAGATCTGTAATTGTCTCACCAACGGCCATTTGGATCGGTCGAATATTTCTACCCGTCTCGTGGAAAATTCGATTTTTTTGAAAATCAACTGAACTATAGCCCACGAATTCAGAGCCAGAAAAATCGAAAATCTGCAAATGTGATCCGATTTCGATGATTGATACCTCTATCAATAGGCGTTGAGATCTGTAATTGTCATAAAAACGGCCATTTGGATCGGTCGAATATTTCTACCCGTCTCGTGGAAAATTCGATTTTTTTGAAAATCAACTGAACTATAGCCCACGAATTCAGAGCCAGAAAAATCGAAAATCTGCAAATGTGATCCGATTTCGATGATTGATACCTCTATCAATAGGCGTTGAGATCTGTAATTGTCATAAAAACGGCCATTTGGATCGATCGAATATTTCTACACGTTTGGTGGAAAATTCAATTTTTTTGAAAATCAACTGAACTATTGCCCACGAATTCAGAGCCAGAAAAATCGAAAATCTGCAATTGTGCTCCGATTTCGATGGTCGATACCTCTATCAATAGGCGTTGAGACCTGTAATTGTCTCACCAACGGCCATTTGGATCGGTCGAATATTTCTACACGTTCCGTGGAAAATTCAATTTTTTTGAAAATCAACTGAACTATAGCCCACGAATTCAGAGCAAGAAAAATCGAAAATTTGCAATTGTGCTCCGATTTCGATGGTCGATACCTCTATCAATAGGCGTTGAGACCTGTAATTATCTCACCAACGGCCATTTGGATCGGTCGAATATTTCTACCCGTCTCGTGGAAAATTCGATTTTTTTGAAAATCAACTGAACTATAGCCCACGAATTCAGAGCCACAAAAATCGAAAATCTGCAAATGTGATCCGATTTCGATGATTGATACCTCTATCAACAGGCGTTGAGACCTGTAATTGTCATACAAACGGTCATTTGGATCGGTCGAATATTTCTACACGTTTCGTGGAAAATTCAATTTTTTTAAAAATCAACTGAACTATAGCCCACGAATTCAGAGCCAGAAAAATCGAAAATCTGCAATTGTGCTCCGATTTTGATGGTCAATACCTCTATCAATAGGCGTTGAGATCTGTAATTGTCATAAAAACGGCCATTTGGATCGGTCGAATATTTCTGCACGTTCCGTGGAAAATTCAATTTTTTTGAAAATCAACTGAACTATAGCCCACGAATTCAGAGCCAGAAAAATCTAAAATCTGCAATTGTGCTCCGATTTCGATGGTCGATACCTCTATCAATAGGCGTTGAGACCTGTAATTGTCTCACCAACGGCCATTTGGATCGGTCGAATATTTTACCCGTCTCGTGGAAAATTCGATTTTTTTGAAAATCAACTGAACTATAGCCCACGAATTCAGAGCCAGAAAAATCGAAAATCTGCAAATGTGATCCGATTTCGATGATTGATGCCTCTATCAACAGGGGTTGAGACCTGTAATTGTCATACAAACGGTCATTTGGATCGGTCGAATATTTCTACACGTTTCGTGGAAAATTCAATTTTTTTAAAAATCAACTGAACTATAGCCCACGAATTCAGAGCCAGAAAAATCGAAAATCTGCAATTGTGCTCCGATTTTGATGGTCAATACCTCTATCAATAGGCGTTGAGATCTGTAATTGTCATAAAAACGGCCATTTGGATCGGTCGAATATTTCTGCACGTTCCGTGGAAAATTCAATTTTTTTGAAAATCAACTGAACTATAGCCCACGAATTCAGAGCCAGAAAAATCGAAAATCTGCAAATGTGATCCGATTTCGATGATTGATACCTCTATCAATAGGCGTTGAGATCTGTAATTGTCATAAAAACGGCCATTTGGATCGGTCGAATATTTCTACCCGTTTCGTGGAAAATTCGATTTTTTTGAAAATCAACTGAAAATAGCCCACGAATTCAGAGCCACAAAAATCGAAAATATGCAAATGTGATCCGATTTCGATGATTGATACCTCTATCAATAGGCGTTGAGATCTGTAATTGTCATAAAAACGGCCATTTGGATCGGTCGAATATTTCTACACGTTCCGTGGAAAATTCAATTTTTTTGAAAATCAACTGAACTATAGCCCACGAATTCAAAGCCAGAAAAATCGAAAATATGCAATTGTGCTCCGATTTCGATGGTCAATACCTCTATCAACAGGCGTTGAGACCTGTAATTGTCTCACCAACGACCATTTGGATCGGTCGAATATTTCTACCTGTCTCTTGGAAAATTCGATTTTTTTGAAAATCAACTGAACTATAGCCCACGAATTCAGAGCCAGAAAAATCGAAAATCTGCAAATGTGATCCGATTTCGATGATAGATACCTCTATCAATAGGCGTTGAGATTTGTAATTGTCATAAAAACGGCCATTTGGATCGGTCGAATATTTCTACACGTTCCGTGGAAAATTCAATTTTTTTGAAAATCAACTGAACTATAGCCCACGAATTCAGAGCCAGAAAAATCGAAAATATGCAATTGTGCTCCGATTTCGATGGTCGATACCTCTATCAATAGGCGTTGAGACCTGTAATTGTCTCACCAACGGCCATTTGGATCGGTCGAATATTTCTACCCGTCTCGTGGAAAATTCAATTTTTTTGAAAATCAACTGAACTATAGCCCACGAATTCAGAGCCAGAAAAATCGAAAATCTGCAAATGTGATCCGATTTCGATGATTGATGCCTCTATCAACAGGCGTTGAGTCCTGTAATTGTCATAAAAACGGCCATTTGGATGGGTCGAATAATTCTACACATTCCGTGGAAAATTCAATTTTTTTCAAAATCAACTGAACTATAGCCCACGAATTCAGAGCCACAAAAATCGAAAATCTGCCAATTTGATCCGATTTCGTTGCTTGATACCTCTATCAATAGGCGTTGAGACCTGTAATTGACATAAAAACGGCCATTTGGATCGGTCGAATATTTCTACACATTTCGTGGAAAATTCAATTTTTTTGAAAATCAACTGAACTATAGCCCACGAATTCAGAGCCACAAAAATCGAAAATCTGCAAATGTGATCCGATTTCGATGATTGATGCCTCTATCAACAGGCGTTTAGATCTGTAATTGTCATAAAAACGGCCATTTGGATCGGTCGAATATTTCTACACGTTCCGTGGAAAATTCAATTTTTTTGAAAATCAACTGAACTATAGCCCACGAATTCAGAGCCAGAAAAATCGAAAATCTGCAATTGTGCTCCGATTTTGATGGTCGGTGCCTCTATCAATAGGCGTTGAGACCTGTAATATTCCCTCCAACTGCCATTTGGATCGGTCGAATATTTCTACCCGTTTCGTGGAAAATTCGATTTTTTTGAAAATCAACTGAACTATAGCCCACGAATTCAGAGCCAGAAAAATCGAAAATCTGCAATTGTGCTCCGATTTCGATGGTCAATACCTCTATCAACAGGCGTTGAGACCTGTAATTATATCACCAACGGCCATTTGGATCGGTCGAATATTTCTACCCGTCTCGTGGAAAATTCAATTTTTTTGAAAATCAACTGAACTATAGCCCACGAATTCAGAGCCAGAAAAATCGATAAATCTGCAATTGTGCTCCGATTTTGATGGTCGATGCCTCTATCAATAGGCGTTGAGACCTGTAATATTCCCACCAACTGCCATTTGGATCCGTCGAATATTTCTACCCGTTTCGTGGAAAATTCGATTTTTTTGAAAATCAACTGAACTATAGCCCACGAATTCAGAGCCAGAAAAATCGAAAATCTGCAATTGTGCTCCGATTTCGATGGTCAATACCTCTATCAACAGGCGTTGAGACCTGTAATTCTCTCACCAACGGCCATTTGGATCGGTCGAATATTTCTACACATTTCGTGAAAAATTCAATTTTTTTGAAAATCAACTGAACTATAGCCCACGAATCCAGAGCCAGAAAAATCGAAAATCTGCAAATGTGATCCGATTTCGATGATTGATACCTCTATCAATAGGCATTGAGATCTGTAATTGTCATAAAAACGGCCATTTGGATCGGTCGAATATTTCTACACGTTCCGTGGAAAATTCAATTTTTTTGAAAATCAACTGAACTATAGCCCACGAATTCAGAGCCACAAAAATCGCAAATCTGCAATTGTGCTCCGATTTCGATGATCGATACCTCTATCAATAGGCGTTGAGACCTGTAATTGTCTCACCAACGGCCATTTGGATCGGTCGAATATTTCTACACATTTCGTGGAAAATTCAATTTTTTTGAAAATCAACTGAACTATAGCCCACGAATTCAGAGCGACAAAAATCGATCTGCAATTGTGCTCCGATTTCGATGGTCGATACCTCTATCAATAGGCGTTGAGACCTGTAATTGTCTCAGCAACGGCCATTTGGATCGGTTGAATATTTCTACCCGTCTCGTGGAAAATTCGATTTTTTTGAAAATCAACTGAACTATAGCCCACGAATTCAGAGCCACAAAAATCGAAAATCTGCAAATGTGATCCGATTTCGATGATTGATACCTCTATCAATAGGCGTTGAGATCTGTAATTTTCATAAAAACGGCCATTTGGATCGGTCGAATATTTCTACACGTTCCGTGGAAAATTCAATTTTTTTGAAAATCAACTGAAATATAGCCCACGAATTCAGAGCCACAAAAATCGAAAATCTGCAAATGTGATCCGATTTCGATGATTGATGCCTCTATCAACAGGCGTTGAGACCTGTAATTGTCATACAAACGGCCATTTGGATCGGTCGAATATTTCTACACATATCGTGGAAAATTCATTTTTTTTGAAAATCAACTGAACTATAGCCCACGAATTCAGAGCCACAAAAATCGAAAATCTGCCAATGTTATCCGATTTCGATGATTGATACCTCTATCAATAGGCGTTGAGACCTGTAATTGTCATAAAAACGGCCATTTGGATGGGTCGAATAATTCTACACATTCCGTGGAAAATTCAATTTTTTTGAAAATCAACTGAACTATAGCCCACGAATTCAGAGCCACAAAAATCGAAAATCTGCCAATATGCTCCGATTTCGATGATTGATACCTCTATCAATAGGCGTTGAGACCTGTAATTGACATAAAAACGGCCATTTGGATCGGTCGAATATTTCTACACGTTCCGTGGAAAATTCAATATTTTTGAAAATCAACTGAACTATAGCCCACGAATTCAGAGCCAGAAAAATCGAAAATTTGCCAATGTGATCCGATTTCGATGATTGATACCTCTATCAATAGGCGTTGAGACCTATAATTGTTTTACCAACGGCCATTTGGATCGGTCGAATATTTCTACACGTTTCGCAGAAAATTTAATTTTATTGAAAATCAACTGAACTACAGCCCACAAATTCAGAGCCGGAAAATTCTAGAATCTGCAATTGTGCTCCGATTTCGATGGTTGATACCTCTATCAATAGGTGTTGAGACCTGTAATCGTCATGCCAACGGTCATTTGAATTGCGCGCACATTTCTACACATTACGCAGAAATTCAATTTTATTGAAAAACAACTGAACTATAGCCCACAAATTCAGAGCCAGAAAATTCAAAAATCTGTAAATGTGATTCGATGATTGATACCTCTATCAATAGGCGCTGAGACCTGTTATTGTCATAAAAACAGCCATTTGGATCGGTCGAATATTTCTACACGTTCCGTGGAAAATTCAATTTTTTTGAAAATCAGCTGAACTATAGCTCACGAATTCAGAGCCACAAATATCGAAAATCTGCAAATGTGATCCGATTTTGATGGTTCATACCTCTATCAATAGGCGTTAATACTTGTAATCGTCATGCCAACGGTCATTTGGATCGCCCGCACATTTCTACACATTTCGCAGAAAGTTCAATTTTATTGAAAAACAACTGAACTATAGCCCACGAATTCAGAGCCACAAAAATCGAAAATCTGCAATTGTGCTCCGATTTCGATGATCGATACCTCTATCAATAGGCGTTGAGACCTGTAATTGTCTCACCAACGGCCATTTGGATCGGTCGAATATTTCTACACATTTCGTGGAAAATTCAATTTTTTTGAAAATCAACTGAACTATAGCCCACGAATTCAGAGCGACAAAAATCGGAAATCTGCAATTGTGCTCCGATTTCGATGATTGATACCTCTATCAATAGGCGTTGAGATCTGTAATTGTCATAAAAACGGCCATTTGGATCGGTCGAATATTTCTACACATATCGTGGAAAATTCAATTTTTTTGAAAATCAACTGAACTATAGCCCACGAATTCAGAGCCACAAAAATCGAAAATCTGCCAATGTTATCCGATTTCGATGATTCATACCTCTATCAATAGGCGTTGAGACCTGTAATTGTCATAAAAACGGCCATTTGGATCGGTCGAATAATTCTACACATTCCGTGGAAAATTCAGTTTTTTTGAAAATCAACTGAACTATAGCCCACGAATTCAGAGCCACAAAAATCGAAAATCTGCCAATGTGCTCCGATTTCGATGATTGATACCTCTATCAATAGGCGTTGAGACCTGTAATTGACATAAAAACGGCCATTTGGATCGGTCGAATATTTCTACACGTTCCGTGGAAAATTCAATTTTTTTGAAAATCAACTGAACTATAGCCCACGAATTCAGAGCCAGAAAAATCGAAAATTTGCAAATGTGATCCGATTTCGATGATTGATACCTCTATCAATAGGCGTTGAGACCTATAATTGTTTTACCAACGGCCATTTGGATCGGTCGAATATTTCTACACGTTTCGCAGAAAATTTAATTTTATTGAAAATCAACTGAACTATAGCCCACGAATTCAGAGCCACAAAAATCGAAAATCTGCCAATGTGATCCGATTTCGATGATTGATGCCTCTATCAACAGGCGTTGAGACCTGTAATTGTCATAAAAACGGCCATTTGGATCGGTCGAATATTTCTACACATTTCGTGGAAAATTCAATTTTTTTGAAAATCAACTGAACTATAGCCCACGAATTCAGAGTCACAAAAATCGAAAATCTGCCAATGTGCTCCGATTTCGATGGTTGATACCTCTATCAATAGGTGTTGAGACCTGTAATCGTCATGCCAACGGTCATTTGGATTGCCCGCACATTTCTACACATTACGCAGAAAGTTCAATTTTATTGAAAAACAACTGAACTATAGCCCACGAATTCAGAGCCACAAAAATCGAATATATGCCAATGTGATCCGATTTCGATGATTGATACCTCTATCAATAGGCGTTGTGACCTGTAATTGACATAAAAACGGCCATTTGGATCGGTCGAATATTTCTACACGTTCCGTGGAAAATTCAATTTTTTTGAAAATCAACTGAACTATAGCCCACGAATTCAGAGCCACAAAAATCGAAAATCTGCCAATGTGCTCCGATTTCGATGATTGATACCTCTATCAATAGGCGTTGAGACCTGTAATTGTCACACATACGGCCATTTGGATCGGTCGAATATTTCTACACGTTCCGTGGAAAATTCAATTTTTTTGAAAATCAGCTGAACTATAGCTCACGAATTCAGAGCCACAAATATCGAAAATCTGAAAATGTGATCCGATTTTGATGGTTCATACCTCTATCAATAGGCGTTGAGACCTGTAATCGTCATGCCAACGGTCATTTGGATCGTTCGCACATTTCTACACATTTCGCAGAAAGTTCAATTTTATTGAAAAACAACTGAACTATTATAGCCTACGAATTCAGAGCCACAAATATCGAAAATCTGCAAATGTGATCCGATTTCGATGATTGATACCTCTATCAATAGGCGTTGAGACCTGTTATTGTCACACAAACGGCCATTTGGATCGGTCGAATATTTCTACACGTTTCGTGGAAAATTCAATTTTTTTGAAAATCAACTGAACTATAGCCCACGAATTCAGAGCCACAAAAATCGAAAATATGCCAATGTGATCCGATTTCGATGATTGATACCTCTATCAATAGGCGTTTTGACCTGTAATTGACATAAAAACGGCCATTTGGATCGGTCGAATATTTCTGCACGTTCCGTGGAAAATTCAATTTTTTTGAAAATCAGCTGAACTATAGCCCACGAATTCAGAGCCACAAAAATCGAAAATCTGCAAATGTGATACGATTTCGATGATTCATACCTCTATCAATAGGCGTTTTGACCTGTAATTGACATAAAAACGGCCATTTGGATCGGTCGAATATTTCTACACGTTTCGTGGAAAATTCAATTTTTTTGAAAATCAACTGAACTATAGCCCACGAATTCAGAGCCACAAAAATCGAAAATCTGCCAATGTGCTCCGATTTCGATGATTGATACCTCTATCAATAGGCGTTGAGACCTGTTATTGTCACACAAACGGCCATTTGGATCGGTCGAATATTTCTACACGTTTCGTGGAAAATTCAATTTTTTTGAAAATCAACTGAACTATAGCCCACGAATTCAGAGCCACAAAAATCGAAAATATGCCAATGTGATCCGATTTCGATGATTGATACCTCTATCAATAGGCGTTTTGACCTGTAATTGACATAAAAACGGCCATTTGGATCGGTCGAATATTTCTGCACGTTCCGTGGAAAATTCAATTTTTTTGAAAATCAGCTGAACTATAGCCCACGAATTCAGAGCCACAAAAATCGAAAATCTGCAAATGTGATACGATTTCGATGATTGATACCTCTATCAATAGGCGTTGAGACCTGTTATTGTCATACAAACGGCCATTTGGATCGGTCGAATATTTCTACACGTTCCGTGGAAAATTCAGTTTTTTTGAAAATCAACTGAACTATAGCCCACGAATTCAGAGCCACAAAAATCGAAAATCTGCAAATGTGATCCGATTTCGATGATTGATACCTCTATCAATAGGCGTTTTGACCTGTAATTGACATAAAAACGGCCATTTGGATCGGTCGAATATTTCTACACGTTCCGTGGAAAATTCAATTTTTTTGAAAATCAGCTGAACTATAGCCCACGAATTCATAGCCACAAAAATCGAAAATTTGCCAATGTGATCCGATTTCGATGATTGATACCTCTATCAATAGGCGTTGAGACCTGTAATTGACATAAAAACGGCCATTTGGATCGGTCGAATATTTCTACACGTTTCGCAGAAAATTTAATTTTATTGAAAATCAACTGAACTATAGCCCACAAATTCAGAGCCACAAAAATCGAAAATCTGCCAATGTGATCCGATTTCGATGATTGATACCTCTATCAATAGGCGTTTTGACCTGTAATTGACATAAAAACGGCCATTTGGATCGGTCGAATATTTCTACACGTTCCGTGGAAAATTCAATTTTTTTGAAAATCAGCTGAACTATAGCCCACGAATTCAGAGCCACAAAAATCGAAAATCTGCAAATGTGATACGATTTCGATGATTGATACCTCTATCAATAGGCGTTGAGACCTGTTATTGTCATACAAACGGCCATTTGGATCGGTCGAATATTTCTACACGTTCCGTGGAAAATTCAATTTTTTTGAAAATCAACTGAACTATAGCCCACGAATTCAGAGCCACAAAAATCGAAAATTTGCCAATGTGATCCGATTTCGATGATTGATACCTCTATCAATAGACGTTGAGACCTATAATTGTTTTACCAACGGCCATTTGGATCGGTCGAATATTTCTACACGTTTCGTGGAAAATTCAATTTTTTTGAAAATCAACTGAACTATAGCCCACGAATTCAGAGCCACAAATATGGAAAATTTGTAAATGTGATCCGATTTCGATGATTGATACCTCTATCAATAGGCGCTGAGACCTGTTATTGTCATAAAAACAGCCATTTTGATCGGTCGAATATTTCTACACGTTTCGTGGAAAATTCAATTTTTTTGAAAATCAACTGAACTATAGCCCACGAATTCAGAGCCAGAAAAATCGAAAATTTGCCAATGTGATCCGATTTCGATGATTGATACCTCTATCAATAGGCGTTGAGACCTATAATTGTTTTACCAACGGCCATTTGGATCGGTCGAATATTTCTACACGTTTCGCAGAAAATTTAATTTTATTGAAAATCAACTGAACTATAGCCCACAAATTCAGAGCCGGAAAATTCGAGAATCTGCAATTGTGCTCCGATTTCGATGGTTGATACCTCTATCAATAGGTGTTGAGACCTGTAATCGTCATGCCAACGGTCATTTGAATTGCGCGCACATTTCTACACATTACGCAGAAATTCAATTTTATTGAAAAACAACTGAACTATAGCCCACAAATTCAGAGCCAGAAAATTCAAAAATCTGTAAATGTGATTCGATTTCGATGATTGATACCTCTATCAATAGGCGCTGAGACCTGTTATTGTCATAAAAACAGCCATTTGGATCTGTCGAATATTTCTACACGTTTCGTGGAAAATTCAATTTTTTTGAAAATCAACTGAACTATTATAGCCTACGAATTCAGAGCCACAAATATCGAAAATCTGCAAATGTGATCCGATTTCGATGATTGATACCTCTATCAATAAGCGTTGAGACCTGTAATTGTCACACAAACGGCCATTTGGATCTGTCGAATATTTCTACACGTTCCGTGGAAAATTCAATTTTTTTGAAAATCAACTGAACTATAGCCCACGAATTCAGAGCCACAAAAATCGAAAATTTGCCAATGTGATCCGATTTCGATGATTGATACCTCTATCAATAGACGTTGAGACCTATAATTGTTTTACCAACGGCCATTTGGATCGGTCGAATATTTCTACACGTTTCGTGGAAAATTCAATTTTTTTGAAAATCAACTGAACTATAGCCCACGAATTCAGAGCCACAAATATGGAAAATTTGTAAATGTGATCCGATTTCGATGATTGATACCTCTATCAATAGGCGCTGAGACCTGTTATTGTCATAAAAACAGCCATTTTGATCGGTCGAATATTTCTACACGTTTGGTGGAAAATTCAATTTTTTTGAAAATCAACTGAACTATTATAGCCTACGAATTCAGAGCCACAAATATCGAAAATCTGCAAATGTGATCCGATTTCGATGATTGATACCTCTATCAATAGGCGTTGAGACCTGTAATTGTCACACAAACGGCCATTTGGATCGGTCGAATATTTCTACACGTTTCGTGGAAAATTCAATTTTTTTGAAAATCAACTGAACTATAGCCCACGAATTCAGAGCCAGAAAAATCGAAAATTTGCCAATGTGATCCGATTTCGATGATTGATACCTCTATCAATAGGCGTTGAGACCTATAATTGTTTTACCAACGGCCATTTGGATCGGTCGAATATTTCTACACGTTTCGCAGAAAATTTAATTTTATTGAAAATCAACTGAACTATAGCCCACAAATTCAGAGCCGGAAAATTCGAGAATCTGCAATTGTGCTCCGATTTCGATGGTTGATACCTCTATCAATAGGTGTTGAGACCTGTAATCGTCATGCCAACGGTCATTTGAATTGCGCGCACATTTCTACACATTACGCAGAAATTCAATTTTATTGAAAAACAACTGAACTATAGCCCACAAATTCAGAGCCAGAAAATTCAAAAATCTGTAAATGTGATTCGATTTCGATGATTGATACCTCTATCAATAGGCGCTGAGACCTGTTATTGTCATAAAAACAGCCATTTGGATCGGTCGAATATTTCTACACGTTTCGTGGAAAATTCAATTTTTTTGAAAATCAACTGAACTATTATAGCCTACGAATTCAGAGCCACAAATATCGAAAATCTGCAAATGTGATCCGATTTCGATGATTGATACCTCTATCAATAAGCGTTGAGACCTGTAATTGTTACACAAACGGCCATTTGGATCGGTCGAATATTTCTACACGTTCCGTAGAAAATTCAATTTTTTTGAAAATCAGCTGAACTATTATAGCCTACGAATTCAGAGCCACAAATATCGAAAATCTGCAAATGTGATCCGATTTCGATGATTGATACCTCTATCAATAAGCGTTGAGACCTGTAATTGTCACACAAACGGCCATTTGGATCGGTCGAATATTTCTACACGTTCCGTGGAAAATTCAATTTTTTTGAAAATCAGCTGAACTATAGCCCACGAATTCAGAGCCACAAAAATCGAAAATCTGCCAATGTGATCCGATTTCGTTGATTGATACCTCTATCAATAGGCGTTGTGACCTGTAATTGACATAAAAACGGCCATTTGGATCGGTCGAATATTTCTACACGTTCCGTGGAAAATTCAATTTTTTTGAAAATCAACTGAACTATAGCCCTCAAATTCAGAGCACTACATCTTCGTGAATAACAGCTATCATTATGCTCGTTGAATAATATATGCTATATTACTTGTTTTATAATTGTTTGGCGATGTGACACGACTTTTTGTTTTTATTTTGATTTTGGGAAACGCTTTCCTTGCATTAACAGTTTCGTACCATTTGAATAGGAAAAGAGGAATCAAGTGGTCAAGTTAAACCAATAGATATCGATCATAATGTACTGGCATTATAACACATTTTAATCAATATTAGGTAAACAAAATACGTTCATACTATCTACAAATTATTTATAAAACCATTAATCATGTTCATTACAGACGTATTCCAGGTGATTCCGTTTTTTAATTTTCCCCCAACTGCTCTTATCATGATCGAAATTATCACAGCAGACAATACAAAAACAACGGTCAAAATAACCATTGTAATATAATTAGCAGATAAGCCGCAGTTATTCTCGATCATGCCACTTGAGATTACTACATTATATACTGTTCAATAAATCGGTTATCAAGTACAAATCAATTGTGCTTATCTACTACTATTGTTGATAAGCCCAATGTACATAAAAATTCAAAATCGTAAATTTGTAAATCGAATATCAGTCAAATTTTAATAATTGGTGCGAACAGAATACGATAGTATCAAATTGAAAATGTTCGTTAAAACTTTGATTCTGTTAACATTAGTGCTGAGTGCGCTCATCTGTGATGTGAATTTAAAATCACTGGATGTACGACAAAGAAACAAATCTGAATATGTGGAACCACACGACGGTGAAGATTTGGGAGAAACAGGATATGGAAACTATCAACCTCGAAAACTTGGCGAAGCAGAAGATACGTCGGAATATTGGCAGGAAATTGCCAAAACTGTAGTTAATTTTCGATCAACGCGCGAACATAATACGAAAAAAGCAAAAAATGTAATTTTGTTTATTGGCGATGGTATGTCATTGCCAACTCTAGCGGCCGCCAGGACCCTACTAGGTGACGAAAGTGATTCATTGTCGTTTGAGAAATTTCCCGATTTGGGAACAGTTAAAACATATTGTCTTGATTATCAAGTGCCCGATTCAGCGTGTACAGCAACAGCATATTTGTGTGGTGTAAAGGGTAATTATGGAACAGCTGGGGTTAATGGTAAAGTTGGATATAAGAATTGTGATGCTCAGAAGGACTCAACAAACCATGTCAAATCGATTGCACAATGGGCTATGGACGCTGGAAAATCAGCTGGTCTAGTTACAACGACACGTGTTACACATGCATCACCATCCGGGGTATACGCACATATTGCATGCCGTGATTGGGAAAATAATGCTAAGATTGTACCAGAATGTGGTCCTAATCATGGCCTAGATGATATTGCTATTCAACTTGTACATGGTGATGGTAAAGGATTAAATGTTATCATGGGTGGCGGACGTCAACAACTTATTAACGAACACATGTTCGATGATGAAAATAAACCAGGCCTACGTACCGATGGACGAAATTTAATTGATGAGTGGCACGATGGAAAACCCAATGCAAAATATATCTGGAATCGAGAACAACTTTTAGATATTAATCCAGATGATACCGATTTTCTATTAGGATTGTTCGACAACGGGCATATGCCCTATCATCTTCAAACTAAGGAAGAAAATATCGAACATCTTAAACCCACCTTGGCTGAAATGACCGAAAAGGCGATCGATATTCTAAGCAAAAATGAAAACGGATTTTTCCTATTTGTCGAAGGTGGTGAAATAGATTTTGGCCATCATGATAATTACGCACGAGCAGCTCTCGATGAAACTCTCGAATTTTCCAAAGCAATTGATATGGCCAGACAAAAATTATCTGAAGAGGATACATTAATTGTTGTTTCGTCAGATCATTCTCACACTATGCACTATTCTGGATACGCAAATCGTGGTGGTGATATTTTAGGATTTGGTGGCGATGGTAGTGATAAACTACCGTACATGTCACTTAGTTATGGTAACGGTTTGGGATATAATGATCATGTAAAAGATGGCAAACGTGTTGATATTTCCACACTTGACACAAGTCACTATATGTTCAGATACCCAGCAACACTACCAGTCGATTCAGAAACTCATGGTGGTGATGATGTTGGTGTATTTGCGTCTGGGCCATGGTCACACTTGTTCCAGGGAACATTCGAACAAAATGCCATTCCACATTTAATGGCATATGCCGCTTGCATAGGCGATGGTTTAGTTTTGGACGAGTGCAAAACTACCTAATCGAGTTAATCATAATTTTTAAAAATGTTTTATTTAATAAATTTAGAAAATAAATTTGAAGTGTTTTAATTGGGACCAGTTTCAATATTATGCAAAAGTTTTTTATCGCCTGTATTGCTTTCGTGTGTTGTACTCAAATAAAGTTAAAAAAAAAAATTTTTTGTGATTTTTATCTTTTGACTTTCGAGTTCAATTAATGTTTTATTTCAATTGGTTTATAGATCCTGTTATCAGATAAGGCGATTTTCGATTTAATAAAAACACTTCATATTTTTAACCGCAATATTATTTTGGTCGACAATCAAGAGGGGGGTTGGTCAAGAGTTTGAAGAGGCCCTCTCATTTCTTTTACAGTGCATGTAACGTTCTATCTTACGCGGTCAACAAATCGAGGGTATCAGGCTGTAGGTCCGATTTACGTAAATCGCTTCTGTATATTGGATAATTCAATATGGTATGAAAGGTGAGTCGGCCCATATGAATTCTGTCCTCCAACGCGGACAAGGGGAATACAGATGTTCCGTTGACTAAGATTGGATCTATTGAAGCACAACAAGATACGTAAATATATACACTTCCACAAAACTTAATTAATTTTCACAAGAGATTTGGGTAAGTTACCGCACCCTTATTATATGTTGTTCATTTCGGTTTTCGTTTTATTCGGAATTGTTCGTAATTACCAGTATAAATTTCAGCAATCATCGAATTTTGGGAGCTTGCCTAGTTAAAACATCGGCTTTAGATTGAGCCGATTATGTTAAAGAGCTGCGAACTTCAATTGGAGCCCGATAAATTGTACTCAACTTTAACACAACTTTGTGACTCAATTTGTTGTCATTTTCATAAACGAACATGTTTCCTTCGAAAAGAATTCCACCGACAACCAACCGTTTCCCGATCGATGAAGTCAATCGAGCCTTATTGGATATTTCTCAAAAGTGTTTAGAAAGAATCATTCTTAATGAAAGATCTTACTTTTCTTTGAAAATGTAGAAATCGTCGAGGAAACGAAATGTATGTTCGTAAAATAATATTATGTGAAACCCTATCAACCATCAAAATTTCGCTGGAAAGAAAAATTTAAAAAAAATTTAAATGCGAGCGATACATTCAACATCATCGGAGGAAAATTTTGTACAAAGCGCAATGTCGCTTGAGGAGACAGTAGTCAAAACACAGAATTATGTGTGAACGGGAAACCCGATTTATTTCTCTGTTGTTTGTCAAACTTAAAGTGTCTTTTACGGGTACTACCACACCATTTGAACAAAACCCGTACAAAACAATAATCGATCGTTCCATCCATTCGTATATACACATAACGATTCGATTTAAGGTATTAATACTATTTTGTAATTGTTTACGGGAGAAAACACAATAATTTGAACAGTATACAAACGAGTTACGAGCAATTAGTCGCGACTGTGATTTTGAAAATCTCGAACGTCAATTACGAGATTGTTCCTCAACTGACGCTGACCAAATTTAAAAACAACACGTCTTTCATAAAATTCTAGCCTGAGAAATAGACATCATTGCGTAAGACAAATAGCTACGAACTTTCATCCATGTATAGCAGCGCTATTCGCAACGAATCCGTTCAATTAAAAATGGACACTAAAACCGTTCTCGAAGCGTCCAACAATTATCGCGGTATAGCTTTGCTGAACACAGGTTACAAGGTTTTGGCCAATGTAGTCGCGGCAAAGTTATCAACTTAAAGCAAGAGGATTTTGGGTGATTATCAATGTCGTTTTCGTCCAAATAGATCGTCGACCGATCAAATTTTTATGCTGAGGATTGTGCTGGAGAAATGCTATGAAAAGGATATCCCTGTACACAGTCTATTCATAGACTTCCAACAGGCGTACGACAGCATTAAGAGGAATACGTTATGAAACGTATTGTCCTACCTGGGTATAACGTCAATATTGGTTTTAATGTGCCAGCTCTTAATGGATGGCTCAATGAAGGTACTAATAGCAGGCAAAATTTCGAATGCCTTCAAGATAACATCTGGAGTGCGGCAAGGAAACACAATAGCTCAAACTCTCTTCAACCGATCATTGGAATATGTCATTCTTTAGGTCAATATGGCACAGCGCAGGATAATAAGCAGGCGAGGATTGCAGCAGGCTGCCGATCATTTTACGTCAATATCAAAATTTTCAAGTCTCTTCATATATCGCGCAAAATAAAACTGGACATCTATAAACTGCTGATAAGATCAATTATCACCTTTGAATGGAGTCTTCGACACTGACAGCACAAAACATCCAGAAAATTGTTGTAACTGAGCGTAAGATCATAAGAAAAATTCTCGGTCCCATTAAAGAGGGAGCCACGTGCAGAATGCGAATGAATCACGAGATCAAAAATGATCTCGATAAAGTCGACATCATCGGATTCATAAAATCGTAGAGGCTGAGATGGCTTGGGCACGTGCGTCGTTCACAAAATCGGACCACTAAACGGGCCTTGGAGTCGGCACCAACGAAAGCAGGACCTCGTAGGAGACCACCTACCCGATGGATGGACGATGTTGAAAGGGACTTAAACAAACTCGGGTACCGTGTCTGGCGTTCTCTTGCGGCGGATCAAATCCCTTCATGGGATGTGGGGCCAGCGAAAGAAGAAGACGGACGCAAACGTGCAGAAAACGAACGTATTGAAACACAATACTGCAAACAGTAAACCTAAGTGTGGAAACATGCACTCTTAACACGCACACAAGCTATTTGCAAACCAATGTAAACGTTACGGGTACGAGAAACACTCAAACGACAATCCAAGTCCATTTAGTTTAGGCTTGCTTTTGGCTTTACTTCCTTTATTAATTTTTTGTTACCTCGTAACTTGTGTTGCGTTTATGCTTGTTGAAAAAGTCATTACAAATCACATCCCATAGGCATGATTTTTCTTTAACTATAGATCAGTCTCTTGAAAGTTATGTTTGCCCAAAAAGGTACAGTTATGGCTAAACCAACTGCAAACGTGCTGAAGCGAAACGGCAGTATATAAATTTGCGGTGATTTCAGCGATAAAATAAATCCCTGCCTACTGCTGGAAAAACATCCAGTACCATTATTTTAAAATTTACGGTGCACACTTGCTGGAAGAGAACAATTCTCCAAAGTCGATTTAAAGGATGCTTATCTGCAGTTCGAGGCGCATGCAGAACCACAACAATTGCTCCAGGAAACATAAAGTCGAACACAAGCAAAATTTGAAGGAAGTTCTCACACAACTTCAAACAGCGGGGTTCCGATTCAAACGATAAAAATTCAGTTTCGTCTAAGAGAAAATGGTTTGGGTCAACGTTTCAACAAAAAAGGAATTTTAACTACGCCCTTCTATAGAGGTCTTGTTAATTTCTACGAACATTGCGTAGCATGTTAAATAAAAATATTTTTTATCTTAGTATGAGTGTACGATTTGTGCGTGTAAAAGCTGGAGTTTGATGTCGTCGAAAATTGCTTGTTCTTGATTTGTTCATTTGAACGGTTGGTAGTTCAAATGAATAAATCAAAAGCAAGAAAACGACGGCGACATCAAAGTCAAAGCTTTTACACGCACAAATCTTTCTCCATTTTCCCCTACAACGACTTGTTATTATACCCGAAGCTAAGTATAATGACCATTTCGTTCACTGAATGATAAATTTTCTTTTTGTAATCATTACCAATTCGTACCATGAAGTGAAACAGTGAACAAGTGAATAAAGTGCCTTTCAAATATAAAAATCAAAACGAATAGTTAAGATTTGAATTAAAATTACCCCGGAAAGTTAATTGGACACGAATAGATACCGTATTGAAATTTATTGACCCTCATTGATTACCTGGAACCGAGATTATTACCGATTATACATATATTTGCTTGATTATTCAAGAGATATTTCACCACACATTCGACCATCGCATTACCTGGAAACGCTAAATATACCGTTACAATTTATTACTCACACATTACTAAACTTGGATAACACGTTTTCCTGTTTATTCACGTTTGAGCCGTGTTCTGTGCATTTCTGTTGTAAAATAAGAATCAACTTGAAATTGTTAAATTTGGGCATCTTGATTTACTTTAAATAATCTTGATTGTAACGTAATGGCACAGTCCACAATTAATTTGGAAACAACCACTAAAACTATTATGACCGTGCATCAAATTCCCGGTGATGGAAATTGCTTGTTTAATGCTGTCCTTCATCAGGTTCAACAATACAATCCACTGTTGCCGACAATCACCGTACAACAATTACGTGTTCAGATAGTTGAATTCATCCAAGAAGAACATAATCTCAGCAATTATATTCCAACTATAATAGATTCCTATAGATCTGTTTACAACCCGGATATAATTTCAACCACATCCGAGACACAGCTCATCGCAAAGTAAGTATTTCCTATGAATCAGTCATGTCTTTTATCTTTGTTTACTATTTTATCTGCATAAACAATTTACAGATATTTGGAAGATTTGAAGCAGGATGGCTTCTGGGGAGGTGCCGAATGTCTTTCTGCCATATCTTCAATGTGGCATTGTAAAATAATCATAAATCAAACTCGAGGTCAAGACCCAATATATTTTCATCCAACCAGTGGAGGGTATTTCCATGAGCTTCATTTAATTTACTCAGGGTAAATAAATCTATGACAGCGTTTTGATGCAACCAAACCTTACTTCAACCAATCAATCCAATTCTGGGTCCCATCAAAGTATACGGCCTCATTTGCCGCGAAATATACAGCCAACACGTAATCCCTATACGCTCATTGAGGAATCACAGCCCATCTCGTCGCCACTCAACCCAACAGATCCCACAGTATTTTGTGCTGGGACTTGGAATACTCAAGGCGTCAATGATCCGCAGAAACGCGATATCATAGACGGAATCTTGGACCGGAGTTATATTGCAGTGTGTAGCATTCAGGAGGCTAATTTGAGAACCAGTTCCTGTGTTACAAGTCACTATACTTGGTATTTTGCTAATGATCCGAAAACGAAGCGAACAGGTGTGGCCATATTAATTAGAAGGAATTCATTTCTCCAAGTGGAACATATTCGGAGTTATTTTGGAGCTATCATCACTTTACTGGTCAATATACCATTCCATTGAAGCATCCTTTTCATTTCCGTGTATGTGCCTTCACAAAATTCAGCCCGCAATCGGATACTTTCTTCAAAAATTTTCACCAAGCTGCAGTCAATTGTGGATCGTTGCCCTAAAAAACGCGACCTAATCTTACTTGGTGACTTCAATGCTCATCTAGGATCACTTGATGTCCACAGAGGACAAGGTATCGGGCCTAACCTGTATCATCGCATTTCTAATGCAAATGGGATTGCTCTGTCGCTTTTTGCAAGTTTAGTGCGACTTTTCATACAAACAACAAAAGGACGTTGAAAAACTATAACAACCTGGACTGATGGGCGGGTCTATTCCAAATAGACCATATTCTGACGAGGCAGAAAAATAATATTATATATGTGAATGCAGTTAAAGTCGGCTCGTATGGATAAGCTGCACTCTACGCAATAGATCACGCTTTGGTCAACGATCCTTAGTTAGGAAAACAACAATAAATACAGCCTCAACCTATTCGTACAAGTCACTTGATTTAACCCTGTTACAGGACGAAACAATTTGCAAGCAGTACAAGGAAACCCTATCCAGTGTTTATTCTAGAGCCATTTTGGATGCGAACACTGGTGCTCTATGGAAAATATTTGTAACAAGTATCAAAATTGCTGCTCAGCAAACATTAATCAGACGAGCTAGCTTGACAACACCCACCAGACGAGCTTTGGCACGCTTTAAAAGCGCGCAATATCAAAAAAATCTACATGCTCAGGATGCTGTTGCCCAAGTCCAACTCCGAAACGCTCGTGCTCAATACAATCAAGCCATTTCCATAGATAAGGAGCAAGAATGTCAGCAATTGTTTCAGGGGTTATCAAACTTTAAACCTTCGGAAAGACTACGTCGAACTTATAGCTATTTAAAGCAGTATCAGAGGGCTAATCAAACAATTAGAGGACAGTATGTAAGTGTGTCAGTAAGAATTACGAAGGACCGGAGGAGAGTGGCTCACGCTGATAGAAGAAGCTGCTAATTGTCAAATAGGATCACCACCCACCGAAGCTGATGTTCGAGCCACCATTCAGCAAATTCGTTCTAGAACTGCTCCCGGTACTGATGGTATTTCCATTGAACTACTTAAACATCTACCAGATGACCTTATGCAAGCATTCCATGAGATAATTAAGAATGTCTGGACAAGGAATGATCCCCCATTCAAGTTCCGATCCCGAAAACAAGGAACCCGAAAGATACAAATGAATATCGCCGGATTACACTTTGTAATATAGGATATAAAGTTTACGCTAAGCTTCTTTTGGATAAGCTTGATGAACATTTGGGACAACCAGCCACCTATCAAGCAGATTTTTTGGCAATCGATCTACCGATGATCATTTGTATACCATACGCCGAGTTCTTGATGAAGAATGGCGTGCAGGACATCGCTTAAGTGTCCTTTCACTTGATTTAGCCGAAGCGTTTGACACCGTACTACTTGTTTTTGGGAGCGGACGTGTCTTAAATGGTATCATCTAACTACCGATATGGTAAAGAAGAATAAGGTAGTTAAGAAAGGGTGTCCACTTTCTCCTCGACTATTCAACTTTATATTGAATGAAATTCTTTTAACTGTACCCGATCAGTTTCCCGAGCTCCAGTTGGAACAATGTGACAATTTTAAGTTACCTTTGATACTGGCGTATGCTGATGACATCATCTTGGTAACGCGTGATCCTACCACCTTGGAGCCTATAATACAGGAACTGATAACCGTGTTAGAGTTTGCTGGATTGGAACTTAATTTTCAGAAGTGTTCAATGTTAATACGGGATCCCAAAATACAGCATGATCCTCCATCCATCATTACTATAGCTGGTATTCCATTCAAGACAGTTAAACAGTTGAGGTATCTTGGTACCGAATTAACCAGTAACCTAAGTCGACCAATGACTATCCGAATACGGTGTCATAACGCCTTAGGCTTAACCAGAATGATGCAGAGTTATATCAAGAGGTTCCATATTCCGTTCCAAGCAGCTTTAGTAATGTATAATACAACAATAGTACCCATGATAACATATGGGTTGAAAACTGCGGCCCTAACTAGTGCCAACCGACGACGCTTAAGGCAATACAGTGGTAGACATTCGTATAAACGCACTATGTTTTTTGAATATAGTTCTAAGAGTAAAGTGTTTTGATTTTTTTCAAGTAGTCTAAATTATGTCTATCATCTTAAATCTGTTGATAAGATAAACCATTAGTAAAAATTTTAATGTTTTACTTTAATAAATTGAAAAATCTAAATTTCAGGTGGACATTCGTATAAACGCACTTCTGATAATGTACTAAAAAAAAAACCGTCTGCTTTATAACGTATGTACGTGAAACTTTTGGAAGATGCTTTGATAAATTATCTGGATAACAACATCAACAAAAATTATAATTTTCAACAAGACAATGCCTCGATCCATGCTTCGAAGGAGACCACACCGTGGTTTCTCGAGAAAAACATTCCCCTTCTTGAATGGCCAGCTTACAGTCCTGATTGCAATCCTATCGAAAACCTTTAGAGGGCCTTCCTCGAAAAGTTTATGGAAATGAACAGCAATATAATTCAATTAAAGATTTGAAAAGTGCCATCAAATAATATATGAAAAATTGCCAATTTTGGTTTTTATTTTAGTACATTAACAGAAGTGCGTTTATACGAATGTCCACCTGAAATTTAGATTTTTCATTTTATTAAAGTAAAACATTAAAATTTTTACTAATGGGTTATCTTATCAACAGATTTAAGATGATAGACATATAATTTAGACTACTTGAAAAAAATCAAAACACTTTACTCTTAGAACTATATTAAAAAAACATAGTGCGTTTATACGAATGTCTACCACTGTATGAGCTTTATCTTCTACGCAAACTCTTCGAGTTTGCATCAAATAAACCAGCCACACGTAAGGTCAAAGAACTTCTACATGGTAAGACAATTACCAAAAAAATTAAAGTTCAACGAATCAATTATTGGGGGCACATTCATCGACGTGAACCCAACCATATTTTACGCGCCGCCTCAAAAAATTCGGCCGACCATGCTTCACATGGAATGATTCTCTTCGCATTGAAGAAATGAAAAGTTAGAATAATTATTTTCAGTTTTCTATTATGAATGTGTTTTTTCCGACTTGAGGAGAACATGACAATCATTTATCATAATAAACTTCATTTGTTCCTGGTGAATAAGTTTAATGGGATACCATCTACGCAAGAATTAAAAGGGCGTAAATCGACTTATGCCGTAATCGGCTCTTGCTCATTTTCAATCTAATTTTCTGTTAGTACGTTTTCATTCCAATTTTTAGGTAATATAAAGACAAGAAGATATCTTACTTTCTTCAATATTACCTTAGAAATTGGCATAAAAAAAATAAATGAATTGGTAATAAAAAAAATTTTAAATCCGATTTCCTTGGCGTAATTTTGCAATTTGGAACAATACAGGTGACGTGTTGTTTCCTAGTATCCAACTGCCGTTTTCGTTCTAAATTTTTTTAAGAAAATCAATAATACACTCAAGTTTTTTAAAAATATTTTTGAAAGATCCGGAGGATTATTTGTGAATTTGATTCAAACGCATTCGAATCTTCAAAGTTCATATCTGAATTGAATCAAATTCGTTCGTTTCTTATTTAAATCAAATTGAAAGTAACTAGTTCGTTTTCCCTCTTCTCTCCATCATTATAGAAACGTTCTATTCTATCGGTCAAGGTATTATTATTATCATACACATACACATCCATTTTCCCCACTACTCGTCAGGGCGAGTAATACAATTTAGTTATTAATAAGAAAAATTTCGTGTGTCAAAGGCACTTTTTGAAGGAAAATGTTACATGTACAAATCGTTTAACGAAAAATGCTGTGCCAATTCTACATATAGTTCAAAGGTCTAATATTGATGAAGAACATTTCTCATCTAATAATTTGAATAACTTCGATCTGGAACAGGACATTCCATCATTGGTTCAATCACAATCGCTAGTTTTGGAAACAATCGGTACCCAAGCTGACCAAACTGACGAAGAAATACAATTTTTGAAATTTATTGATAAAATCAACTGTCTCCACTGTGAGACGCCGAAAGAAAATTCATATATTTGCCTGAAATGTGCTAAAAGTGGAAGAGCAATTCAATTATATAAGAAGAAATTGAAAAAAAGTCAACGAGACTATAATTTATTGAAAGCCTCCTACAAGATTCTCAAGCTTTGCTTAAGTAGAATGAAACTTAAACATAATAAATTTAAAAAAATTGATGATCACATTGATAATTGAAAAGTAAATGAAACCACGAAAAGTGTTTGTAAACGTCTTGTAAAAGAAGATTTTTACTATAATGAGAGCGACAAAATATTTGCTCAGTCATTATTTTATAAATCGGCTTCAACGTACAAGTATTTGAGGGACCAATTGAATTTAAAATTACCATCTACCTCATCTATATATAAATGGTCTCCCATTAAATTTATTAAACCAGGAACAAATGAAGTTTTGTTAACTCAACTAGAGAAAGTATTCCAAAATATGGCAACAAAATCAAAAATTTGTGTATTATCTTTCGACGAAATGTGCATAAATAAAGACCTAACCATAAATATATTTTTAGCCCGTGTTGAAGGGTTTTGTGACGATGGCCGTGAAAGAAAAAACGAATTGGCAACGTCAGTTTTGTTTTTTATGCTGCGCGGACTGGTGGATGACTGGAAATATGTTCTCAGCTATATTTTAATTAACAAATCTGCTGATCCTTTTTATTTATCAAATTTAATAAAAGAAAATATAAAGATTTGCAACGATATGTTGAAATTACATGTTGTTTTGGTAACCTGCGATCAAGCAGCTACTAACATCGCTACCTACAAAACACTTGGAGTGACTCTAGAAGCACCATATTTTTTTGTTAACGATACACAAATTCTGGCGCAGTTCGATCCTCCGCATCTAATTAAATCGGTTAGAAACGCCATTTTAAAAAATAAATTTCAACATTTGGATTTTGGAGTGGCCGATGTTAATGTTATTCGAAAAATATTCGAATTTGACACAAAACAAAATGTTAAACTGATGCCAAAACTTACCATCCACCATTTCGAACCAAATACGTTTCAGAAAATGAATGTCAGTTTGGCAGGTCAAATATTGAGCAGTACAGTAGCCAGTGCAATTAGGACAACATTGAAAGTTAAACCGGAAACGTTTGGTGAATTTCTGAACAACGCTATACCAACCGCTCAAATGGTGCAAAGATTTAATGATCTGTTCGATTGTTTAAATTGCCGACATTTCAAATCTTCAGCTCCTTATGAACGACCACTCAAGATTGGTAATAATGTCTACACATTTCTTGAAGACAGCTTAGCATTCTTATGATAGATAAAGTAACCATTCTTTCAAAGAACGAAAATTATTTTAAGTTTCTCAGAGGTCTTAAAATCAGCATAAAAGCTAACATTTTACTAGCTGATATTTTGAAGGAAAAGTTCGACGTTGAATACATATTAACAGGGCGAACCAACCAAGATTGTTTGGAATTTTTTTTTTCAATTCTTCGTGGGAAAGGTGGATTTAATTACATGCCATCTAGTCATGAAATTGGTATGCATTTTGCCAACAACATATAGTGAGAAAATTGCTTTAAATTCTCCATTTAAAAATTGCTTGTCAGACGAATCGCAAGCTATTGATTTGGACTGGAATAGCTTTAAAACTGAATTTGAAATGAGTCTAAAACTCTAAAGTCTCAAGAGTATGCCAGTACCAATAATTTACCACCTGATGACATTGAGGAGACAGATATCCATGTTTTAAAGCAAAATGCGTTAGTATACTATACAGGCTACTGTATTTTAAAGAAAATTAATTGCCAAAGCTGCCAGGAGAAGTTGGCGATGAAAGACGACGAAATAAAAATTTCGGAAACTTTTTTGACGGAAAATTTTTTAAGAAGAATGAAACTAACTTTGGTTCATTGAGTGCTCCTTCTGATGAATTTACCAACATAGCTCGATCTTTGGTAGAGGTCTTTGAAAAATATTACCATACAAATTGTTGTTCTCCAAATGTGATTAAATTTTTAACAAATGAATGTTTGAATGAAATTAGTTCATTTTTTTATTCTTGTTTTTATGAGAAAGAACTGCAAATGGTCCACAGTAAATAATGAATTTTCCAAAATTAAAACTCATTTCGCTTCAAAACAAGCATCAAGAAAGCTTAAAATATTAAAAAGTTGATAATAAATTTTTTTTTATATATTTTTATGCAATTTTATTACACTTATGTCTCTCCATTAACACGATGTTAGCGCGAATATAATTTAATTTTAATCAACGCGTTTTTGTCTCAAGCCACTAAATATGCCATTTTCACAAAAACATTCAAAGTTTAGACAAAGTGATGGGCACGAAATTAATAACCTTTACACAACAACCAAATCCTATGTGTAATAGAAATTGAAAAAAAAAGAAATTATCTTTGTTTGTTTATTTTTTTTTTGCTTAGGCCGGTATTACATTATCACATTTGAGGAGTGTCTGATCAAAAGTGGTTATTTACGATATTCGAAAAATATTTTGTAATGATCTGGCATCTGGCTGTTTTAAACGCACATTTAAAGATTACTTTTTTATATAGCTTGTTTTGACTGTTTCTGATTTTAGGGACATTTTTGATAGAGAAATAGCCACTTTTGGTTCATTCTGATATCGAAAAAAAATTATGTATAGAAAAAAAATAATTAAACATGTTGAAAAATGTAAATAGCTACTTTTGATCAGACACTCCTCATTTATATAACTATATAAATATAATTATATTTTTTTACGAAGAAAATACTGTTATATTTAGGTTCAAGAAGCTAAATATAACAGTATTTTCTCTGTAGAAAAATATAATTATTAAAATGTGATAATGTAACATCCGCATTAGGTCGACTAGCATTTATAGCTGTATATGACCTACTATTATTATTTAAATAACGGTTATTCCAGAATCTTCTCGAAAGAAGCCATGGACATCCCCGAATATAATTTTAATCTCACTGAGTCACAAATTTGTGTTACCTTCGCACTGCACGAATATTATGGGCCTTATACGATTATACATATAATAAACATTTTCAACTGTTAGTTATATCGTGAAAATTGTTTCGTCTATATAAAAATGCTCCTTTCATGCAGTTGTTCTGAATTTTAATAAATTTAAAAAACCACATACCTTGCTTAGGGTTATTGCCACAGAATTGGTAATTTCCTACTTAACATTTTTATAAAAATTATTATGTACAATGTATTATTATAATAATGTACAATGTAAAAGTTGATTCAATTTTATAAATAGATTTGCATAATTTTTATTCGTACGAGTATTGACATTCGTACGAGTATCTTTTAATAAATCATTTTAAATACGATCAAAATGACTTTTAAAGATTAAATTAATATTATTTATATCGAATTATGTATTTTAAGCTTTGTCAAAACGAACAATATAAAAAAACAGGTTTTGGAAATAATTACCGTATTATTAAAAATATTTGATCATGTATGGTATTGATTTTGACATATAAATTCGCTCGCGTTTAGTGTAAATCAAATTTGCGAATTCGTGTTTGGAATTTATTCGCAACTCGCAGTTCGCGTTTGGTGTGAGTAGTCTCTAATAGAATAGTTCATTTTATTCAAAATGTTTATTTTGATAAATGATTTTTGTGTGAGTGATCTGATCATATTCAATATAAATGATCCGTTCTGCTCAAGTCGGAAAAAACACATTCATAACAGAAAACTGCAAATAATTATTCTAACTTTTCATTTCTTCAAATAACAAAGAAACAAATAAAGAATGCTTTAACCTTTAAGGCACATAATTATGTTACTTAAAAATGATATGCCTATGTAGTCAAATTGTTAGCAATTCAAATTTTAATCAAACTTATTATCCATTTTATTATTGTATTTCTTTCTTGCACCTAGGAAAACGCATCAGAAAGCATTTCAAAAGCAAGGTAAATAACATCCAAATCAAAAGGGTGAATGACCTTAACCTTCATCCGTCTCTTAAAAAAGTAACACTAAAATTCCTTTGTGCAAAAATTACCAAAATAAATTCATCAGTAAATTTACGCTAAGCAAATACAAAATTCACCTTTATTTTTAATTTTATTTATTAAAACGAAAGATAACGCAGTACTTTAATAAGATATTTCAAAAATAAAATTCGATTTAAGTCAAAATGAAGCGAGGGACGGATGAAGGTTAAAAAAAACAATCATCAACAAACTCTTTTTCACAAAAAAATGTACATTATTCCAAAATTTGGTTTAGTTTAAAGAAGATTTCAAATATAAAATATGTATGTGTATGTATGTATTTAATACAATAGGTATATATATTATGATCACTGATCGTCTGCACGTGCATCATACATACTCGAAAATATACTAAAATATACAAACAAAATTACCAAACTAATGACCTTTTTTGTGTTTCATTCATGAATTTTTTTTTTTACTACTATTTTGTTATTTTTTGTTTTGTATTTTTTTGAAGAATGCGAAAAAAAGAAGCATATATATATATATATCTCGCTTTGTCGGTGCCATCACAAAATAATACGTTTTGAAATTTAGAATGACATTTTTTTGCACTGAAAAGACTAATCTTATATACTAATCAGTGGTTCTACTGGAAAATTAGGAATACTATACATATCTACCTATAATTTTCATATAACCAAAATAGCAGAATCCTATAAGAAATTTTATCCAATAAATCAAGCAGAGAGTAGATAGAACCATATCTATATTCGTATATAATTTAGGTATCCAATTTTATATAATGTTTCACTTGGATCAAACCGTACACTAAATACATCCATCCTTTATTGAACTATAAAATTGTGTGAAGATTATTCATCCACGTCACATACCACTGAAATCTTATACTAAGAAATTCTACCTCATTCTATCCTTCTTCCTTTCTTTTAGAACATGCAGTTATACTTCCTTTCTTTTAGAACTTATGTATGTATACTGCATAATGATGTAGAAATTCCCATTCCAAATCAATACAAAGATTGCAACCGAACAATTAGGCATATCGATACATGACAAGAAGGGAGATCTATACTTTGACATCATATACTTAAATTATCATCATGAAAAATATAAAAATAAAATAAAATAAAATAAAAATACAAAAATATAAATATGTATAAAGGAATATGAAAATATAAAAATGTAAATATATCAATTTTAAACTTATACCGTAGCCAGACACAAAGTCAATCGCGATTTTCATACATCTCGATTGTCAAAAATCGCGTTGTGCAAACGAAATAATCCGGTTTTTGTGAAAATCGTGTAATGACAGACAACCAAATAATCAAGAATCGCGATTATTCGATTAGTGTCTGTCTACCATATTAGGGAATTATCAAGATCTTAAATTGTATGATCATTTGATTTCCAACTCCCCATTACATTACATCGTTGCCCTTGTGTTCTGTATAATCCCAAAAATAATGATCAACTATATAAACCTATACACATACTATACACATAATACCTATACTACATACATACACACACATATATATATATACATACATAAGTATAAATCTATATACATCAACATATACATATATATATAAATACAATTTACCTATGCTTTCCCAAATACCCACAAACATATGCGTACAGCTCTGTATATGCCCACTTAAAATTAGATCAGTACATAGTCTATACCCCGTTTAGAACAATCAAAATAAACAGCAATACCAACAAGTTATAATAAAAAAAGGAAAGAGAGGGAAAAAGAGACAGCTATCATTATACTATTTCCTAAATAAATTTCAACTATCGTGTCTTTCTGTCTAACTCCATCCATACTAACCATACTATATGAAACAGACAACCAAGTCCAATTAAAACTGCATCCATTGTTCAAAATCAAATTTTATATAATACACACAAACGCATCAATAAACAAGTTTATATTTACCTATACCCACGATACCGGTTACCCTGTATGATCAAGCGCATCTATGATTTATTTTTATTCAAAACTTACGTCATTCATGCAAAAATTTGTACCTTAGTACGTCATATAATGCTGCGCAGAAAAAATGATTTTGAAATAGCTGTCGATCATATCTATAGAATCAGTTCATCGTGACCTATACCCATTTACACTAATACAAAGTTAGTATAACACTTCATGTTAGTAATAACACTTCATGTCACCCACACCCTCCTATTATTTTCATGTAAAAGTATACATTTATAAAGAAACAGAAACAAAAATAAAAACAAAAAATACCAACAAGTTATAACACAGATTTGACATCTGTTTTATGTACACAATATCGATTTCTGAAAGTAGTCACACTATCATAACATTCCCATCCAGCAAATCAAAACCAACAATAATGAACCACAAGCCCGACCGCCACTGACATTATGAATTTACATATCTATTACCAATACATGAAAGTAATAGCGATCGGACATCATATATAAATGAGTGAGAATAAAATACAAATTGTAGATTCAACAAAACAAAGGAATTTTTGCACCAACATCCTTAAGCACAAGCGATCAAATGTCAGAGGGTATCCGTGTGCGTCATCACAGAATCAGGCCCGTAGCACACCAATGCTGGTTTTGAGCAAATAAATAATTCATTTCAAAGTACACCCACACAATGAAGCAAGCCAAGTTAAATAGATATTATTCAATATTCATCAAATTCAATACGACTTTCTATATGATTACACCAACACATCAATACAAAAGAACTGCACATTATTGACATCCATTTACGTTGCACGACCAATTCTAACCATCAAATCATGACCCATACCAATGAAAAAAAAGGGGAAAACCGCACACTAAAACGAAATTTGTTTGTTCATATTAGTTGAACCAAACCCTGTCAAACAAGAAAAAACAAGAAACAACAAGAAAAACTTATGTTGTGAAAGTAAAACAGTTAGGTCTAGCGAAAATAATGAAACAATAATTATAAGAAACCCAACACCATCACATGAACCAATTAAGCTTAATTAATTTAATTAATTTCAATCCTAATTCAAATATTAATTTCAATCTCTACACTTAAAAATAGTAAAAAAACAAAATTTAATATTTGTTACAACTATCATATCACATATATGTATGTACATATGTTTGTAAACCATTGTGGTATGAAATACCTGTTTACGGTATTTGATAATACCGTTAGACCACATTCCAAGTAAATCACTTAGCAACAATATTCACAAAAATCACCATTTCATATTATTCTATTCATTACCAACTGCCAACCAATTATTTGTTTAAATCACTTTATTTATTTATTTCCATATTATTCTGTTCAGCCTTCACTTATTTATATAACACTACCAATTACTGCGCACAAAGATTTTCCATGTAAACGAAAAATAATTAAAATTAAATCCAGAAACTACCAACATTGCACTTAAAAACAAAATTAAATTGTACAAAATTAAACATTAAACAACCCAAACACTAAAAACTAAAATTATTCCATTTTTATAGAGAAAGACCAAAAACACGTCCTATCTCATTGAGCGTCAACGATCGACCCTCTGATCATCAGAACTGCGTTGTAACAAAATCACTCCCAAGCTCAATTTGCATGCATCTGTGTGAAGTTCAGTTTCTGCGTTTATATCATGCAACTTCAATACTGGTTGACACGTCAAAACCCTATTCAGCTGTCCGATTGCCTCCTTCTGCTCTAACTCCACTACAAATCTCGGAACCTTCCTCAACAGATCAGATAGCAGTTTTGCGAGTATCACATAATTGTCTACGCAATTTTCGGAAATACTCGAAACCTGTTCAATCCACAAAATTTTGTATTTGTTTTGGTGGATACTGTTCGAAGGCTTTTTTACTTCTCACTTCCTCAGTGAGAGAGTGCCATTCTTTCGGTCTCACTCGCAGAAAATGTATTTTTCTATCAAAAAATTGGCATTTTTTTCAAATAATCTCCAACCCTTTCCTGGCTGCTACTTCCAACACTTTTCCTAAATGGTTAACACCTTCATTTACGGTTTTCGAAGGCACAATTAAATCGTCCATTTAAATGCATAGAATTGTTGGGCAACATAAATCGTTAAATATTGAGTTGATCAATCACGGGAAAACTGCCAGCGAATTACACAGTCGAAAAGGAACCTTTTGAAACATTTAATGCGGATTCAGTGTTGCATTCTTTCGTTCCTTCCTTCCTTCAGAAATTTTTTTAAACCGATTTCAGTGTTTTAAAATGACGTTATTTTTCATTCTGGTTCCTTTGATTGGATAAAACAATTATCAGAACGAATGAAGGAACGAAAGAACGCAACACTGAATCCGCCTATTATGTCTGTCCGGCACAACGAACGCCATATATTTCATCGACTTCTTCGTAATCGACATGTGGAAAAAATCATTCTTGAGATCACTGGATGAAAAGTATTTCGAACCTTGGAGCTGATTATCTACGTCTACGATAATCGGCAGTGGATATCGATTTAACCACCAACTGATTTAATTTCCGGAAATCGATACACAACCTCTCTTGTAATTTTGTTCTCCAGCCACTCATCAATTTGTTTTTGAACAACTTGCAGTTCTTTCGGTGCCAAATGCCGTGCATTCTGATAAACTGGTGCGTCGCCGATCAACACTACGATCATTTCTACTTAATTTTAACCTTCGATCTACTTCTTACTATAATTTACTACCTTAGTCTGAATGGTAACTTTCATCTCCTCGTTTTTGGTGTGATTCAGATTCACTGGATGTGCATTGAAAATGTCGTCCTCTGGTATAGATTTTTTCATCGTGAATTTGTTTCTTTAATTTCGCGTCTTGGATGCCCTCCATGTAATACTGAATGCTGTATAGATCAACCACTTTGTTATCTTTTCTTATAGCTCACGCAACTCAAACAAGAAACGCATGAAAGACTCGTCCGGTTTTTTATTTCGTTGGAACAATTGGCAATGTGTAGCTGCTTATCTTTATTAACAGAGATTACAAATTATAAAAAAAAAATATGTTTTCGTCTAAAAATAACTAAAACTGGTATCTGGCAAAACGAATCTAACAAAATTTAACCAAACAAGATTGCATGCGTTGAAATGAATGCCATCTACCAACGCCTATAACAACTTAGACCACATACTTATTTAATTTGTCTATACTGTCATCTTTACTGACGTCTCTGAGAATTTCATTGATACTAAAAAGGTAATCAAAAAAGCTTTTACAACTGTCTCTTAAGCTTAAACATCTACGGAATGGCAATTTTATAATTTCTCTGAGCATAAGCAATAGCAATACATGCAAAATGGTCATAATTACAATGATAACTAGCAGATAAGTCATTACTATCAACTGCTCCACTTGATAATTCAATAATTAAAAAATAATTATGTAGCTTAATACTCGATAAAACGATAGCAACTCATTTGATAAGGTACTGCCTGTAACATCCAATTGAAATAAATTTGGCAAAATCAAAAATTTCAAATCAAGTATCAGTCAAAAGTATTGGGGCATAGAATAACCATCTAAAAAAATGTTCAACAAAACGGTGTTGATTGTGTTAGCATTAATACTCGGTCTGCTAATCCATGACGTGAATTTAAAATCAGTGGATGTGCCACAAATAAAATCATCCGAATATGTGGAACCACACGACGGTGAAGATTTGGGTGAAACACAATTTCCATATTCGCAACCCCGGAAGCTGGCCGAAGCCGAAGAAACGTCACAATATTGGCAAGATATTGCCAAGCATGCGGTTAATGCTGCAGCAACACGCAAATATAATACGAAAAAAGCAAAAAATATAATTTTGTTTATTGGTGATGGTATGTCATTAACAACTTTGTCGGCAGCCCGGACTCTACTGGGTGATGAAAGTGATTCATTGTCGTTTGAAAAATTCCCCGATGTTGGAACAGTTAAAACTTATTGTCTTAATCAGCCGGTACCTGATTCAGCATGCACCGCAACTTCTTACTTGTGTGGCGTAAAAGCTAATGCTTGGACGGCTGGTGTTAATGGTAAAGTGCATTGTGGTACATGTGGGGGGCAAAAAGATCCAGCAAATCATGTCAAATCGATTGCACAATGGGCTATGGATGCTGGGAAAGCGGCTGGACTAGTGACAAATACACGTGTTACACATGCTTCACCATCTGCAGTGTACTCACATATTGAATGCCGTGATTGGGAAAGTAATGCGGTGATTGATAAAGAATGCGGTTTAGGTCACGGCCTAGATGATAATGCAGTGCAACTGGTTCAAGGTGATGGAAAACGATTAAATGTTATCTTTGGTGGCGGACGTCGGGAATTTATTACCAAAGATATGCGCGATGAAGAAGGTCAAGCAGGTTATCGTACTGATGGCCGAAATTTAATTGATGAGTGGCAGGTTGGGAAAAGCAATGCAAAATATATCTGGAATCGAGAGCAACTTTTAGATATTAACCCTGAGGATAACGAATATGTATTAGGATTGTTTGATACCTCGCATTTACCCTATCATCTTCAAAGTATCAAAGATGGGCTCGAACATCTTAAACCTACCTTGACCGAGATGACCGAAAAGGCGATCGATATTCTAAGCAAAAATGAGAACGGATTTTTCCTATTCGTCGAAGGTGGTGAAATTGATATGGGACATCATGAAAATTATGCACGTGTAGCACTTGATGAAACTGTCGAATTTTCAAAGGCAATCGATATGGCGAGGCAGAAGTTATCTGAAGAGGATACATTAATTGTTGTTTCATCAGACCATTCTCATGTCGTGCACTACGCTGGACATGCATCCCGTGCTGGTGATGTTTTAGGATTTGGCGGTAAAGGCACTGATGGCCTGCCATACATGACAGTTAGTTACGGCAACGGTTTAGGATATAAGGATCATGTCAAAGACGGCAAACGCGTTGATATTTCGGAACTAGACACTAGTTCCTTTGATTTCAGATATCCAGCAACGGTACCACTCGGTTCAGAAACACATGGTGGTGATGATGTTGGTGTGTTTGCTTCTGGGCCATGGTCACACTTGTTCCAAGGGGTATATCAACAAAATGACATACCACATTTTATGGCATATGCCGCTTGTGTAGGTGATGGATTAGTTTTGGACGAGTGCAAAACTAACAAATCCAATTAATTGTAATTTTTATAAATATTTTATTTAATAAATTTAGAAAATAAATTTTAAGTGTTTTCATTATTGCCACAATTCAGTGAAAAAATAATTGATCACTTATCTTACTGTCGAGGTTATAAAAAAATTCAAAATAAAATGATTGCTTCATATGTTCTTATCTAAAGCCTGCCAAGTTCAATTATTTTATTGTTTAATTATTCCACTTCATCGCTATTAGTATTAGATACCAAATCGTAAAAGCTATAAAATTAGCGATCTCAATAAATTTAATAAAGTTAAAATTAAGTAAAGGCGTTTATAGGGCATTATCACATTCACATTGTATGAAACCATCGCCGATGCATGCTGCATACGCCATTAAATGTGGTATCACATGTTCTTCATAAATTCCAGTAAACAAATAACTTTGCGGGCCACTTGCATACACCGCAACATCATCTCCGCCATGCGTCTCCTTATCCAATGGAACAATAGCCGGAAATTCAAAATCATATTTATCTCGGCCTGCGATCGACATTGGATCAACCCGATGACCATTTTGAATATGTGTATCCACCGACACTCCATTGGCATAGCTCAAACTAAAATAAGCCATTCCATCATCGGCTAATCCGGCTACTTCATAAATATCAACACCACGTTCAAGATAGCCGGATACTGACATAGTATGTGCATGATCAGATGTCACAACCAACAGCGTATCATCATTGTTCACCAATGATTTGGCCTTGGAAATGGCATCATCAAATTCAAATGTCTCATTAATTGCCATTCTTGCTTGGTTTAAGTGATGCGCCTTATCGATTAGGCCACCTTCGACGAATAAAAAAAATCCGTTAGGATTTTTGCTTAATATTTGTATTGCTTTCTCTGTCATTTCGTGCAATCGGGGAACGTTAATATTTTTATCAATCGCCTCTAATAAATACGGTAGATGATTATTGGCAAATAGTCCGAGTAACTTATCACCGACTTTATCTACATCTAGATTTAATAATTGTTCACGATTCCAGATGTATTTGCTATCAGTTTGGTTCTGCCATTCTTTAATTAAATTCCTTCCGTCTGATCGCTTACCCCGATTTCCATCCTCATCGAACATACTTTGGTTCAAAAATTGTGCGCGTCCACCACCCAATATAACCGTTAAATTTTTACCAATATCACCATAAATCAATTGTTCAGCAATATCGGAAATTGTATCATTTGGGCACGCTTCTTTAACTATTTGATCATTTTCCCAATCGCGATTTGCAATATTGGCATACACCCCAGCTGGTGAAGCATCAGTAATACTCGTCGTTGTCACAATACCAGCTGATTTACCAGCATTCATAGCCCATTTTGCAATCGAATAAACATAATTATCTGAATTCTGTTGACCTTTACAATCGTGCCGTTTTACTTTTGCATTCATACCAATTGTACCGTAATTACCTTTAATGCCAGAGAGATAGGCGGTTGCAGTACACGCAGAATCGGGCACCATTTTATCGACACAATAAGTCTAGAAAAACGCGAAATGATATATTAAATACACCTGGGAAAATTATAAAACTCACTTTTGACAGACCGATATGAGGAAATTTTTGAAACTCCAACAAACCACTCTCCCCGGTTTTATTTATTCGAGCCACACTCGTTGTTTGTATGGACATGCCGTCGCCAATAAATAAAATTACATTTTTTGCTATGCCCCCATTTGATTTAATTCCAATCCTGTCGTCTACATAATTGCGGGCCAAATTTAACCAATGGGCTTGGGTCAGTTCCTCTGGATTGTTTAATTTTACTTGTCTTGCATACGGATTGATTTCGGTGAGGTCAACACCATCGTGGGCTATAAACGAATACAGTGTTTACAAAAACGGATTTGCAAATTAATTAACATGGCGCATTACTCACCCACATGACGGAACTCGGCGGTATAAATAAAACCACAAATCATAGCCAACGTTACTAAAATGTTACACATTTTCTGTACGACAACTGTAGCACAACAAAAATTACTATCTCGACTAACGGTGATTTTGTCTGGTGGATGGACTTTTTGTAATCAGAAACGTTTTTTCTTTGTAATTTTACGATTGTTAAGTAAATAAACAAATTGAAGTGTAATTAGAACTTGTGTTTATTTTCTTAATATGTTGTAATAAATGTCTTGTTTGTTCGCCTTATATATACGGTTATAAAAAATCAATCTGTTGGTTCGTGTGATGATAAAAAATAGTATGCTTGAGAATTACAGTTGCATGCTTTTTATCATCATTTTAAATAATATAAAATTAGCTAAATTTCTGTGACATTAGGTTCAAGCTGATGAATAAAGGCAGGGGGATTAGTTTTAAAATTTATTGCGATATCAAATTAAATTAAACTTTAAACTATTAATTATGGTTAAAGTATTTTATGTAGCGGAAGCTAAGAAGCAACCATGTTCAAATTTTGTTACGCACCACCCATGTGAGGCCAACACGTTTTAATCGGGAAAGCAATCAGTGAAAAGTGGGAGGATCGTTGCCGCCATGTTTATCGCGAGGCACAGCAAAAACTATACGTGTTGATGGATAACCGAACCAACAAATCACCAACAACAATTATTAGAAAGTAATTAACTTATAATTTAGATGAAAAGAAATATGTTTGAAAACAACTATACAAAATCCGACAATTTTTGTTTAAAACTAAGTATTATTAAAGAAAATAAAAAGAAAGTGTGTGTGATACGCAAAACACTACAAAAAAATGTATTTACAATTACACGCACACGATACCTATCCAAAACCGATGAATTATCTTCCAAACAAAGAAATACCAATGTTACTACATAGTCATCCTGTATACAAATCTCAAAGCAATAGCAAAGCGCTGCAAGTTCCACTGCTATACTACTATTCTGAGAAATACACCTGGTCCATTCATACATAGGTAAAAACCAAAACACAAAATAAATAAAATTATCACTCGTAATACAACTAGTGCTCAATTAATATCGATAATTTTTTACGAGTTAAAACCGCGCTGAAAATTCAACGAGTGCGCAGCACGAGTTGAATTATCTGCGTCGGTTTTAACGAGTAAAAAATTATAGATCATTAATTGCAGCACGTGTTGTATTTAGTAAGAGAATACAACTTTCCCGTCAGCGATTGAATCAGAATTTATCCATTTGTGTCATGTTGTATGCAAATTATTTGACAAGCTTTTGTTTGCATGGCTTTTCCTTTGATGTGTGTATAAAAAATTCAATCATAATAAAAAAAATTGAAATACAATTACAAATTAGAGATAATTGTTTAGGATTTTCTTGTTGCTATGGTGAAAATTGTAAAACTATCGCGTTGCCATGGTGAAAATTGTAAAACTATCGCGTTGCCATGGTGAAAATTGTAAAACTACCGCTATAATAACGTGTTGTTGTTTGTATTTTGCATGGCTATCTAAATACTATTGCTGTAATAATCGCTTTTTCGTAAAATTTCCCATGGCATATTTTGTGAAAGTTGTATTCTCGAGAAAACAAAACTCAAGTTCATTGAACTGAAGAGAAAATTGTATACTTACAAGTATGATTTGCGATATACTACCATTCCAACAACAACAATAAACGAAATATACTAAATCAGAATATTGTAGCACCCCTTACAGAAATTTGGAACGATAAGCGCTGCACAGGGCAGGTTCACTCTACACACCAAATTGTTGTGAAGATAAAGGTGAAAATATAACATGTCTGTCAATCATATTCATAATCGAATGTCTTTTGTATGAAATACTCCTAATATTTTATCCGACTTATCTTTTACCTTATACATGACATTACCGATCTTCCTGCTGACAATTCCAGTGATAAATTGCGGGGCAAATGTTGCACAAAATTTTTTTGCCGCATCACTTTGTGGGTGATTGCGTACAAAGACCGTTTGGCCAACGTTATAATTGATTGGTCTGGTTCTAAGATTATAACGTTTCGCGCTGCGTTCAAAATCCTGCTCGATGTTGGTTTTAATTTGACTGTGAAGAAGCGGAAGCTTTATGGTAACGGAAACATTATTTCTCCTTCTGAGACTTCGCCAATTTGTCGTAATAATTTATAATCACTATAGCATAATGCACTTTGTCCACGACTAACGTATAATATGCTCATTATACGTTTGTTTCATCAATTATAATGATATCCATTATTCACTGCTAGTTTATCTAGTAGTCTTTTCTTTCATTATTCAATGCTTCCAAGTAAATTATTTAATTTTTGAAATTGTATCTAGTAGTCTCTTGCTATTTTCATTATTATTAAACTGTGATGTCAAAATGTCGACGAAAATTATTTGAGGAATACTTAAAGGATTTGATTATAAAACATAATGATATTTGTCGGTCGTGGACAAAGTATCGTATTCTACTCGCATATAATGGCTGTTATTCACTCAGATGATTTACGACACTCGCCTATCGGCTCGTGTCGGCAAACTTCATCTTCGTGAATAACAGCTATCATTATATGCTCGTTGAATAATATACTATTGTACTGTAGTATCCAAATAATAAAAAGTGTGGGAAATGGTTTACAGTTTCGTGTATTCCATTACTCAAAGCAGAAGATATTTCGTTCAAATGCTTATACCAATTAGCATGCCATTGACCAATGTATGAACAAATTGCTGATATCACTAAGCGGTTGACTCTTTCTGAAGCGTTCGACTGGGGCGAGTATATTGCAATCTTGGTATCAAATACAATGAATTCAGATGACAGGCCTTTGTATTCTTTGCTCCTAAATTGAGTTCCATTATCCGAATGGATAGTCTCAGGAACACCAAATATCAAAAATACTTCGTTCCTTAGGAAATCGGCTATTTATTGTGAAATACGGATACCTCCATAAGCAATAGTGATTCATCATATTCAATGAACAATATCACCGCCAGACACTCCAACTCAGTTACTGAATAATTCTTTTGTGTCTTGTTGAGGTTTTGCGGCATGAACACAATTGGTCACTTGTTTCTTTCAATGCCCTTTTGGTATAGTACACCTCGGACGCCTTCCGTACTCACATCACACCTAATGAAAAAATGTTCTTCATACTTGGGATTTATTAGTACAGGAGCTGAAGTTAGCAGCGATTTCAATGATATTAACGCCTCTTGCGCTTTATTTGTCCATTCAAATTTGATTTTTTTAAGACAATCCGATATTGGTGCTGTTACGTCGGCATAGTTCAAAATTAATCTGCGATACCACCCGCATAGACCTAATATTCTTCGTGTTTGTTTGACGCTTGTTGGAGCTGGTAAATTCAACATCGCATCTATTTTTTGCTGAAAACCCGGATTTCTCGAATTACGAAATTGCTTTTTTGGACGTTGATTGTGAGACCGGCTGTCCGCATTCTGTCACTTACCAACGCTAACAATTCAAGGTGCTCCTTCAATGTACCGGTGACTATGAGCAGTTCGCCCAGATAAACGAAGACCTTATCATTAGCTCATGCGGAATAATCTTGTGCATCAACCGTCACATTAACTGGGCTGCATTACACAGCTCAAACGGTATCACCCTGAACTGGTAGAGTGGTTGTCTTGGTACTGTAAAAGCAGTCTTGTCTCTAGCAGACTCCGCAAGCGGAATCTACCAGAATGCGTCCTTCCTAATCCTAACAAGCCATTGATTAGTGGCAGTGGTAGGCGCGGATACAAAGGGTGGGGGGGGGGGCGATAGGGGCGATCGCCCCCACCAAACACAAACAATTATTAATTTTCTCGACGTTAAAAATAATCGTTTGATTTAGCACTAGCAGGTGAAATACCATAAAAAATTGAATAATTTTGTTACGTTCTTATATTTTCATGGGAAAAATTAAGACACCGGACATTTATTTTCCGATGAAGAAGCAGTTCTCACTGGAAAGATAATAGGGGAAACAGTCTGAAATTTTCTGAAAGAAAACTTTTTTATTACTTCGAATTGCATAGGGATATGTACTGATGACTGTAGTGTTATGACATCAGTTCAAAAAGAAGTGTTTGCTGTAATACAAAATGAGCTGCCACAGGCTGTTCAATGTCATTGCAATCACGCACTTAATATTAGTATTAGCAAATTATCAAATGTACAGTCTATCAGAAATTCTGTTGGAAATTTCGTTCTTAAAAATATTTTCAGTAAGCAGCTCAAGTCTTTATGTGAAACATGGTGGGTGGAGCGACACGATTCTGTAATACATATTATTTAAATCCTCGTTTTCACAAATCATTAATGCCTTAATGATAATATCAAAGTGGTAGTTTAGCTTACAGTTTAGCTATTCCTCCTCCGTTCAGTAAATTATTGCAAAAAGTTAATTTAGATAAACTTCAGCCAAAAACGCATTGTCAGATTGCTTAGCAACTTTAAAAGATCAAAGAAAGAACAGTGAAGCCTTGTTTTCTACCATTTGTAACGACCCTTGGTGTGGATCGTTCCGGGGAAGGCGCTCATGACGCTTAACAAGAAACACCGATACAGTAATACACTGTATCGTACGGAGTGGTGTCTAATCAAATCTAATGTGTTTGTAAATAGAAAAGAAAAAATGAGGAGTAGCCTTGGAACGGTTCACGTCAAGGCTTTGGATTTCAAGTCAGCCAGACGTATATTTTTATAAGTTTCTTCTGATTTTTTTTTTTGTAATTTATTCAATTTTTTCAAAATTTCGTCTTGAAGATATAACCACGAGATACTGCCGCTCAAAATGGGAACATGCGTCAACCGTGGATCACTGTTGTGTCGTTTGGAGAGGATTAAAACTCGGGGAAAGAAGGTGATGATAATTTGCAGGAAATAATGCCGTAAATGTCCATCAACCCAAAAATAAAATATTTCAAGAAATCAGGCCCTTTACTGGCTGAATTATACGGACGGGGCTGTTACACCTATAACTACATCCTCTTCTTGCACAATCTGCTATGAATGAGCTTTAGCTCAAAGTGGATTGTGTAAGTGGGTTTTTTTGTAATAAGTCACGTAAAATAAAATAAATAAATAACAAGGGTGAAAAAAAAAGAAAAAGGGAGTTGGGATTTCGAACCGAGTGAAAACGGTTGGTGAGTGTTATAACGAGAAAAAACATAGATATTGAGTTAGTGAGTTTAGTGTTAATTTAAACCGGTTCATCGGTAATCGAAAAAAAAAGAAAATATAAAGAAAAAAAATCGATAGATAATACGTGTGCAGATAATAAAGTTGCCCAGCTCTAAAAACCAGGCGTAAATTTGGTTCAGGAGCTGACCAAGTGAATATAATTCCTTGGATTTCTTATTATCGAGTTATTGGTCCATATATTTAGAGGCCAATTTATACCGTTCTAATCAGTGAGAGCATTTGGTTAGTGATTTGTACCCATACCACAGGACGGTTGTGCGACGACGAGTCTGATAGTGGGTAAGGATTGTTATCAAAAGGAATACCGATCACAATTGGGTTGGTACACGAATCAGCGACCAGTATCGCGTCCGTTTGGACCCCGATTTCTGATATTCTGGGGAAAAATTAGGGCGACCATTGAAGGTCGTAATCCCCAATCTTCAAGACAGTTCCAGCTGACATATTTCAAATCAGGTGATTGCAGGCCGGAGTGCCCCCTAGAGAAGAAAAAAAAACATTAGAGCTGAAACAAAGGGGGGGGGGAAGGAAAAGGGAAAAGCAGCTTTTAATTGGATTGGTTGGGGCTATAGAGAAAGTTTTGTTGTTTTTTTGTGTTTTTTTTGGTTTTGTTTTTTTTTGTTCATTTGTTTTTTTTTCTTTGTTGATTTATATAATTTCCTTGATCTCGGGCATGGTGTGTACTTAGTACCCAGAAAGGAAAAAAAACAAAAGAGGATATACATCCGCATATATTAATAAATAAAAATTTATATAATTTTTTTTCCGCAGTGATCAACATTTTCAGGGTTTAAGGTCGAGGGACTCACAAAGCGCTTTGGAGAGGATCATTCTATCCGTAAGTAAAAAAAAAAAAAATAAATTCCAAGTTTAATTCTTATATAAGTTTTTATATATGTATATATATATGTATATGCTATATTCCCGTGATTTCTGGTGTATTGGTAAACACTTGTTCGGGGTAATCAATACTTCAAATTAATTTACTGGATGAACAAATGTTATAGTTATATTTAATAAATATTGTTAGTCGTTACAACCCATAAAACTTTGTGTCCGATTATTTTGAATTTGGTAGAGATTCACCCTTCAGTCAGGGTGTGGGGTATCGTTTCTCAGTTCGTTCAGGTGCGAAATTGTTATAAATAAAACATTTTTTTTTTGGTGAAAGTGAAAATCGTGTTTGTTCCGGCCACACATCAGTGTTATTGGAAAGTTCATAAAATTAATTGGTGTGCATAATATGTACTAAGATCGTGAAGTCTGGAGGTGCGGTGCTGAACATGAGTGGGAATTAACGTCATTCCCGAACAATCCAGGTTGAAGAGAATGGTGATTCTTTATTGGTAAGGGAAAATTTTTGATTTTATATATTTATTAATTCAGTAATTTACTTCCCCCCCCCCCCCCCGAGCGGTCTACTCAAGCATAGGCCAAGTCTGACATTCTTTGTCCCCTACAACCCCTCACTGAAGCCTAGCCGGCTATCACGACCGCGTCAGACCGCTGGCTCATGATCTGCTAACCGACGGGATTATTATCAAGTAATCTCTCCTGTCGGTTACAAATTTTTAAAGAAGCGAGTGACTTAATGGAAGAATTAGACGTTGACATTGCGTTGCCAAGACTTGCTACAAACCTATTCTAGAGTCTTCTTAAATCTTCTAGAGTCTATTATAGAAGATATTAAAATCAGATCTGGAAACGGCAGTTTCAGTATATTGGATTTAAGATATAGCAATTCCATCAAATATTATAAAAATTTCTTCAAAAACGCTACAAACTTCAACTGAATCTGTATTCACCGAGTTTCAATTTTATTTAAAGAAAATAAATATTTCTATTGAAATCTTATTAGGCGAAGTTCAAATATGGCAACAGAAATGGCAACGAGGAAAACGAAATAATGGGATCGTTCCAGCTAGTGCATTAGCCTCACTTGCCAACTGTGAAGCAGAAGCTTTGCCTGCCATTCAAAATATTTTAGTTATGTTATCGACGTATCCTGTAAGTGTTGTATGTGCTGAAAGAAGTTTTATTCTGTTTATCTTATAATTTATATATGTAGATACTTCTTAAAAAACTGTTTTGTTAACGGTATAATTTCTATATTCGCCCCTCCCTGCGGCTCCTTCTGGATCCGCGCCTGGGCAGTGGGTACGCATCCTTTTCTGTTACTTGATTGAGCTTTCGAGCGTCTAAATCTAAACACAATCCCGGTTTGGGATGACCCCCGAATAGGAAAAAATAGAAACTACACAAACTATCACAATATTTTTCAAAGACAAATCACTTAGGCTTTAAGCCATTTTAACAAAGTTATCCATAGTAAATAATTTAATTTATAATTGTGATATTGTAATTTATATGTAAATGCCCGTAGAATTAGTAGATACTGAAAAACAGAAGTGGAAACATCTGATATCTAGATTATTGGATATAACTTTGTTTCTGGCTAAACAAAACCTAGCATTTCGTGGACATGATAAAGGACAAGACACTTTAAATAAAAGCAATTTCTAAGAACTAGTCAAACTACTATCAAAGTATGATGTAGTGTTGAAAGAACACATCTTGAATTTGGAGCATTTTACATCACCAAAAGTATCATATTTGTCGACAGAAACACAAAATGAATTCATAGATGTTTTAGCGAACCATAAAATGTAAGCTTGTCAACGAAATTAAATCGGCTAGTGTGAAAATGACGGTTTAGATATTATGATGTGTCGTTACCAAGGTTATGATAATGCAACTGTTAAGAGCGGCATATATGGAGGAGTACAAGCTAATATTAAAGCAAAAATCAACAGAGCAATTTTTGTTGCATGTATAAAGTATTCAATTAATTTATGTGGCCAACACTCATTTCCACAAAATGTGGCTTGCGTAACATTTTTCGGAAAAGTAGAGACAATTTTTACATTTTTTTCTGCTTCCACTGCCTGGGAAGTGCTTCTTAACCACAGCAAAGCATCTGTTAAAACACTCTCTACAATACGTTGGAGTGCTTATAATGATGTAGTAAAAGCATTGGTTGATAATTTTGATGGGATTGTGGCTGAAATTAAGAAATTATGTGACCAACAGGAAAATTTAGACACCAGAGATGCTGCACAGAACTTTATACGTGATTTCACATTTCTTTGTTATCTTTTTCCCTTTGGAATGATGTACTAAGAGAAATAAATATGCTCAGATTGTAAAGTAAAGGCTTGAGTGTTGATCAATTAGCAGTAAAAATAGAGGCACTTCGCCTTTATTTTGCAGAAAAACGGAGTCTTATTGTTGAAGAGGCTATAAATCTTGCCGTGACTACGACATTCCAATAGAAAGACGAATCCGTCGTAAAAAACGTATGACCGATGAGTAGGCCACCGATGCAGGACTCACACTGAGAGCTGAACTTGAAAAGGATATGTTGGAATGCCTTGACCGATTCAGTATTGAACTCCGAACTAGATCGACGTCAGTTCAAGATGTAGCTTCATTATTCGAAGTTGTACAAACAAATATTTTGCTTTTAGCGAACACTGAAGAGTTGAAATTAGCTGTATCAAAATTTGCTGGTTTTTATGATGAGGTGTCATAGACTGAACTCCTCTTAAAGATACCAAGGTTGAGAAGAAATTTACAAGTGGCCAATGTTACAGTTCTTAGTTGGGTCTCTCTAGACTTTTTAAAATTCATCGTAGAGTGGGATTTTACAGAATCTCTTCCGAATCTTATCGTCGCACCAAAATTATTTATGACAATTTGCTTATCAGTTGCTTCGTGTGAGAGGAGTTTCAGCAAATTAAAATTAATTAAAAATTACTTACGCGCAACAATGATTCACACGAGGCTTAACAATCTTGTCATATAAACAATAGAATGCGAGGCAACACAAAAAATAAATTTTGAAGATGTCATTTACGAGTTTGCAGCTGTTAAAGCTAGAAAGACTAAATCCTAAGTGTGCCTACAAAAAATGTATTTGAGAGTATATTAATTATACTCTTATTCTTCTTTTGCCATAACCAACTTTCATTTTCATACGTTAAAGTGAAAGAATGTAGAATAAAACCAAATACAAAGTATTTATTATAGATTTCTCATTTTACTAAAAACATGAAAAAAATGAACTTCTGATATTTCCGGTGTTATCGTTGTATTGCGTATACGTATCAATATATGCAACGTATATTAAAATGATTCCGTTATAACATACACCAATACAAAGATAACATTTGAAATATCAGAAGGTTATTTTGGGTGATGTTTTTAGTAAAATGAGAGATCTACGATACATAATTACATACGTTGTCTCTGATAAAATACTACTATTATTATCATAATATAGTAACTTGATTATTAGTCACAGTCATTTGTATTAATTAAATAAAATCATACTTTACGTTTATGGGATTTTTATTAATTTTAAAAGTTTTCATTCTTGGGGTGACACCACCATTTCCGCACCGGGTGCCACCCATGCTAGCCACGCCACTGATAATAGCTTAAAGGAATCCATACTAAATTAAATAACTTGATTATGAATCAATAATTATTCTACATATTTTATTTGTACCAATTTATGACAAAACATTTAGCACAAAAGAAACCCTGTCCACTAATTAAATCACCATTCGTTGCTTGAATTTTCTGTATTCTAAAATTCTATATCACAATAAAATTCAATATTCTTAATTTTTCTTTATTTCTTTGTAAAATTATAAAATTTGAAGTTCTAAGTATTCTTACAATTTAAAATATAAATACATATTATGAAATCCTAATTCTAAATTCTAAAAGTCTGAAACACTATCTATAAACTATTTTTTTTTAAATTAATAAATTATGTAAATAACTAATCGTTAAAGAAAACACCTCTAAAATTAAATACGAAACAACCTCTTATTATTCCAAAGCGCTTAAAATCCCACTGCAAAACAATTGAAATCAAATCTGGAACACATTAAATAATAATAGCTTGAAGTTGAAGCACACTACATTAAAATAAAACTTGAGCATAAATCAATAATTAGTATATTCTCATTAGTAGTACATACGTATGTCAAAAATTAGCACATAAGAAAACCCGTCAACGGTTAAATCTCCGTTCCATGACTGAACACTGTATACTCCAAAACTCCGAATCTATAAAAATCTTCTAGAAAAATTCTAAAACCCTATAAAATTTTTCTATATCTACAACTTAATTAGCCAGATCCCAGAAAACACCTCTAAAATTAAAATTAAAACAAACAATCGATTATCACTCTATTCTGCTTAAAATCACACTACAAAAAAAAATTCAAATTAAATCTTGGACACATGAACCAGCTGAAATCTGAGTATAAATCGATAATTAGTATTATTTCAAAACGATTAGCATAAAACCCATGACCAAAAGTAAAATTCCTATTAAAGGAAGATACCGAAATTTAAATTCAAGTTCATTTTGTTTCAGGAATCTGAAACTTCATTAACCTTGTCCCAATAAAAAATGTTACGAATAAAACATTTGAACCCTGTAAACTCTGGCATTTTGGACTGTTGAAAAATTCAAATATGATTAATGAATTTCATCTAAATAAAAATTGTTTTATACACATGAGCAATCGTTTGTGCTCGGTGCCATTGAACAGCAAAAAAACGAGCAATCCATGCGTTCAAAATACACATTAACATGTGTTTCGAAAATTCTCTAATTTGGATAACAGTAATTAAAGAAACAAGCAACGCATCCAAAATATGAACGAGAGTATTCAACAATACAATAATACATGCGAATATGAAAACATACATCTCTATATTCGTATGTTCATTACTCCCACTTACCGTCGTTGCTAAATTTATATTGGAAGATTTCTAATAATCTTTCCTATTTAAAATTTTTACACACACACACTCACACTAACTGAAAAATAGTTATTATACATTATAACATTGCATTTATTATACATATTATGTAATATAATGAAATTGCCAGACAAACCGTAGAACTTCATCTTAGTACAAAACCAACAAATAATTCTAATATAATAATTGTTTTCACTACCGCATGCAAAAATGCATACGGCGTGAGATTACCTGTCTAACCATACATGAGCAGTACCGTTATGTAAATTTAGAAATAGAGTACTCCACACATGTTCACCTAACAGAAAAAACAACTGGATACATTTTATCAGAGCCCTCTGTATATATAAGAGCACTAATGCTGCCGCCATTTCTTAAACGTGCTTTCTATAAGAGGTGTAGATTTTGTGATGTTCCATGTAAGCCGGTGTAAAAAATACTTTTTTAAATTTACATTTTTTGAATGAAAACTCGTTATTTTCAGCAATTTTATTTCACTCATTCGTAGATGAATAATTATATTTAGACATTATGAAAACCAAACTTGGAATCTATCAATTAATTCGTAAAATACAATTTAAATTTCCATAATTTTATTCACAACTACATGCAAAACTACAAAAGCTTTTTAAACGAGAAAAATAAACAACTCGTGAAATATTCAATATATTGGATATCTATTAGAACGACAAGAATGTCTATCGTTCTTATTTTTTATATTTTTACACGTGTTTTTATTTTTATTTTATCGTATTGTCGCCTTTTTTGTTTTATATTTTCGTGTTTGCCCGTTTTTATTTACAAAAATTTATTATATTTAATTGAATTTTCATTAATAAGCTTAGAAATCAAAACTAACAATTTTACATTCGTTCTTATGGGGCACAGAAAAATGTTCACCTCTTATAGAAGCTTCTATTTCTACCTTACGGCTATGATATATGTAAGGTGGCTATGATTATGATGTAATACTCTTATTTGGACACAAGATATATCTAGGTAAAATATTTAGTTTCGGAGTTTTTACAGTTACAACACAAATGTTTAATAATTTTCTGGAATTACAGAAATTTTGCATTTATACATTTTTTAATCCTTTAAATCAGATAACGCTGAAGGGATATGTTGGGTTGGCAGAACATTTTTTTAAATTGTGGAACATGGATATGGATTACCATTGATAAGCTGCGCGGGAGATTCTTGAACAATAATGCCCAAAACGCTTAGCTGTAAGTTCTTTATTATTGAATATAATTTTTGGGAGCCCTGGATTTTATTTTTCCGATTTCGGGGGCCGCAGTACAAAAAGGTTTGGGAAGCACTGCGCTAGAGAGAGCACACCGTTCGATTCGTCTAAGATTGCGGCAGCATTGGTTTGTCTTGATGTAGGAGTCTTAAAAAAGATGTATCGGCAAGTATGAATGAACAACGAAGATATAGACATCAAATAATTCTTTGGAGATATGAAAAAAAGCGAATGTGTCCTTATATATTGAAAATTATTACTCACAGGACAAATTCCACCTCATTCATAGCAACCAGATCTCTGAATGAATTGGCTCAAAAATAACTGCGCATAGCCCAAGATGCATTGTAAGCTATAGAACATGAAGTTTACGTAGACGATTTAATGACCGGAGTGGAAACCCTAACCGGGGGAAAACCCAAACCATTAGGAAGAAATTTCATGTTCCGATTAATGTGTGCTTTTCCTTTTAATACTAAATTATTAATAAAATACTATAAAAAAATAAACCGACCAAACTGCGCAGTGGTCAAAGCTACGGCGGTTGGATCGGGAGGTACCGGGTTCGAATCCCTATAGGGGCGGGATGCAAAAGGGATTTTTCATCATCTGATTACGATCGGTGATGACGATGAACACATCTGTGACCCCCTGTTGAGAGTGCGGAATCAATGGGCCGACCCACCTTTCATGTCAGTACTATAGGCTGGCATGAAGCAATGCAATGTGCAGGTGGTTTAAACAAAAGCGGGTCTATAGCCGTATGTCCTCGAGTTGGCTGGCAACGGCGTAAGGTAGGACGTTAAAAGGAAACTGCGAAAGAGTTGGGAGTGCCTAGAGCCCCAGAAAAGATTGCAGAGATAGAGACAAAAAAAAAATATAAATAAATAAAAAATTAAAATAAATAATCGAACGGCGTTAACAGCGGATTGACAAATAATGGTGCAAACAGTACAGTCTCAAATCTTTTTCCACTGTGTCCCGTGTCAATAAAATTTAATAAGGTTCAATAACGGCGATCACCCAGATGTGCTGGTATACAGACTTCATGCTCATTTTATAGTTTCTTGATGGTTCTCCTCGATTGTCGGACGTAAACATTATCACAATTTTGGCATACAACTTTATATGTACACCCTGTTTATTCAGGTTATGTGGCTCATCCTTTGTCGAGCCTAACAAGTGCACAATTTTTAAATTGTTGCTCTCCACCAAACCGATATTATTTTTGTCCATTTCTTTTTTAAAACGATCGACACAACTTTAACAAACGGAATTTTCCATCTCACTATGTGGTCGGCAATTGGAGCCCCAACTCTACTTTCTCTAATGTAGAACGTACGATATTCTTGTCCAACATTCTTGATCATAGTAACTGCATTTTTAAGGAATATTTACGAGACGATGAACCATACTGTAAAATACAGCTCTTTTATCTTGTACAAGACAATACGACTCCGCAGTGATATGCCGATCGATATATCTTAAAGAAAAAGTTTGTTTCCTCTCTGTACACCATAACGTCAAGAAACGGAAGTTCATCGTTCTGTTCTAATTTCAACGTAAACCTAATTTTCTTCTCTTGGCTGTTGAATATATGTACTTGAGAACTCTAAGTGCCTACTTTTTTCTGATCACTGCAAATACGCATCAACCTACCTTTTCCAAATATGTACAATAATATAATACTGTTTGTATCCAACAATTCTTCCAAGGAACCCACGAAAAGATTTACGTATGGTAATAACGAATTTCCCATGGATGTACCGGAAGGCTGTTTATACGTTTCACATCTAAACTGAAACGCATTTTAACTAAAAAAATTATTTAATATTGGTTTAGTACATCAATTATTTGTGTTTTTGATTTTATAAAAAATTATTTAACAAGTATATTTAAAGATAAACAATTATTGGAGATTATAATACACTTGATGTATCGTTCAAAACAAAGAAACATGTACTAAGCAAAAATTGATTAAATTTTTACAAAATTCCAAAGTTGCAATAAACAATAAATCGAATCGATTTCATGGTTTCAGTCGTTATTGTTTAGCATTATTACGTCTTTAATAAATTCGTATTTGAAGTTAACAATAAAATACCATATTGTACATTGGTGCTTTACACTTAAGATACTGGAAATTATGGGAAATTCTGTTGTTCTTGTAATCTTATCGATATATAATACCAAATGTGGGCTTGTTGATTTAAAGTATATTTTTAGAGACTGAATATAGCATTTAGTTAATAATCAGTTGACAACACAATAAGGTCGTGCCTCATTACGATGATGTTGTGATATTAATTAGCGCGAATTTGTTAAATATAATCAGTAATCACTAATCAGACAGTTGGCAGTATGTGATTCTGAATTCAGCCGAAATTAATTTTAGATTATAACGAACGATATATTGAGTTGGTATTGTAATCGCTAAAAAAATGTTCCAGATTTTCACATTTCTCGATTAATTAGGTTACGATTAGAAAAATGTCGTTGTCCGCCCTTACGTCTTCCAGTCATACCAGGGGGTTTCAGAATGCAGTGGAAGAGCAAAAACAGATTTTCTCAAAAACAGGACCGACGATTTTTTTGTTATGTTGATGATAAAAATGACAATCCATCGTTTACCTTTTCACAAAATTTGAAGTCAATTAAAACATTGCGTGAGGATCATTTTAACAAAAACCAGTAAAGCAAACTTGTTGAACTGTTTACCGAGGTAATATCCAAATGGTCGAAGAAATATTTTCCATAGGTATCTTTAAAATAAAATGAATAGATTACCGTGTAAATCTCAGTATGCAGCTCGCGCTAAGAGAAAATGTCCATACAAATTTGACGTAAAATTTAGCTAGCTAAATAAAATAATTTTTTTTAGCTGACAATTTCGCTGACGGTATGCACCTTTGCGTGAAAAATTTCAAAAAATATTAGTTGTTTCATTCAAATCTAGATTGCGCCACCATAAATTCTCCAAACATTTTAGCCGCAATTTATCTCACAAGGGCAATAATTTGAAGATAAATTTTGACAATTTTGAATTTTGGTTAATTTTATAATCGAAGTAGGCACGAAGTAAAATTAATTTATTTTTATATAAAGAACACAGAAGTCAAAATGGCCGACCAACATTACGAAGTCGATTATTTAAATACAGAACAGCTTTAGATTTAGAACAACAACGGCTGCAACACCAATAAAAAATATATCGTCTTCATCACTGGAATCCATTATTTTGTATACTTTTTATAAACTGTTTAGCAAATTTTGAACAATTCTTTAGAAGTATCAAAAAGTAATAAACTAAAAGAAACTTCTTTCAAAAACAAACGAATAAAAGTCACACAAAATCAATAAAATTTATCTCTACACAAATTTTTACCTTGACGATTTATCTGTAATTTAATGGAAACTTGTGGAGACCGCGTTAAAATGTATCTTAGCCCAAGCTGCATACTGAGCTTTTATTGGTACGATCAAGATGATTTGCTCAAAAGATAAATATATTTTAGGGGGACTTTTTGAAATATAGCGATTTGATTAGCTGAAAAGTTGGATTAAAAATAATCTCCGGCGGTCCGGCGTCTTTAGGAAGGGGGGGGGGGGAATAAAGCTGTTCACCAGCTCCGTAACCTTCTGGTTACGCCAACAGGCTGTTCTGGTGAGCCCCAGCAGGCTGTACTGGTCATGCTTTAGGAAGTCCTGGCTGTGGGCTCACGATCTGCGCGAGGGGTAACCGGAGCGTGATTCGCAAGTGTACGTACTACCTCCTCGTGGTGGCCTCCGGTAACTGTTGGCTCGTTTTACCGAACAACAGACTAAAGTACGACGCTAAAGGATGGGATTAACCTTGAAAAAAAAAACAAATCTAAGGTGAGACACGTGCGCCGAAGGATGAATGAACATGGGTTAGTTGGTCGCGAGCACGAAACTCCGGATACCAGGCGACCTCCGGTTTCAATCAGCCTTACCACGGTAAGAGGCGCTGCCGTGGTGGACCTTTCATTCCTCAAACAAATCAAAAAATATATGGATTCATTATTAACAACAAAAAAACAATAAGGGCGGTGCTCCTTCAATCGCACCAATCTCAGAAGGTGCCAGGGACCAGTCAGGCCCTGCTTCTGAGATCAAAAATCAAATTGTAAACCTCAGCACGGACGCAGTGGAGGGCTCTCCAACACATGGCATTCTAATGCCTGAAATGGATACCCTACCCACGTCGACAACGGCCGAAATAGGAAACGACCTTAAGGAATTGGAGCTCGAGGAGACGGTTAAGAGGAGGACACGCCTCAGTGGGGCCGCGAGGAGACATCTGTCTCATCTAATTAGGTCAGGGCTCCCCCGCGACGCTGCTTTGCAGCAATGCAAGGAAAAGATCAGGGACAGCATTGTTCCGGTAATTAAAAGGAACAGGTCGGATGACGACGCTACCCCACTAGGGATGGCACCAAAGAGAGGGAAAGTTTCCAGTCCTTCACCAAAGGCACTGGAAGCCGACCCAAAAGATGTCACAGAGGGCGACAATAAGGAGAGTTGCCCCGAGAACAGGGCCGACACGGCCACTACCTACAGTAATGCAGTGAAGGCCATCAAGGTAGAGATTACCGACCAAGGCTTCCCAGAGGTTAAACTGGGCACTGCACAGATCCTGGCCATACAAGATGCTATCATGGGCACAGTGGCGGAGCTGCAGCTAGATGGTGTCAGGCCAAAATTCCTGAAACGGGAGGAGGAGTTACCTCGTCCAAAAATTATGTTTGTTTACCTGCCACGAGGTGGTAAGGAAACAAATGAGAAAATACTGCGTCGTCTGGCGGTCGAAAATAAGGACCTAAGAGACGCAGACTAGAGAATCACTTCGAGGAAGGAGCGAGAAGGCGACCTCCTTCAAGGCACGATGTCTGTCTCACACAAAACGGCGGAGACACTCAAAGGAGCCAACTACAGAGTAAACTGGATGTTTGGCTCTGTTCACTTCCGCCCAAAGAAGAAGGGGTGGGGATGCAGCCAGGGGGAGGGCGGTGAAGCCGAATCTGCACGGCACGTCAAAGTCAGCTTTGGCTGGGAACTCTGGCCGCGGTGGTAGGGTCACTGGGCCGGAGGAGGACAGGAAACCTGTCACCCCCGGAACAGAGAGACCGGTCAAACCTTGGGCTGACTCCTAGGGTAGGGTGGCACTTCAGTAACCTATAGTGATACCAGGCTCTTCGGAGCCTAAGTAGGACAGTATGGAGCCGTGATACAGTAACGGTACACAAGAACAAAACAACAACAACAGCAAACCTGAGGTTCGTGCAGATTAATCTGAATCGATCGAAACGGCGGCAGAACCTAAATCGTCTTTTTATGATCAATGACTGTTGCCATGACTGGGACATAGCGCTCATACAGGAGCCCTGGACCAACAACGGGAAGATAAAAGGTTTTGCGGCCAACACAGGTAAGCTAGTCTACGGCACGGCTGCAGATAGGCCGAGGGCAGCAATTCTCTGTCGCTCAAGGCACAATATCTTCTCTATTAACCAATTTATTTCTAGGGATATCACGGCTGTTTCAATTGAAATGCCCTTACCTAAAGGTGGCAGGAGGGTGATTAACATCGCTCCCGCATATTTTCCAGGGGATGAGAATGACCCCCCTACAGCATTGATACAGAGCTTCGTGAATTATTGCATGATTTATCACCAAAAATTTATTATTGGTTGCGACGCTAATGCACACCATGCAGTCTGGGGAAGCAGCGACACAAATTTAAGAGGTGAGCAACTTTTTGAGTTCTGTCTTAGTAACAACTTAGCAGTAAATAATAATTAGGGAGTGATGCGACCTTTATGAATGCAGTTAGGAGAGAGGTACTGGATCTTACCCTGTCTGACATGGGTACCTCCAGTGCAATTCTCGACTGGCATGTGTCCAAGGAAGCTTCCCTCTCAGATCATATGTACAACAGGTTTGATATCAATATCCCTTCGAGACAAGAGTTGGTGGTAAGGACACCCAAACGCACCAACTGGCAAGTCTATAACGATATACTTTTAGATAACCTAACTGGTCTGCAGACCTTGATAAACTCTGTCGAAGATCTCGACAGAGTGGCGAATGAAGTTACAGAGGCAATAATCAATGCCTACCACTCAAGCTCACCACTTGTGCATATCAGAGGCACAAGGGATGTTCCTTGGTTGAACCAAAACTTGGAAAACATGAGACGAAATGTCCGTAAACTTTTTAATAGGGCTAAGAGGACGAACGATTGGACTACCTATCAGTACTCCCTTACCCAGTATAACAAAACGCTCAGGAAGAGCAAAAGATTGAGCTGGAGAGACTGTTGTGAAAAAATAGACAAGCTACCCACGGCGCGGCGTGTCGACTACAGAAGGTACTCTCTTTGGAGCACAGGAACCCCTTGGGGTCTGTAAGGAAACCAGATGGAGGGACAACCATAACCAGGGAAGAGACTCTGGAATGTCCAGTGAAAGGTCACTTTCCAGAATTTATTATTCTGAGGGACCAGGAGGAATCCTACGCAAGTAATGTATATCCGTATCGTGTTCCAAGGGGGGCTCAGAAGTTCTGGAGGCAGTTTTTTACGCCGGAAAGGATAAGCTGGGCAGTCAAATCCTTTGGACCTTTCAAATCACCGGGAGGGGAATGCATATATCCCGCCTTTCTACAGCAGGGCCTGCAGATTTTGCTGCCTTAGCTTACTTTACTCTTCAGAGCCAGTCACAGCTTGGAATATGTTCCAAAACGCTGGCGAGAAATTCGGGTGATTTTTATCCGAAAAGTGGGAATAGATCCTCAGAGGAAATTAGGTCGTACTTGATCAGAAACTGACATGGAATCCCCACTTAAAGCATATAACAAACAAGGCCAATAAGGCCTACTTCACCTGCAAAAGAATGATTGGCAAAACGTCGGGACTGAGACCACAAATGTTGGTTTGGCTCAACCGGGCCGTTATAAGACCTATGGTCTCTTATGCGGCGTTTGTGTGGTGGCCTAAGACGGAACAGACTGGTGCACGAAGAATACTGGACAAGATCCAGAGGTTAATTTGTGTAGGGGCAACTGGAGCAATGAGGACTTGTCCAACAGCTGCCCTTGAGAGAATACTGGGGCTCTCACCACTGCACCTACACATTAAAAAAGTAGCCGGTTCAAGAGGTCTGAGCCAGAAAATCACTGAAAAAATTAAAACCTTGTGTCCTGAACAATATCCTACATAAATTCAATCTCAAGGAGGAATTGATCCAACTAGCAAATTTGATGGTAAGGACAATCGTTTGTCGGAGGAATTTTAACATCAGGTTGCCGGATAGGGCACTGGTAGAGAATATTATCTCATCCCTCCTCCGCCATGCTTCTGTATGGTATACGGATGGGTCAAAGTCGGACGGGGGGTACCGGTGCAGGGATAGTTGGGCCTTACCGGGTACTACCGCTGGGCAGCTCCCCACAGTTTTTCAGGCAGAGACCTATGTGTGCTTCAATGTCTCAAAAACAAATATAGGAAGACCGAGATCTATATAATCTCAGACAGCCAGGCAGCTTTGCTAGCTTTAGGAGCTTCAGTGTTCAAGTCGAAATTGATCGCAGGCATTAGGCCTCAATAGTCGCAGTGCTCTGGGCTGCTAACACCCACCCTAATTTTAAAAAAAAAATCTCGCTCCGTGAAGAAACCTTCAAAGATATTATTTCTGAGTAATAAGTTCTCTTGATCGTAAAGGTGGTTATATATTTTAATGGCGAATTACTATGGGAAGTCCTTGAGGTTGAGGAGTTAGGCGGTTTAGATATAGAAAATGAAATGCTAAGTGACAAGGAGATGGGATATCGGTCACTAAAGATAATTGATGTTAATTCTGATTTTGTGCTGCTTGTGTTTTTTTTTTTTTATTCTCGAATGGTCCACAGCGATGCTCCGTCCATAGTGAAGCACTGAGTAAATAATTATATCAGCTAATTGATATAGTCTGTGATTTGACGGCTAGAGCGTAGAACACTTATATTGTACCAATTGTGTAATAATGTGTGGTGATCTATAATAGTTCATGTGTGGTAATCTATATTTGTGTCTAATTTTTATGTTTGGTATTTCCCCTACGAAATAATTGAACCACCCTATATTGTAAACACATTTCTATTTTGTCGTTTATTGAATGTTTTAATATACGACATGTAGAATATTATTTGTCTATTTTGAACAGGTTTAAGGAATTTTAGGATTGAGCAGATGGTCATCTGTAACAGTTAAAATGTGATTCGTGATAATTAAATCGAATTTTGGTGAGCTGTGCGCCAAATATTGTTGTGATTATTCAAATGCCTAGATCGAAAATATTACAAAATGCCAATATGGCGGCTGATGATGCCAAATGCATATATGCCAAAATGGCGGCTAAAAGTTATAAATAAAATATTAATTATAGATGTATATTTTTAAAGTATTCTAATCAATTTTGAATTAATAAATTCAGAATATATTCGGAAATCACGTTCTTGACACAACTCCCTTTCTTCGTGCGAATCAAAAAAAAATTTCAAGCAGCAATTCTACTCAACCTTAAACTTGTCATTCATTTACAACCAGTTTCAAAATTGTGTCAAACGTCAAAAAATAGAAATACATATCCAAACGAAATACTCACACAACCATACAAAAAAAATATTTCCCGTTGTTAAAATAACAACGAGATTTGCGGTCGAAACCAAGACTTAGGGTACTAGTTTTGGGTTCATGTTAAACGCTGCGTTAGAATGTTATGTTAAATGTTGCATTAAAATGTTGCGTGTCATGTAAAATGTTATACATATTAAATAAAAATATTTTCTCTTTTTTTATTTAACACATTAAAATAGAAACAGAAAATACAAAAAACTTAGGAATAGTAGTTCCAGTGTTCATGTTACATGTTTGCTGTGTTAAAAAAATGTCATGACGACATCTCTGAGGCTAAATATTTCTGTGCGTCCGACTTTTCTCAATGTTATATAATTGCATACCATAAATTTTCAATGATCATCATTTAAAAAAAAAAAAAACAAATCATGTCATATAGCAAAAATATTGTTACGAACTGGGCTACTGAGTTCGTTCGGATTTTGAAATTAAAAACACTGTACTACTTACAGTAATACATACACTTTTATATTTGCTTTGACTTTACTATTTAATTCTGTCCGCTTGCTACTGGTGGTGGCTATGACAACAGATAACGATTTAAAATAAACCAAAAACTTTCCCTGCTTGCCATCGGTCGTGTTTATAACACTTAACCATCTAAGCTATTGCTGTTCATAACGTGAGCTTGTTGTATGATGGCCAAAATCGCCACAATATTTACCTCTAGTTTTGTACTTATGTTTTACCAAACATTTGCAGTACAGGTGGAACTTGAACCCCGTTACTTTTTTTTGTTTGATTTACTGTAATGAAAAAAATTTTGCTGGAATTTGCTCATAAAGATTCTTCACATGTTTGTTGAAATAAACGTTTCCTCCACGATGATATGATACAACCTTGTTAAACCAGTATTTTATAGCAATTTAAATTTATAAGTAACATGAACATTGTGTATACAATTTAAATTATGTACCTAAATTGAGACTTTAAGTAATTTATTTTGTTTAATTAGTAAACTATACGAGTAAATAATTACAGAATTAAAATTATTATATAAGAACTGAAACTGTCGATAAGAGATAACAAATAACTGACGATCGTTTTCTTCCGCACGTATCGTACATGTGCACTTGTTACTGTTTTTTAGTACACAAATTTTTCCAGCACATTTATTAAACATTTATCATTCATTAATTCTAAGGATGCACTCATATTTAGTGTGATAACCTAATCAATGATATTAATGGTTATAGAGTGCTTAAATATCGATTAATTAAACGAAATTCTTAACGTCAAACATATATACATTAATTGATCACTTTGATATTAATCATATTTTGACAGTTGGTATGTCAATGGTGTTCAATAAAACGGGCAAAACTAAAAAAATTAAATTATTTATGATAATAATGAAATAGATGCTAATTGTGAAAAATTCATTCTGATTTTTTAAAGCCGCCAAATATTTTCATTTATTTATTTCATTTCGTACAATATTCCTGTTGTAGAGCACTTTGGACTTGGTTTAAAAAAAATACATGATATAAAGACATCCGTCATCATAGGCAGAAGTTATAAAAATTACCTACATAATATTGACTAACAAAATGGTTTAATGTCGACAATTTGCTTAATCCAGTCTCTAATCTCCTTCTCAAATTTATGTGTATACGTTCACTCGTAAGAAATTTGATAACTTTAGATAACATGTGAAAGAAATATGGTTCCATGTAAAGATAAAACATAAATCTCTCGCTATTACAACGTATTCCAGTATGTGAAATTTTGGCTATGAATGGAAAAAATGTTTAGGACTTTATATAAATAAAGATAATGGTGAAGTCAATTTAATTGCCGAAACAATGGAAGCGTTGGTGTTTTTCTAGCACATCCATAAAAATCAGCTTGACATTTCTTTTTTATGCAATGAACCCCCCAACATAAAATACCGTACATAATTACTGATTCTATCGAAGCATGATATAGTTTTCGTAACGTACTACTAGTGCAGTATTTAGTAAGATTGTAATATTTATAAATAGCAGCTTTATAACATTTTTTTTTTCAACTGTTAAGCCTAAGTATTTACACTCAAGTACTTCATCAATGGTAAAACACTGTGATGTGCACTGATTTCTCGCACATGAGTACGGATGATATGCTGTAGGATTGAAGTTTGGCACGTTAACATGCCTTCGAAAGTAAATTATTTTGACTTCTAGCTGACAGCAAGCCTATTAGAGAAGAACCATTTGTCTAATAGGTTTAAATCATTTTCCGATAGCAATTTCAAATCTAAGGAGCTTGCATTTGATTAGAAAGCTAATGCCAGATCGTCAGTAAACGGTGCGGCGCATCACGAGAGATAGAATTGAATATAAATCAGAACGGAGCCCTGAGGGACGCCACAGTTTATAACTCCCGACTGGAGAACACATGTAAACAAAAGTTTTTTTGTATATTTTATTGTAATATTACCGTATCACTTTATTATTTCGCCATTGTGGGGAAATACCGTAAATTTTATCGGGGAAACACCGTACACTGCACGATATTGCTCCTTATCAAAAACTAAGTTCTTATTCTATGTTATTAAAATTACCTTGTAAATGCCTCGAACATACGTAAGAAAAAGAACTAGACTTAGTTGGTCCGAAGAAAATATGAAATTAGTTTTGACTGATCTTAAGCAAGGAGAAATGGTTCGAGGTACCTCTAGAAACTACCAAATACCTGCTTCAACGTTGAGGAAATATAGAAGTGGGCTGGCTTTGCTAAACGTGACAAATATCGGCAGAAAACCTACATTCAACGCAGAAGAGGAAAAAGAAATCAGTGATCATCTCCTTAATATGTCGAATACTTTTTATGGTATTACGCTCACCGAGTTCCGCCGCATTGTGTTCGATTATGCTGAACAAAACGGTATTTTGAACCGATTCAACAAAACAAAATGTTTAGCAGGAAGAGACTTTTATGAAGTTATGATATTTGGATGAAGTTCTGGAATATGGCCAAGTAGGATGGAACTTGGCTATTCCTTATTCAATTTTAGTGAAATGTGACATGCGCGTTGGTAATGGGATTCTAAAATTATTTTAAGATGAAGTTCTGGAATATGGTCAAGTAGGATGAAATTTGGCGATTTCTTACCCGATTTAGTGATTTGACATGTGCGTTGGAAATGAGATGCTTAAATAATCTCTCGATGAAGTTCTGGAATATGGCCAATTTTTATGGAATTTGGCTATTTTTTAACCGATCTGCATCACACCAGGTAAGCCCAACAGCTGCCTTTTCACAGAAACCACAATAGACAATACTGCTGAGGTTTCTCCTACTGACATACATATTTATTATACATCTGCCGGAAAATTTAATCGCAATCAAAGGAAAATAAAAAAGGTGGGTAACGACCAAGGCTGGGCAAATTACATTACGCTGAGTACCTAAAATACTTCTACGGATTACAGCAAATTCATTAATTAAAATACAAGTACAATTACTTCCAAGCAGATTATTTAAAATACAAGTTACAAATTACAATTACTTTGAATTGTAATTTGTAATTAAAATACAAATTACAATTACTTTGCATTTGTAAATTGATAAATTTGATTTAACAAAATTCGTTTAGTGGAAGACACATATACAAGTATACGACCATTCATACTGATGGCTCTGGAACCAAATTTGTGTATATGTATGTAAACAAGAAATTATAAAAACTGATGTAATTAAAATACAAATTACAATTACTTTGCATTTGTAAATTGATAAATTTGATTTAACAAAATTCGTTTAGTGGAAGACACATATACAAGTATACGACCATTCATACTGATGGCTCTGGAACCAAATTTGTGTATATGTATGTAAACAAGAAATTATAAAAACTGATGTAATTCAAATACAAATTACAATTACTTAGAATTTAATTAATTAAAATACAAATACGCTATTTTGAAAACGAGTAATTAAAATACAAATTACAAATTGTAATTTGTATTTTCATTGCGTAATTCAAATGTATGTAATTCGTTACTGCCCAGCCTTAGTAACGGCAAGCGCAGCATTATTGTGACTTCTAACGGTAGTATAACGTTCCAGAATTTTAAAAACAATTTTAGAATCACATTTCCGTAGTGCATGTCGAATTTCAAGGAAAAGCCAAGTTCTATCCTAATAAGCTATATTCCAAAACTTAATCTAAAATTCATTTTACAATCGCGGGAGGGCCAGGATATCCATCGCAAATATCAAAATCCATTAAAATCGTTTAAGAAATAGGCAAATTTTGTCCTAGGTACTTGGCCACATTTCAGAATTTCACCTAAAAATCATCTAAGAATCTCATTTGCAATGCGTATGTCCAATTTAACTAAAATCTGTTAAGTAATACCCCAAGATCCATCATACTTGGCCATATTCCAGAACTTTATCTAAAAATCATTTTAGAATCCAATTTTCATCGCACATGTTAAATTTCAATAAAATCGGTTTAAAAATAACCAAGTTCAAAAATTGGCCATATTCCACAATTTCATCTAAAAATTATTTTAGAATCTTATTTCTTTTGTACATATCGAATTTCATCAAAATCGGTTACGAAATGGCCAAGTTCTTTGCTAATTGGCCATATTGAAGAACATCATCTGAAAATCATTTTTGAATCCATTTCTATAGTACAGGCTGAATTTCAAATAAACAATTAAAACGTGGTCAAGTTCCTTCCTGATTAGCCGTGTCCCAAATCATTTTAGAATTCCGTTTCCACTGTATACCGGGTGATTTTTTTAGCCTGATACACTCAAATAACTCGGAGAATAAGCAATCTACGACCAAAATGGTAGAGATCAAAATTTAATTATTCCGCGGGGGAAATACATTAGTGTTGAAATTATTATCCCCATCCCCCTCATGGTAGGTGGGGCGGGATTTGACTGAAACATTTTTTTCGATTCATGGTAGATGGCGCTGTAATTAACGATATTCCATTTTTTCGATTTCTCTTACTGAGAACCTACGCAAATGATTCTGCAATACGTCTGCACATGGTTTCGTTGTAAATACACTAAGTTAGTCTTAAAAAAATTATTCATTTTGTAAATTTCGAATAACTGTCAAAAAGGTGCTTGATTTATATGAGTCCCCTCGCTTCTTCCTGGAGCCTTATTTCGTGCTTTGCGGCATGCATTTTTATTTCATCTTTGCTGTATTCCATCCGTAGGTCTCCGTGAAGGTCTCCATTTCTTGTGTACCACGGAGCATTGACGATGCTACGAAGAATCTTGTTTTAAAACGTCTGCTTATTGTGAATTGTAAGCAAATTAGCAATTTAGTAAGTGTACATCCCATTTTATTCTGTTTGATGATTATGTGATCACGTTTGTTTGATACTTAAAAAAAAATATTCTGGATCCATTTTTTTAAATATCGTCAAGCCACTTCGCCAAGTCAAGGCCGTAATCATAAAGGGTTTTTTTCTGTTTTTTTTTTTTTGCTTTTCAAGCAATCAAATAAGTCGATAAAAATAAGTCTTCATAACATAAATCAAATTGGAAATATAAAAAAATTATATGGAACAAAACATGCAAATTTGTGAACTTTCCGATGACAATCAGGAGGTGCATTCGAAGCTGAATGGTTTGTTTTCAAAATTATCGTAGCATATTAAGCAATAACCAGACAATGAATCCGAATTTTGAATGAGAACATCTTTTAAATGTTCCCTGTAATCGTGGAGAGTTTTTTTACATATTGATTCGTTTTCAGAGAGAATATTTTGTATTACATTATTGTTAACTATAAAATCAATTGCATATATAATTAAAACTCCACAATTAAAACCATCACGTTTTTGTAATAAATATCCACAATGTGCTGAATGAAGCTTTGTAAACAGCCTTTGATAAAATTTATCTAATTCAAGAGCAAAATGTTTTCCTTTCTCCAATAATTCTTTTTGAATTCTTTCCGGATTTAATGGGTCATAAGCTATTATCGTTTTATTAGAAAAATCTATGACGCAAATTTTCCAATGACTATTTTCACAGCTTGGTAAAATTAACAGGCTCTTGTAACGGCAAAGTTCCAACTCTGGTTGTTTACGTGGGTCACATGCTATGTAGTTTTTGTTATGCCCTATTTTGAGCATTTGGTAAGGGTCTAAACATAAAGCATTTTCATTCAGTTTTAAACTTATTGAAGCATATACAATTTCGAACTTAAAAACTCTCTATTTGACAATGAGCTGTAACAAGTGTTAGTAATAGCCGTATCCCAATTGTCGTAAAACGAAAATTTCAAAGTTTTTAAATCGAATCCAAGTTTTGTCATTTTTTCAAATAATTTTTTTTTGTAAGTTCTTCAATTCGATGTGTGTTTGGGTGTTCAAATTTAAAAATTTTTGAAATGCGACTTTACCAGAGTATTTAGGACATCTTTTACTAATTTGTTTTTTTCGTCATACTTCAGTATTATTTGGACTATCCGGATTATTTTTTGGATATTTTTGGGTTATTACGTTTATTATTATTAGGTAGAGCCGTTAGTCTACAGGATTTAATTAATAATGAATTAATTTATTTAATTTCATCTAAAAATAAGTTTCTGTGGGAAACCAACCTATGTTTGATTAACCCGAAGTAACTTTCAACCAACGAATTGGACACCCTATGTGTGCAATTAAATTTTTTTTAAAAAAAAACCGTTACCCATAATGGTAAAAATGGCATATATTTTTTTGTGCAAAATACCACAAAATCATTGCAAAACAATTCACTTTTGTCTTTCACAAAATCATAAGAGAATAATGGGTCCTCTAAGGTAGCATTTAATATCTTTAAATATCGTTTATAAAATGGCGAGGCTTCATAAATACTGCTATCAGTGTCATGAAACAAAACGGAAGTGTTTTTTCCATACTTTTTAGCTTCAGATTCTTTCTCTGGAACTTAATTTATCGTCATGTGTTCGCATTAATTCTAAAAATTCTACTAGTGTTTTATTAAACGGCCGTTTTATATTTTGTGGAGCAGAGAATAATAAAAATTGTGTAAATTTTATCCATTTCTTCGATTGTATCGCTATCAATCATCAGAAAGAAACAAATCATAGTGGTTGACCGTAATTTTGGTGCGCAAAGTATAATTCGTTTCGGAACGATATGACATCAAACGAAGTTGTAAGCCCCTGACGATCCCTTAAAATAAGGGAGGTGTTTTATAATATTGGGATAGGTTCTAGTTACTTCATGATGTTTGTGGCCAATTGGTGAAATCTCTAGGATTAATACCACTGAATTTTTCAGTGATCTAATTTTAATTGGGAACGACATGACATCAAACGAAGTTGTAAGCCCCTGACGATCCGCAAAATAAGGGAGGTATTTTTTAATATTGGGATAGGTTCTAGTTACTTCATGATGCATTTAGCCAATTGGGAAAATCTCTAGGATTAATACCGCCGAATTTTTCAATGATCTAATTTTGATTGGGAACAATATGACATCAAACGAAGTTGTAAGCCTCTGACGATCCGTTAAAATAAGGGAGGTGTTTTATAATATTGGGATAGGTTCTAGTTACTTCATGATGTATGTGGCCAATTGGTGAAATCTCTAGGATTAATACCACTGAATTTTTCAGTGATCTAATTTTAATTGGGAACGACATGACATCAAACGAAGTTGTAAGCCCCTGACGATCCGCAAAATAAGGGAGGTATTTTTTAATATTGGGATAGGTTCTAGTTACTTCATGATGTATGTGGCCAATTGGCAACATCTCTAGGATTAATACCGCCGAATTTTTCATTAATCTAAATTGTAAGCCCCTTATGATCCGCAACAATAAGGAAGGCGTTTTTTGATATTGGAACAGCGTCTAGTTGTTTATTAATTATGTATGTGGATAGTTCGCAAAATCTCTAGGATCAGATCCACAGTATTTTTTAACCAATTATTGTTGTTTACAGCGATATGTACCATTATCGATGTTTGGCAAAATGTCTAGGAGTACAGCATATTTTGGTTTAACCTATAGATATTTGTTGGCATTGAATTATGACAAATAATTTTTTTTGTGTTTTTAGTTGCTCATAATAATATATGTATACATATTAACCTTATAATTTCACTTCTATGTTTGTTATTCATTTTTATCTTTATTTTTGTAATTTATCTATTTACTTTGTAGATGTATTCCTATTTGCTAATTGTGCCGAAATGAAATATTAACCATTTGATAATAGATCGGCGTAACAATTTGCCAAACAATCAAATCAGTTTGCTATTTATTGATTAAATTATTGTAAATTTTTGTCGAGCTAAAAAACTTTTTAAATGAATAAATATTTAGTTCATTTTCCGTTTAACGCAGGAGTTGATTTTTACTAATACATAGACAGTTTAAAATTTTAGTAAACATTTATTAAAAAAACTTCACTTTCGTCTCTAAATGAGCCGTTTATTTTGAAAGTGGAATAAGTCACATTACATCCTTGTTCATTCGTGTAATGTCATAACAACTAATAGTATGATGAGTATATTATAAATCCAGAAGGCATTGAAAGCAAAAAATATAACAATAACAACAAATTTACTTATGTGTCCAAAAAGTGATACAGAGTTTTATATTTTGGACTTAGCACTAAAAAGGGATGACCAAACAATTTTGGTTCTATAGAGTTACTGCCGTTATACTCAAGTGGGCGACCGGCAAGGCAGAGCAGTAACGAATTCCATTTATTTGAATTAGATAATGAAAACACAAATTACAATTTGTATTTTAATTAATCGTTTTCCAAGTAACAGTATCTTGTATTTTAATTACTTAAATTCTTCACACATCAGTTTTTGTAATTTATTGCTTACATTTTTACAAGGTTCATTAAGATTTGGTTCTAGAGCCATCAGTATAAAACCTTATGTTAATGATCGTTATTTTAATGATATGATTTTTCACTAAACGAATTTCGTCAAATCAAATTTTTCAATTTACAAATGTAAAGTAATTGTAATTTGTATTTTAATTACTAAGTTTCAGTAATTTGTAAAAATATTTTAATCACTCAGTGTAAAAACATGATAGATTTGCCCCCATATATTCCACCTGTTCATCATGGATATTTTCTAAAGTAAAAAAAAGTCGGATCAACTTGTTGAGGAGTAAAATGAAATTCAAACCTATCAAATTCATTATAACTTTCTCTTTGTAATAACTGGATGTCATTTACAATGTAAAATTCTCTTTAATGAATTAAATCAATATGAAATGATGGTATAAGTCATTTTTATTAAAAAACATTTATTTTGAAAGTGGAATAAATCATTTCCAGTATAAAAAACTCGTATTTTACCAGGCCTTATTATGAAATTGATCACTTTAGCTAAAAGTAGTAAGTATAGTAATATCATAAATGCAAACACTTTAAACAAGTTGGAAAGACAAATGTTTAATTAGCTCAATATTAAGAAAATATGACTTATTCCACTTTCAAAATAAACGGCTCAAATATACATATAAACAAATAAGCATTTCTTATAAGAGTTGTATAAATTACAAGTAAAAAAAAATGAAAAAAAAAAACAATAATTTGGAACAAAAATATTTCATATTGCTTTTTCTCTCTTTATTTATAAACACGTGGCGGAATTGTATGGCGTCATGAACACGTGACTCAAAAGATCGAATTAATCCTATTTGAACCATGCTCACACCGGTGTTCCACCACATGCACATACTGCTTATACTTTAACACACGACAATTTTTCTGAATAAATATTTCTGTGGAATTAAGCAACAACCGGTTAACTGCAAAACCCTAAGGCCCGTTGTACATTTCAGCTAAGCTAAGCTAAGCGATGTGAGCTAAATTCTTATCCCCCGGTTGAAAATAAAAAAATTTAATGGGAAGATATAAAATCAGCAATGTATGTTTGCGTAAAGCTAGTTATCACCTGGAAAGTGCAAAGGGGTGAGCTAGGCGAGCTAACAAAGCTAACGAAAACTGCATTTTTCGCTTAGCTTAGCTGAAATGTGCAACGGGCCTAAGGCCCGTTGTACATTTCAGCTAAGCTAAGCTAAGCGATGTGAGCTAAATTCTTATCTCCCGGTTATAAATAAAATATTTTAATGGGAAGATAAAAAATCATCAATGTATTTGTGTATAAGAGTAGTTATAAGCTGGAAAGTGCAAAGGGTTGAGCTAGGCGAGCTAACTTAGCTAACGAAAACTGTATTTCTCGCTTAGCTGAGCTGAAATGTGCAACGGGCCTAAATGTTGGGAAATTGTATCTGAAGTTTGAGGTACAATTTTTGTAAATTAATGGTATTTTAATATTAAAATTTAGAGATTATTAATTTTTATCGCAATATATTAAAAAATGGAGGTGTGGCCAACACACGACTTTCTTTTACGAACAGCGAATTTTAAGAAACTATTATAATGCAAATTTCTTGCAAAATTTATTAAGATTGTTTTATTTTTTCATGTTTTCTGTAAATTGTATATTTTTGAAATGTTTATAAAATAAATTTTCTGTTTCACGGAATATGGGAGCTGGGACCCCAAATATTTTGTAAGAGATTAATGAAGAATTGAAGATATATCTGTTTTGAGGTCCCCTGAGTCCGAAAAAGTGGGTTTCGAAGTTATGTCTGTCTGTCCGTTTGTCCGTCCGTCTATCAGTCTGTGCCTTCTCTATAGCCCAGATGGCTTAACCAATCGATCAAAAACTTTAGATTTAAGCTTTACTTATGTAAAAGAAAGTAATAAAAAATGATAAATTTGTAAGAAGTTCGCGTAATTGGTTTCTCAAAATTCCCTGTTCGTAGAAGAAATGTGTTGGCCACACATCAATTTTATTTTTTTTATAAAATTTTTTAATTTTTTTTTTTAATTTTTTTTTTTTTTAATTTTTTTTTTTTTTTAATTTTTAAATTTTTTTTTTTTTAATTTTTAATTTTTTTTTTTATTTTTTTTTTACTTTTATTTTTTGGAAACATTTAGTTTTAGTAGTTTTTTGTAAACCTTATACTTTTTGAGATATTTGCAAAACAAATTTTCTGGCCCAAGGGAGTGGCCACTTCCGGTTGCCCGATTTGAATTAAAATTCACTGGGACCTTCCAATTTATCAAAAGAGCTTAAATCTGAAGTTTCAGCTGGATTGGTTAAGCCATCTGGGCTATAGAGAGGACACAGACTGACAGACGGACAGACGGACAGACAGACTGACAGACAGACATCATTTCGAAACTCACTTTTTCGGACTCAGGGGACCTCAAAACAGATAAATCTTCAATAATCTCAAGGTCGAAAATTTTCATGATTACTATACTTTATTTTACTTCGTAAAAGAAAGTAATATGTATTATAAATGTATCTAATCAAAACTGTGCAATCATTTAGGCCCGATTTTATGAACGAGGATAAATGATTAATCCTCTGATTTAGCGTAGTTTGCCTTGTATGAAACAATGCAAACTACGCTAAATCAGAGGATTAATCATTTATCCTCGTTCATAAAATCGGGCCTTAAAATTAGTTTTTATTTTATAAAAAACCAAGATACTCTGTTTTACTTGTCAAAATTTAATTTTAAATAAACTTGCTAAATGTGGTTAACCAGTTTCTACCTAAACTAATCCATGAAGGTGAATTAAGTTATCTGCCCAAGGCGCCTATTCTTGAAATTTGCCGAAAAAAGTCGCCGGTGACTTTGGTATAAAACAATTTAAATTTTCGACTGAAATGACGTATTTCACTATAAAATTATAGGCGACTTTTTCGGGTGAATTTCAAGAATACGGGCCCAAAACCTATTTCTGAAAAACAAAAAATTCGCGAGTTGTACAGATTAATCAATTAAAAAAATTAAATTAACAACAATAATGTTTGTTAAATGCGTGATTTAAGGGTTTATGAGTAAAATACAATTTCAAAGAAAAATAAAACTAATCCAGTCTTTCAGAGCTCTTATTCTTCAAAATCACTTTCGTTGATGTGGTTCAATATTGAAAGGCCGAATGTCGGAAGGCCGAATGTCGAAAGGCCGAACGCCGAAAGGCCGAATGGGTCGGAAGGTCGAATGTCGAAAGGCCGAATGTCGAAAGGCCGAATGTGTCGAAAGGCCGAATGTCGAAAAGCCGAATGTCGAAAGGCCGAATGTCGAAAGGCCGAATGTGTCGAAAGGCCGAATCTGTCGAAAGGCCGAATGTCGAAAGGCCGAATGTGTCGAAAGGCCGAATGTGTCGAAACGCCGAATGTGTCGAAAGCCCGAATTTCGAAAGGCCGAATTTTAAAAAAAATTCCTTCTGGTATAAAAATTGTTTGGTTGCATCAATGTCCACTGTAGTGAGGTTTCAGTGTAGGTACATATATATTATCATAATAGTGTTTCTTTTGTTTTATTTTTCTTTATTTTGTAATTTTTAAGGGTGAACGAAATTTAAACGTGTTTTTATTATAAAATATTGCATTTCAAAATATTGCTTTTTTTTATTAATCTTGCAACTATAAAATCTTTCAGTTACAAAATCTTGCATAACAAAATAGTGCAATTATTTTATTTCTAGTATATGTCATTAATAGATTCTCTATAATCCGCTCCTACGTGCGGCACGCAGTGCGACATGTTTGCTGATCCCGGCTCCTACATCCCCTGAAGTTTATTTCTAAAGCCCCTCGGAGGGCTAAGCGGGCGGGAGCGCAGCGACCTCCCGCGTGCGCGTGAGAGTTACCGAAGCCGTTAGCCTCTACAATTCTAAGTTAAATTAGTCGATGTCATTTTTCTTCAATTTATTTTCATCAGAATAGAGACAAAAAATATACGAGAAATTGTTATGCAAGATTTTGTATTGCAATATTTAATAATTGCAACATTTTTTTAATTGAAATACTTTGTAATGCAAAATTTTCTATGCGAAATTTTATAATGTAATATTTTGTAATGCAAGATTACATACCCAAACCAATTTTTATATGTCCCTTATTTTAAGTTCATTTTTCACATGAGCAGGCATTTGTTTTAATTTTAATAATAAATTTAGGTACATACACACATTTTATTTAAAATTATAATTTCAGAAGTAAGTTTCTCTTCTTGAGATATGTTTGAAAAAATATAATAAAAATTAAACTAAATTTAATGGATTAGTGCTATAAATCAATGAAGAGGAAAGAAGAGTTTGTAAAACAAGATTTTGGAGAAAAGATTTTAGAAACAGTCTTTTGAAAAACAGTGAAATGTGGCCAGCCCGTGGAAACGCCGATTGGGTTGAAAGGCCGAATTTTCAATTAATTTTCCTTCACTTAATTGATTGACATCAATATTTAAGACCATTGAATTTATTTCGTAATGTAAAATGTAAATCCTGTGTATTTAGCATACATATTAATGTGATCAAATTTTGTCGAAAAAAAATGTATTTATTTTTCTTTTTTATTATAATTAATTAATTTTTATTTGACAAAAAAAACTTAAAAAGATTTTAATATTTAAGGCGATTTATTATTAAACATTTTTATACAAAAATTTTGATGAAAATATGAATTTTGTTTTTTCATAAAAATGTAAATTTTGAAAATTTTCATTCTTAAAGATGAAAAATTAACATAAATTTCAACATAAACGGCCTTTCGACACATTCGGCCTTTCGACACATTCGGCCTTTCGACACATTCGGCCTTTCGACACATTCGGCCTTTCGACACATTCGGCCTATCGACATTCGGCCTATCGACACATTCGGCCTTTCGACATTCGGCCTTTCGACACATTCGGCCTTTCGACACATTCGGCCTTTCGACATTCGGCCTTTCGACATTCGGCCTTTCGACACATTCGGCCTTTCGTAAACGTAAATTATTTTATATTTTATATTATATAATTTAATATTCGCCATATATCTAAGCATGTGAATCTTGTGTATGGAAAAGGACCAGTGTGCAAGGATAGGAGTTATTGAGGATAATCTAAAATAATCGAATCTCAGCATATAATGGAAAATTTGTATACGTTGTTCAAGAAAACCATAAAGGATTTTTAAATATGTAATTAATAGCTTAGCTGTATTATCACGCAGTCGACTCCTTATTTCGTTTTGACAACCCATTGAAAATGAGCCCAGGCTCAAAATGGGGTGTCATAAAATTTATGTAAATAAATAAATAAATAAATAAAAATAAATAAATAAATTTCGACATTCGGCCTTTCGACATTCGGCCTTCCGACCCATTCGGCCTTTCGACATTCGGCCTTTCGACACATTCGGCCTTTCGACATTCGGCCTTTCGTACCTAATCCGTTGATGTATATGGTATTTCTCATATTTTCCTTAAATAATAGTTTTTGATAAAATTCGTGAAAATCTTGGGGAATAAATTGGAGGACGAAATTGGAGACGAAATAATTTGCGAAGAATTTATCTGCTTCAACGTAACTGCTGTAAGTAATTTATTGCTGCTGCGTTTAGTAATCATTCTAAAAATGTCTGCATCGGTTTTATGACTTGTTTGATACTCCACCGTTCCTTCCGCATTCTTGTTGTATCTGAATTGAATGATTTTATTAAAATTAGAATATAACTAAAAATTTACAAGTGTGCAACATTACCTTAAAAGTCTTATATAATTCCATGTAATTTTCTTTCCACAAATAGTTTTGTTGGGTTTCTTATTAATTGTTTTTAAAAGATCAGCAAAATCTATGAAATCACTATTAGTCATTTCAGTAACGTTAAATTTTTTCTTTCGACCACATGATCTCATTAATTGTGCCCAATCATGAGGATGAAATATTTCCATATTTGTACGTTTTTTTCTATCTTCTATTATCTTATGGTCGGAGTCACATTCCAAATGTGTGTGTCCTGGGTCCAGGAATTTATAATTCAATTAAATATTGCATCATGCTGTAGACAATATTGTTCCGGTTTTGCCCCGCACATGTGTCACTATAAATCTCAATGTGCCGCTTTAAATTTTCTGCAGATATAAGGTACTGGTTAGGTAAATGCATGAGCTAATTTCATTGGCTCCTCGACCACTCATTCCTTCATACCAGACAAAGCAATGGGTGGAATTATCATCACAGTTCCTTATAGTTAAATTAAAGGTCCATAAACTTCGTTTGTAAAAAGCAATACTGGATCTTAAATGAGGAGTAGGTAGACATTGCTGAAGGTCGATTGCTACTACAGTTTTAAGTGGATCAGTTTTGTCTCTCCTTTTCGCCTCATATGCTAACTCAGCGCACTCTTGGTGGTGATCTCGGTCCTTTTCGATATTTATTTTTTCTGCTTCTTCTGTTGCCAATTTAAGCTTCATTGCAAATTTATCGCATTTGTGGCAAGTATCCAACTGTGGATGTTTGAATTTTAAATTGCACGTTTTGAATATTTGTCGAAATTTTGATAGCGAAACCTTAGACGCCGAATACTTTTCTGAGTACATATCGTACATTTTCATTAAATTTAATCCTATTGGTAAATATTTTTTGTTTGTATGAGCTCGCGCATAATGCGATTCATATTTCGGGAAGATATTGATAAAGCTTATCACATGTTGTTCCTGCATGGGTGATATTTTATGTTTATTGTGAGATTTACCTCTGTTATCTATGAATCTTGAACCTTGTTGAGATTTTTTTATTACTGTTTCTACTATCCCTTCTTTTCGCCAAGCACATTTTGTACGCAATTCGTCGGACACGCGTTTACGACATTTTCGTTTGCAATTTGCAAGTTCTTTTGCTATTCGACGTTCTCGTATTTCTCCCTTTGCTGTGGTGTATACGGTTCTCCGGAGTTTCTTTTTAATTTACGTGATTCATATTTTTTACGTTTACTTAATTTTTCGTTTTGTGACGGGATGATTTCCACGTTCGAACTTTCACCTAAATTGTTTGCCACTTCAGTTCTATCCGGATCATCATCATCAGTGTCAATTTTATCAGATACTAAATTAATAAATAAAATTTTAAATAAATAAAATCTCACTTTCATCTGAATTTGTCGTAAATAACATCGGTTTTTCTACTTCATGATCTGATTCGTTTATGTCGTCGCTATACTCTGTCTCTGAGCCAAACAGGTCAGGCGATAACTGCACAAATTTTTCACATGCCTTTTTAGTGTTCAATTTGTCCTCAATAGTTAGTGGATCAATCTCGGACCTTTAGTCAATTTCTTCAATTAAACAATCTTCATCTATTTGCATATAAGTACAGTCGCTGTCTTCATTAGGATTATAGTTTTCCAATTTCACCTTCAATACCTTTCGTTCGTAAGTTTTATGGTCGATTTGTGAATTTTCACTGCTTATATTTATAATTTCTAGTGGTGACTCTATAACTCACAATCACTTTTATTTGAATAAAAGAGTAAATCACAATACAATTTGTTATTATTTATGACAATTAAAACAATATTATTTATTTTATTAATAAAATACGTACTCAACAAAATTAATGTAAACTGTCCACTTCAATCGCTATTACAGGAATGAGACGACAAAGAGATTGCACATTGCAGTTAAATAAATATAAAAATATGGTTTCCCCAGTTTTGTACTAATAATGCCACGTTTACACCGGGCTAGATTGATTGAAAGGATGTTCTTGTAAAGAAAGAATACAATATATCTTGTTCATTTCTAGCTGATGAAGAGAGTTTAAGATGAACAGTTATCTGATTTATCAAAATATTTCGTTTGTGAAAAATCAGTTATCTTCTGATAATATTGCAAGAAACGGTATATCTTGTTCTTAATTTATTATAATGTTTCGTAATAAAAGGCTAACTTCAGATATCGTTTTTTAATATGCTTCATTACTTTAATTGGCTAATGCATAATAGTATATTATTCAACGAGCATAATATAATGATAGCTGTTATTCACGAAGATGAAGTTTGCCGACACGAGCCGATAGGCGAGTGTCGTAAATCATCTGAGTGAATAACAGCCATTATATGCGAGTAGAATACGACACTTTGTCCACGACCGACAAATATCATTATGTTTTATAATCAAATCCTTTAAATACTCTTCAAATTATTTTCGTCGACATTTTGACGTCTCAGTTTAATAAAAATGAAAATGGCAAGTGACTACTAGATAACATTTCAAAAATCAAATAATTTATTTGGAAGTATTGAATAATGAAAGAAAAGACTACTAGATAAACTAGCAGTGAATAATGGATATCATTATAGGTCGCTGCACGAGTATGGATATAAATCCGTACAATCTGAATCCGAACGAAGTTAGTAACTTATTTCACCTTTTGCTAAATAAATTCCCGTAAATTCATCTATTTTACTTATCAACTTCTCTTTGCTTTTAGTTTCAATAATAATAAATATACATATGGCAATTTCAATAATAACAAAATAACAAATTTTTTTAAAAATCGAAAAGTCATGAATAAGCAAACAAACAAACAGTTGGGGAAAAAATAGCTCGTAATACATATTTTTTGGTATGGTTATGTTGGTTTTCTGCGGATATTTTGCTTAATGTTGAAATAATTTTAACTCGAGAGGAGAAATAGGGGAATATTTTTTTCGGTCACGTGACAATATTTAGGTAATTTCATTGGATGAATGACCGGATTCAGATTGTACGGATTTATATCCATACTCCTGCAGCGACCTTATAAGTGATGAAACAAACGTATAATGAGCATATTATACGTTAGTCGTGGACAAAAGTGTATATCTTAATTAAACTGATTTTTTGAAAATTGTAACATACACATTTAATTTATAAAGGTGTGTAAGTTTACTAAAGATATACAGATCTTATGAAACATACTTTTTTTTTACTAAAGATAACCAGTTTTCAAGAAAATTTTATTGGAAAATAAGGAAAATTTTGGAAAATCAATTAGGGTATATTATAGAGCTTAGGGGTGTGGATTTAATAGTGATAATATCTCAAGAAGTGGTTATCTTCAGTTAACCACTTTTTGCTTAATTCCACAGATTTGTTACCTCGCACTCGCACAAAGCAATCTCGGATTAGTTGGAGAGTAAATTTACTCAAAGAGAGAATTATGTTTTTTGTGGTTTTAAGTATACATACTGCGTAGAGGCTCACTGTATTGTTCGAAATATAATTTCTACACCCAAATAATTTGAATTTTTGTTTGTTCGACATGAGAAATCTTCATGCAATTTTATTTAGTTTATGGTTGAAGGTTGAGTTGGGTTAAGTTATGGTTAAGTTTAGGTTTGGGTTGAGTTGAGATCGAGTTAGGGTTGAAAAGGGTTTGAGTTGAAGTTCAGTTGGATTTGAGTGAGTGGTTCGGTTATAGGGTTTAATTTGGAATCGAGTTTACGATTTAGTAAGAGGTTAGAATGAGTTGATTTTGAGTTGAAATTGAGTTAAGGTTTAGTTAGCTACGTTGGGATTAAGTAATAGGTTCGATTGAGGAATTATTTGGGGATTGATTTGAAGTTACATAAAGGGTTGATTTGAAAATCGATTTGAGGTTGATACGTTAAGGGTTGATTTGGGGTTCCGTTTAGAGTCGAATTGAAAGTCGATTTGAGGTTGATTAGGTAATTCAGTTGGGTTCCTGGAACAATTCCTAACTAATTTATTAACTTATTTTAGGGTGCCAAGGATTGAAAGCTGCTTTAATTTTAATTTAATAAATACAAAAGTATATAAATATGAAGAATTTTGTCTTGCTAACCATGGACTATACACTAATTATTGACCGCAAAGGTGTATGTAAGCGGGTCGATCTCAATCATATTTAACCATCCTGTTCCATCATATTTAACCAACTCTTCAAGTTTATGTTAAAAGGTTGTACGGTGGGCCCGGATTGGACGAAACTATTTGGAAGGCGAAATGTTTAGTTTTAACATTCATCTATTCGGAAGTGGCAGTGCGTTTCTTATTTCATTCCTATTCTGTAAAGCACGTAACTGTACCTATATACATATTTAAGAACAATAAATCACTTAAAACTTGTTAATAATAATCAATCAATATCAAGCCGATTCGAAAAAATGGCAAATGTCCATTCAACAAAATATTATTGATCATGTTTAAATCACACAGACAAATTAATTAATCAACACAAAGTACATTAAATACCGTATCAAATTTTATTGTTTTATTTTATTGTAAACCCGTATTAAATCTTTAATTTAAAATTTTATATCACCTGTGATAACAGTAATTAAAGATAAATATAAATACACAAAGAATAAAAGTATACTTGTTTATTGGTGTCTTCACAAATTCGAATTTTAAGTACATACAATTGTTATTTTTAAATCAGTATAATTTAACATTTCAGTTACGGATATTGTGTGGTTGTGCAGATCTGAGCACAAAAAAAAATTTTATTTAGTTTTTAATTTATTTAATTACATAGTACAGTGGTTTTAATTAAAATTTAAAAAAAAAAACAATGTTTTCGTTCAATAAATTAGTTTTCGTTCATATTTTATTAAGTTTATGTCTAGTAATAGTTGTATCCAGTACAGGTAATGTAATGTTTATAATAAGAATGAAATTAACTTGTTTAACTTTAATCTTATCGCTCGCGGTGTGATAACCATTCTTAAAATGTGTGTCTAACTGACAAGTAGCGTCTGTCAATTATTATTTTATTTTATTGCGGGTAATAAAAAATGTTTGTTATTGATTAAATTAAATTACACTTTTGTTTACAATTTGTTTGACTATATAGAGTGTATGTTCACGTGAATCAAATCAAACGATCGTATCTGATTAAATTATTCTATTTTTCATCTATCTTTGAGGTTCATCGAATTATTATTTTTTTGCCTTAGAAGTGGTGTTGCTGCTTTTGGCGGTGGTGTTTGCGTTTTATTATGAAACCCATAATAAAACACAAAGGCCAGGAATGGTGTAATATAAATTGCGTTAACCATAAGTTAATAAAATGTATTGATATGAACTTATTGGTGTCTATAAAGATATTGATCCAACGATTTTAAAAATTTTGTTTTTGTAAATTTTTGTTCACATTCAAAAGTTTTTCCAATCAATCAGTCACGTGCTTTTCTCAATTATTTACCACCCTTATCGAACTTACATAAATATTTTATATTCATAACTTACATAATATGTCCAAGAAGCATGTCGTTATCATAAACATTCTCCTTATAGGCCGGCCGTATTCCAGGATTTAAAATTTTGTTATTATGTTATGTTATTTTTATTTGTTCAATACAAATTCGAATAGCAAGCTAGGAAATAAAATAGCTGGATTTTATCGTGCAGGAATATAGGGCATTGTTCTGGTTAGCTTAAAAATTTTAGTAGTTAACTATTTTACACTTTTTAGTCAAACTAACCGGTTGTTCAACAAATTAATTTTATTACTTTTGGGTAAACAACATTTTTAACTTTTTAATTCATGAACTTCATCTAAAAATTTTTATAGAATCACATTTCCATACTGGGTTTCATCAAAATCGGTTAAGGAATAGCCAAGTTCAATCCTATAGTTGATCGATTTCCAAAACCTCATCTAAAAATCATGTTACCATTACAATCACACTTGTTGAATTTCACCAAAATTGTTTTAAAAAAGGCAAGACATCCTATTTTCCAGAACTTTATCTAAAAATTATTTAGAAATATCCTAGTTTCATCCTAATATCATTAAACTCTGTTAAGAAATGGCCAAGTTCAATTCTAATAGGCGAAACTCTAAGATTTTATTAAAAATTCATTTTAGCATCCCTTTTCCATCGAACATATTGAATTTCATCAAAATTATTTAAGAAACAGTAAGTTCCGTCTTAATGATAGCCATATTCCAGAATTTTATAATAAAAGCTATTTAGCATCCTATTCCCATCGTTTGTATACACCCGTTTGAATTTCATCACAATCGGTAAAAAAATAGTTGTTCCATCCTAATTGGCATTATTCCTGAACATAACCTAAATATTATTATAATTGCCATTTCTGTCCTAATTTAGCTTATACCTTGTACTGGTGGAAATTTATCAAAATCGGTTAAGAAATAGCAAGTTCCGTCGGCTAAGAGAATACCAGTCAAAAATATTTCAGTCAAAAACAAAACGGAGTTTCAGTCCAAAATTAAAATGCAGCTCACTCAAAATAGTTTTAAACTAAAATCCCTTTTCAGAAAGAAGTCTAACCAAAAAATTAAAAGAGCATTCAAGTTAAAAAGTAAATTTTACTGGAATTCTGTTTGGATTTGTAACTAAAATACCTTTTGAAAAGTAGATTCAGTCAAATAACCAAAAAGGAATTCCAGGCCAAATTGTTCTTCAGGACTATGTACAATGAAAAACATTTTAATCAAAAACCAAAAGGCGTTTCAGTAATAAAATCCCTCATACATGACTAAAGCTCCGTAAAAAGAAACTTCAGTCTTAAAAAAATGGAGGTGTGGCCAACACACGAGTTTCTTTTACGAACGAGGAATTTTGAGAAACTTATTATGCAAATTTCTTACAAATTTATTCTTTTGTATTTTTTATTTGTTGTTTTTTTTTTACTTTATCTTTTTATAATTTTTAGTTTATTTTATTTTTTAATACTTAATAAATTGTAGCCCACCGCATTGACCACTTCCGGTTGGCCGATTTGCACTAAAATTCACTGGGACCTCCGAATTTATGAAACAGAAAAAAAAATTACAAATTTATTCAACAAAATTTACCAATTTTTTAACTACATATTATACACATACAGAATATAGAAGCGACGCAGTATCACTAACTCACATTGTCTTTGCTAAAAAAACGACCCGTGGCGCTATTTAGGAAACCGTAAAATTTTGGAACAACATTTTTGGTTTATATCTCTGCTAATACAACTTATTTTGTGCAGAAAATAACTTATTTTGGTGCGTGTATTTGCTAAAATAAATTTGAAATCTTAGTAGGCGTCTTGTTCCTTAGCCATCTATTTTTATAAAAATAAACTATTTTTTGATATTTGTATGTATATATTGATTTATTTATTTAATTTGTATTTGTATAAAATACACTTTGTTAGTAAAATAATTTATAAACAAAAACAATGCGTGTTTATGAGCCCAACGAAATTATTTCTTCGTTTAATACAACCGCCGCCAAAATGTTTGTGTTTGTCATAAATGCATCGTACTAGGGAGTAGCATGACAATTCAATATTAAAATCAATGGAGGAAATATTTTGGAAAAGGGACATATTCAGAATGTACATACGTTGCATATTACTGGCCCGTAATGACCTAAAATGACAAAAAATGATAAATTCTGAAAAGAGAGTTCTTTTCTATTTACATAATATGGAAAAGAGGAAAATATTCTGCAAAGCGATATATTCTGGAAAAAGGGGAGGCATTCATCAAAAATATTTAGGAAAAAGGGAATTTACTTCCCTTTTTGGTAATATTTTGGAAAAGGGGAATTTACTGCTCTTTCTAGTAATATATTTTCGATAAGAGCCGGGACATATTCTGGAAAAAACGGGGAAAATTCTTTAAGAAAATTTGAAAAAGGGGGTAATTTTCTGCTTTTTTTAGTATTATATTCTGGAAAAGAGCCGAGACATATTCTGGAAAACAAATTTCCTTTATTTGTATATGATAAATGACATATTAGTCGGATTTACATCAAATATTATAATACCATAATTACTAAAAAAATTATTTTATTTTAATTCCGCGACATTTTGCACAAATTGATGTTTCAAAATCTACACAGTCTTGCAGATTAATCATTGATAGTTGGTTTTTAAACTAAAAACTTCCTTAATAGGCATATAAAATGTGGGTCTTAAATTTGATAAGTCATTACACTTTATACATTTTCTCGTCTCAGTTAGTAGCGAGGAAAGCACTTTCTCTAAAATAAATGATATCGAACAGGTACAATCAAAATGAATGGTAATTTCTTTCAAAACTAGTACGGGACGATCTTTGTAGACCTCTAAAAACAGACGATATCTTTGATTGTAGATTGTTCCAATATCATCACTATTTGCTAGCTCCAGTATAAATTTTAAAAATGCGTTATTCGACGTTCGAAAAAATCTTTTAAAAAACTCTGTATCTGTAAACAAACATAGAAAAATTTGAATAGTCGCGTCCAATGCAGATGTATTTTTAATTTTTATGGTAGATCTTTCACAAAAGTATGTCCATTTTTTAATATATGCAAACAACCTTCCTCGCGATGAGCTACATTGGTTATTCCATTTACTATCGACTAAGGAGTCATTTGTGTACGTTTTCCGAAATGTTTCGGAGAATTTATAATTTTTATTTTTTGTTCCACGTTTCCTCATGCATATCGCTGTCTGGGTCATCAGAAGACAGTAGTCGAGTTGACTGGATATTTTTGCTTTGGGTAAATTCTTTCAGTATGTTCGGACATTTGAACCATTTTCTCTAAGTTTGCCGTTTTTCCCCTTTAAGTGTTAATAAATCTACCAAACCGTAGATTTTCTTGCTTTGTATATGGTGGCTTTTCAATATATGGAAAACCAACTTGCGGCATTTGCATTAGACAAACGTCCAGATATTCCAATTTTTTTTTAAAGCATACTCCCCGGAGTGGTAGATATACCGTTCAACAGTATACGAACACTATAGCGAGCAGTTCTTTTCAATCTGTGCTGTTGCGTGTCGGTTAACGATTTTGATGCGAATGCTGTAGGTGTATTGTCCTGTAATATTACAGCTCCTAAAGCAAATTGGTAAGATTCGACACACAATACTATTTGTTTCTTCGAATCGAAATATGATAAGACCGGTGCTGACGTTTCGGCAATTCTTAACTTTTCAAAGTTTTTTTGACAGTTTTCATCCCCAATAAATTTATTGTCTTGTTTCAATAGTTGACGTAATGCATTTGTTTTTTCTGATAGATCCGAAATAAATGAACCTAAATATGTTGCAACGCCTAAGAATCGTTGCAATTCTTTTGACGTGATAACGTTTTACACCGCATGTTCAGAAAACTGACCCGAAATTTAACCCTTGGTCGTAAGCAATTACTCATCAACTATAAGCATTACCTTCAATTTACAGATATGGTTGCTTAGATTGGTCCTTCGGCTTTATGCCTCACGCATAATATTATGGCAATGACGTCATCAGGCTGTAAAGGAACCCGCGCCGCGAACCTCTGATTTCGACCGATTTAAATACTTGAACCAGTGTACCGAGAGAATGGCTCATCCGATCGGAGATCAGATGGTGTCAATTATTGCGTAAAAAACCAGTGATGGTTAACTTATTTTAAATTAAACTAATTAATCACCACATAAATTTTAATTAAAAATTCGCATCAGAAAATTGATCCGAAACTTAGCCCTTGGTCGGGGGCAATTACTCATCAACTAAAAGCATTACCTTTAATTTAAAGGTATGATTGCTTAGATTGGTCGTTCGGCTTTATGCCTCACGCATAATATTATCGCAGTGACGTCGTCAGGCGGCAAAGGAACCCGCGCGGCGAACCTCTGATTTCGACCAATTTAAATGCTTGAACCAGTGTAGCGAGAGAATGGCTCATCCAATCGGAGATCCGATGGTGTCGATTTTTGCATAAAAAACCGCTAGTGGATAATTTATGTTAAATTAAATTAATTAATCTCCACATAAATTTTAATTAAAAATTCAAACTTCAAAATAGCTATTTACAGAGATTGAGGGCACTATAGCTAGAGAATGCCTGATCAGATCGAATCAATTCGAGTATTAATTTGTGCTTAATAATATTGTGGCAGATAATTTATTTTAAATTAAAATAATTAATCTCCACATGAATTTTAATTAAAATTACAAAGTATGTACAAAACAGCGATTTACAATCAACCATGAGAATCCCTTATCTGACCGGAGTGATTATAGTGTCAATTTGTACGTAAAGAAACTGTGGTATATAACTTATTGTTAATTAAAATAATTAATCTCCACATAAATTTTAATTAAAATTAAAATCTATAAAATGGTAATTTACAAAGCTTGAGAACCTGTAATGGGAGAATGCATCATCTGATCGGAGCCATTCTAGTGTCAATTTGTGCGTAAGGAACTTGTAGCAGATAATTTATTTTAAATTAAAATAATTAATTTCCACATAAACTTTAATTAAAACTACAAACTACAAAATAGCGATTAGAAATGCTTGAAAGCACTGTAGCGAGAAAACGCCTCATCTGATCAAAACAATTCTGGTGTCAATTTGTGCGTAAAGAATCTGTGGTAGATAATTTATTGTAAATTAAAATAATTAATTTTCACATAAATTCTAATTAAAATTTAGGTCTACAAAGTGACGATTTACAATGCGAGAGAGCACTGTAAAGGGAGAATGCCTCATCTGATAGGAGCAGAAGAGACATTCTCCCGGAGCCAGTACGTGCCGCCATATATCAGTTTGGACTCCGATATACCTCTTGCGCTCTGCGGCGATTTCAACATCGATGTCATCGCTAAAGCCGATTTCATGCGCTTCATCATGGGCACCTTAGACCTAGACTGCACCTGAAACACACTAGTCTCGACTCTCGACGACTTTGGGAGGCACTTGTCTAGATCACACATTCGTCAGGCACATCACCGCCGAGACCCTGCGCTTCATATCGTTGTTCTCGTACCATCACCCAGGCGTTTGCAAACTACCTCTGTACTCTCATTTCATGTTGCTAATAATAAATAAATTTAATTTAACAAACCCATACATCGTACCATTTCTCGCACCGCTTCTAAACGTTATCACAGAAAACACCTACGGCCGTGTAGAAGAGACAGCCTACCCCGATTTTTCTTTCTTTTGAACTGGGCATTTCACGAATAGCTTTTATTTTTGCTGGGTCTGCTGACATACCTTGTGCGTTGAAAATATGACCAATATATAAACATAGCAAATTTACATTTATTTTTATTAAATGTCAAACCAACTGATTGAGCTGTTTCATAAACAGCCTTGAGATTTTTTATGTGTCCTTCTCTGGTTTTACCAAAGACAAGAAAATCATCAATATATATTAGTGTACCGCAGGAATGTCAGAGAAAGTGTCCCACATAATTCTATGGAAAATTTCCGGAGCGGAGCTTATTCCGTACCGTAATTTCAAAAACCTGTATCTCCTTCAAAAACCTGTATTAAATGTGCACAGACGAGAACTTTGTTCATCAAATGGAACCATCCAGAAACCAGGTTTGGGGTAGGCAAGGTAGAAAAAAATGTAATACCATAAGTTAAATGTTTACTACGCATTGACTCTATATCTGGAATTGGATAATGTGCACGTAATATTGCTCGATTCAAATTCCGGGGATTTACACAATTAACCCATTCTGTAGGTTCTGTTACCTTTATAATGACATCATTCTTACACATTGTGTCGAATTCAAGTTTTAGTTGCTCTTGCAACTGAAATGGAATTTTTCGGGGTGGCTTATACGGCAATGTCCCGAGACCATCGAAAGGACAACTGTTCTCCGTAATTAAAGATTTAACCGTTTCATTCTCACTCTGAGAGACCAAAACCGTCTTCGCGATCAATTTTAATTCAACACTAGACTCCAGACCTAGTATTGTTTGGCCCTGGTTTTTAACTATTATGAAATGTAACGAGTATTTTTCATTTTTTACGTAAACGTTTAGTCGACACGATCCTTCTGCTTATATATTATTACTATCAAAAGTTGACAATTTAATTTTACACTTTTGAATAATATTGAATGGTAAATCTAACAAAGAAAAAGTTTCTTTGAACATTATGTTAATCTGTGCACCTGTATCGATCTGCATTTTCATGTTTATATTATTTTCTGATCTTCATCACTGCAATCACAATTACTGACATTCGATAAAGTATAAACAGAATTTACATGTTTCTTATTCGAATTACAAAATTTAGCAAAGTGACCAACCTTTTTACAGATTACACATACATATTATATTTAAAGCAAGACATGTGATTAAATCAATTTTACCACAATTACGACAAACTTTTATTCTTATTAAAATAATTGAATGATTTCGAATTTTGACTACTAGCCTGATTACTATAGCATTTCTTTTATTATTATTATTGTAGTATTTATTAGAGTTAAAATTAGACTGACCAGATGGATCTCACATAATTTCTTTGATTTGACATATTATGGTTTTGATTATTAAAACTTTTATTTTTAATATAAGAATTTGAATTTTTGTTTTTTGCTAGCAATACCTGTTCTTGGATCTGCGATTTAAAAGGTTGAATCTTGCTGAGTTGAAGTATCTTTTTCACAACTAGTATGGCTCTCGCTATTTTAAGTAGCTTGTCGAATTCTAATTCCTCTAATAGTAGCAGCATTTCCTTTATTTTCTCGTGATCCTTATTAAGACCAGCAATGAAAACATCTTTAATTGGTTGGCTTTTTATATCTCCAAAATTACATTCGCTTGCGAGATTTTTTAACGATATTATGTAGTCTTCAATATGTTCGCCTAAATTTTCTTTCCTGTTGAAAAATTTGTGACGCTTCATAGGTACATTTTTCTTCGGCTGGCCATGGTTTGTAAATAACTTGGTCAATTCTTCGAACGTAATTTTTTCATTATCCACATTAAATGAACTAAAAACTTGAAGATATTTATCCCCAACCGACTGAAGAAGAAGTGCATTCTTTCTTTTATTCCCAAGATTTGTAAAAGCATTAGCTTTCAGATAAAAAATAAATTCCATTCCGTATTATTTTTTAATGGCGGAGCTGCGCCAACGATAGACATTTTGTTGTTTTTTTTTACAAGACGAGACGACTGACTTTTTTTTTTTATTTCTTTTGTTTTTGTGCTTATATAATATTATTTTGACTGTTTGACGACTCTATTAGACTTAGTTTTTTTTATTTATCCCAACACTGATACCATGTTACGTTCTTTATTAAAAATGCTTTTCATTTAGTTTTTAGAACAAGTTTATTTTATCAACTAATGGCAACGACAGACAAAGACAATGTATTTCTAAGTAGACGCTTTATTATTAATAGTTATCTATGTTTTTATAGATCAATTCCTAGCGGGCGATATTATAAATACTATACAGAGTACAGGGTGATACCTGTATATTGTAATAGATCATGTTTTCCGAAAGAGGCAGCACGATTGTTGAAACAGTACAGAGCGTTTCCCGAAAGAGGCAGCACGGTCAAATAAAAGTACAGAGCGTTTGCCACTAGATGTCACTACACAATCAAAAAATATTACTGACGTTTTTCAAAAAGGGACAGCCAAAATCAATTTAATTATCACGTACTAATAATAATCACTTTTATTACACGAAAATATTTTTGTTTATATTTACAAAATGCACACATAAAAATGGCATATAATTTTTGACAGCAAATATTTAGTGACACCTAGTGGCATTATGTGAAAGTTGCTTGTGTTTTCGGAGTTTTCCGAACAAGAAAGTAAATTCGAAGTTCGTATCGAATTTTAGACATGATTTTAAAATGATTTCCGAAAATTGTTGCTATAACAATAGCAATAGCAATGACTATAAATTCGGCCTTTAGAATTGTGTTTATTTTGACAACGCTACGTCATTGTTGTTTTCATATTATACATACATATTTTGTTATTCCAAAAGTTTAAATACATGAGGAAAAGTGCGAATACATTTTATCCATATAAAAAATGAGACGGACAAAGTAAAACTTTTTTTTGCTTTCAAAATGTTACTTTGATCAACAAGTTCATTTTTCGATTTTTCCATTCTTTTAAGCCAAAAAAACTTGGGGATTGCGGTAAATACATAATATTAAATAACACATTTTAAATATGCCTCTTCATAATAGAAGGAAATTAGAGAAAATTAATACTTTTATCGTACATCTTCTGTCTTTCAAATAGAGTAAAAGATTAAGGCCCGAATTTATAATCGTAATCGTAACTATTGCTGTTGTTATAGCAACGATTTTCGAACAGCATTTCAAAATCATGTCTAAAATTTGATTCGAATTTCGAATTTACTTTCTTGTTTAGGATATTTTGTAGCAATGTTTATAGTGATTAATTTTGATTTGGTTTATAAATACGAAAACTGTTATGTACCAAAAATTAACCATGTACAATTAATAAGTTGTGTAATTCAAGGAAATGAATTAAAAACGATAAAATGTAGCGTAAAAAGTTCTATTGGATAAAATTAAACTGAATTATTTGCAATTCGACCACAGAAATAGAGAAAGTCTGGAGATAATTTATAGAGATCTATCGAGACTTATAAAAAAACACAGCTACAGATAGCGGAGCTAGAAAAAAATAAAAGTGTTGTTATTTGTTGACGTAGTGTTTTGTTATTCAAACAAACGTCAAAATCGGAACCAAACAAATAGATCGATAATTTGACAGCTAAAATGTGTCAAATTTTTTTGAGTGTTAAGGAAAACAAACAGCAGTTTATATGAACCTATCTTAAAATGTTTGAAAATAACTTTATTTTAATAAAAATAACCACAGAAAATATTCGGCACAAGATTAAACCTAAAGAATACGAATTTGACTTATTTTTATGTTTTAATTTTTCACTCGATTTTCACAAAAAAAATTACCGGCTTAGCTTAAAATGACATAAAATGAATACATTTCAATTAATTTTTTATTTAAAAATATTTAATTATGTCTGTAATAATAGAAATAATATTGCATCTGTGCCACTTCATACAAAATATGAGCCGTTTAAATAACGGCTACTAACTAAAGAATAGAAACACAATAAATGAAAAAACATATGGGATTTTGAATTTTCGTATTTTTTGCACAAGTGTTAGGGATTCATTTCTTTTTTGTTTTGACAATAAATTATTTACCGTTAGAAAGATTATAGGTACTGTCATTTATATATTGTTATCATTAACTTGATTTTTTGAAAAAGTGACTTATTCCACTTTCAAAATAAACGGCTCATATATGAACAATATATTGCCGTTTAATTTGTTTTCCTTAACACAAAAAATCACAATGAAGTTGTCTAGTATTCAATCTATTGGATCGTCTGTACCCAACATACCAACCAAATTGGATTTTGTGTAGGCAACATAAATTTGGTTGAACCGACATACCAATTTGGTTCGACCGACCAAATTGGATCATGTGTATGGCCGTTTAGGCTTTGCATAATCTAGGTTGCTTTAATTTCAGGCGAAGTCTTCGTTTATTTGAATTTCTTCGCAAAAAATCGAAGATTGTGAAAATGAAACTTGTTTCTTGAAGCCTTGTGAAATGAAACTTGTTTCTTGAAACCTTGTGAAATGAAACATGTTCTTCTTTCTTAAATGTAAAATAAAGTCCTCTTCATGGCAACGTTTATAGAAGAAAATTACTTCGGTTCAAAAAGGCCAAAGTATTGAAATCCTGTGAAAAATGATCAAAAATTGTATTGATCCGATTTGATTTTTTTTTGCCAATCTGTTTCTATGGTCAAGGCGGGGAATTGAAAACTTTTTCGAACCTGTACGTCAAGAGGGTCGAATACCTGCCTTATGAATTGACCCAAAACCACCTATTTATATAAATATTTACCATGTTTGTTTTTTGTGCTGGTTTGAACATTGAGTCTGCGGTTGAGTAGTTTGGTTCCATTTACGGGTTGAATTAGAGTTGAGTTGTATTTAAGGGCTGGATTGCAGGTCGTGTTAAGATTGAGTTGGAATTGAATTGGGTGGGAGTCAGCGGTTAAGTTGGGTATTTATTTTTGGGTGTGTTGAGGATTGAATTGGAAATTAACTTGAGTCTCGTTGATTTGAGTATTGAATTGGCCTTTGAATTTAGGGTTAGGATTGAGTTGAGTTCATAGACATGTACAGTTTTCAGACAGTTTTGGTTTAGAGCTGTGAGTTGAGTTGGAAGTTAACTTGAGTTGAGTTCATTCACGCAGAAAATACATTTGGACCATGATTAATTGATTAGAGCATTAAGTTCATCTACGCATGTAGTTTTTGAACCGTCTTGATTTAGGGTTTGAGTTAAACGTTTAGTTTGGGGTCGAATTGAGGATATAGTTTGGGGTTAAGTTGAAGATTTAGTCGGGATTGAGTTATGTTTGAGTTCAGGGTTGGATTGGGGTTGAATTTAGGTTAAGTTAGTGTTGAATTGGGTTTGTATTGAAGTTTAATTGGATTTTAGTGAGGGGTTTGGTTGGAGATACCCTTGAGGTCGATTTCGGGATTTAGAAGGAGGTTAGGTTGAGTTGAGTTCATACATGCTTGTAGCTTTCGAAACGAGTTGTTTTCAGGATCGAGTTGGCCGTGAAGTGTGGAGTTGAGTAGAGGGTTATATTGGTGATTGAGTTGAGGGTTGGGTTGTCGGTTGATTTAGGGATTGATTTGGGAGTTCAATTAATTTTCAGGACTGAAGTTCTGACCACCTCGTGAGATTTCATCCCTTATATTTTTATTGATGTTTCATTTCAAAAAGTGAAAAGTGGCGCAGTTTTCTTAACTAACTATAAGCAAATAGATTTATCAGTGAATTTAAGAAGGATATGGTCTTATGAATTTTTCGGCCTAAAAATTCGCATCTAACTTTTGGGACTTAGTGCACTTAGCGCTCAAATAGCGATGTCGTGGCTTAAATCGAATTAAGCATAGTATTAATTAATACACCCTCGTTTGGGTAGAACTATCATTGAAATTATTTGGTCACATAAATCGAAAGGCATTTTTAATTTATTAAGACAGATACCTGTTGTACTTGTCATCTAACAGAAAATTTTTAAACATTAATTTCAGATGCCGATCACTATCACACTGCGCCCAGACAGTCGCAAAACTCAGCAAAACTAATGGCAGACAATCCCGAAGAACTAGAAACAGACTTCTGGAACTTAAATGCACAAAATCTTCTGAATGAAAAAATAAAAGCAAAGCTCAATACAAACGTGGCCAAAAATGTTATAATATTCATTGGTGACGGAATGTCGCTGGAAACTGTTGTCGCAACACGTATTATGGTGGGTGGTGAAGAAGGATTTCTATCATTCGAAAAATTTCCACATTTTGGTCTATCCAAAACGTATTGTGTTGATAAGCAAGTAGCCGATTCTGCATGCTCGGCAACCGCATATTTGAGCGGTGTTAAAGGTAATTACGGTACAATTGGTGTTAATGCAAAAGTACCACGTTACGATTGTGATGCGGGATTAGACAAAACAACACATACGAAATCAATAGCTGGTTGGGCACAAGATGCGTGTAAAGCCACAGGTCTGGTAACAACAACACGTGTCACACATGCCTCGCCAGCTGGTAATTTTGCCAATATTGCTGATCGTAATTGGGAAAATGATGCAGAAATTGTTAAAAAAGAATGTGATCCCGAGAAAATTGATGATATTGCCGAACAATTAATTCGCGGAGAGGTTGGCAAAAATTTTCAAGTAATTCTTGGTGGTGGGCGGCGTCAATTTATTCCAACGACTACGGTAGATGAAGAAGGACAGACCGGTGAGCGGACTGATGGAGTTAATCTAATCAATGAGTGGAATGAAGAACGGAACAAAGATGGTAAAAAAGGTTCTTACATTTGGAATAAAAAGCAATTGCTCGAAATTGACATCGAAAATACGGATTACTTGTTGGGTCTATTCGAAAACAATCATTGTTTGTATAATGCTGATATTGTGTCACAAGGATTAGACGAAGATGAACCAAAATTAACGGATATGGTAGAAGTGGCCATTAAAATGTTGCAAAAAGAAGAAAATAAGGAGGGTTATTATTTGTTTGTCGAAGGCGGTCGTATCGATATGGCACATCATGACAATAAAGCGAGAAAGGCTTTACTGGAAACCGAAGAATTCGCCAAAGCCGTTGAACTTGCCCGATCGATGACAAGCGAGGAAGATACATTGATTGTGGTCACGGCCGATCATAGCCACACTTTAACAATTAATGGATATCCAGTAAGTATCAAAATTTATTTTGTATATGTTATTATATAAGAGACTGCTTCAATTCGTTAAGGTTTTTATAATGTTGACATCATCTGTGTATAAATACAGTATCAGTGCATTCATTTTGGGCAAAAACTATGTTTTTTGGGACAATTGTGCAAATAGTTTCCAAATCTTATTTTCGAAAACCTCTTTTTAATTTCTAGGATCGGGGTAATGATATTTTAGGCCTTACCGGTGATAATGCTGATGATGGCAAACCCTATTTAACATTAAGTTATGCCAATGGTCCTAGCTATAAAACTACATACGATCCTGAAACCGGTGAACGCATAGATTTAAAAAACGTAGATATATCCAGCAATGATTTTCTTTACTCAGCCGCTATCCCACTATCTAGCGAAACTCATGGTGGAGACGATGTTGGTGTTTATGCTTCTGGTCCATGGTCGCATCTATTCGTTGGCAACTATGAACAGAATGTAATCCCATATTTGGCTGCATATGCAGGTAAACTTGGCGAATATGCTGAAGTGGAAGAAACAACAGAATCCCCAGAAACCACAGAAACCCAAGGACCTACAGATACCTCAGAAACCCAAGGGCCTACAGATACTTCAGAAACCTCGGAAACCACAGAGACCACAGAAACCCAAGGACCCACAGATACCTCAGAAACCCAAGAACCTACCGATACCACAGAAACCCAAGGACCTACAGATACCTCAGAAACCCAAGGGCCTACAGATACTTCAGAAACCTCGGAAACCACAGAGACAAATACCTCAGAAACCCAAGGACCTACCGATACCTCAGAAACCCAAGGATCCACAGATACCTCAGAAACAACAACTAGCTCAAGCAGCACAGTCTCAGTAAGCACAACGGAGGATGATGATGATGGTGCAGGATCAATTATTACGTATTCGGTTGCATTAACTTTATTATGTTTAACACAATCCATAACTAGAATGTTAATTGTTTAGTTGTTTTTAATAAAAATACGAAAATATTTTTAAAATTGTCTATCAGCTTGTTTGGTATTTTGTTAGGCCCCCACCATTTAATACAATCTTTTTGCAGGAATCAATAATGAACATATTATTAAATAAACCTACTAACACTAAATATTGGTATGCTACTAACATATTAAATTAAACACAAACAATTTTATTTTAAAGTAAAGGTAGTCATAACTTATTGTATCTAATTTTTAGGCTCGTGGGAGTGATGTACTTGGATTAACAAGCAATATGGGTGAAGATAAAATGCCATATTTTTCATTGAGCTATGCAAATGGTCCAGGCTATGTGAATACATACGACGCAGTAACTGGGAAGCGAATCAATTACACTGATATTGATTCAAATGATAATGATTTTATGTATCCAGCAACTGTATCACTATTCGAAGAAACTCATGGCGGTGAAGATGTTGGCGTTTATGCATCGGGGCCATGGTCACACCTATTCATCGGCAACTATGAACAAAATGTAATACCTTATTTAGCCGCATACGCTGGGCATTTAGGTGATTATAATCCATATCCTCACTGTTGTGTGAAAAATAAAAATAGTTCATCAAGATTGTTCAAGATTGGTAGTCTAATAATTGAGATTGTTATTTTAATCGCAGTACAAATTAGCTTAAGATACTTTTAAAAAAATTTTAATTATCTAACCATATTTAAAAAATAAGTGAATATTCAAATAATGTGATCTCAAATTTTTAATAACAATAGGGCATTTTAATAAAAAGTAAAATAAAAAATGTAATTAACAGCAATACAAACTTCAAAGGAGCTGTGAATAGAAAACTGTTTTTCAATTAGCAAATAGTTTCCATAGATCCCGCCAAAGTTACTAAAAGTGATACTAGTAGTATGGGGAATAAAAACCGATTAAGGTTAACCTATCAATTTAAAATTTTCGTTTAATCGATCTGATAATATCCTATTTTTACCGAGCAGTTAAATTTTATACTGAGTTATTAATTAAATATTGATTGATTGATACGCATGTACGACCAAGCCTCAGCAAGATTCCCGGATACACCGGATCCGCACCGTACATCCTTTACATAAAACAAAACCGAGGGATAGGAAAGGAATATTAGTATTAGAGGCTCGACCCGATTTCAGCCATCTATGTCGATAGTTAGTAAACTTGTTAGTAATAAATATATTAAATTAGTTAGCACAGGACAACACAATTTCTAAACTACGAGTTTTTAGCTTCTTGTTGATCTTGAAGAGATGATTCAAATTATGTCTTTATTCTGAAAATCAGGATTAAATTAAATATTTAATAAACATGGTTAATTCTGGGACTGTGTTATATTCTGAAATAAATTACGTTATTTATCGGTAAACAAGGATGAAACCCCATTAACTATGCTATGAACTAAAATTAAATCATTAATAATAAACTAAAAGAACCCCCCTTTAACCACTCAACACGTTTATATTAATAATATTAGTTATGCATGAATTATGCATAACTGGTGTATAAATTAATTAAGATGTCCCGCTTAGTTTCATCACGATGTGCTCCCAATGTAACCCGTCCAATTCTATAACTATACAGTTTGATTTGAACCACTATTTTAAATATCCATTTCCATATTTCCAACATTAAGTTTATATATTTACATTCTATCCTGAATGATGTCCTGTAATTAATTACCATTAATGTCACTCATGACTAAAATATTAGATTTAAAGTATGAATTGATGAAAATTTTAAATATCCAACCATAAAACAACTTAAACTTAGACAAAACAATATTATTCTTATCCTACATGACAACTGTATACTTGAAACCTCTGGATGCCGAATAAGTATTCACCTATAGTAGTATCTCTGCAAACTAGGGGTGATCTCATACTTATAAATAATTACGTATATTTTAAATCATCTACACATCCTTAATGCATTCTTACACATTAATCATTTATACCACTTGCAGTTGCTGTCAAATCCAACCACTATCATAACAAAAATAATTTCACAAAAGTTACACAATCACCCCACCTCTCAACCTTAAACTATCTCCTAAATCACAACATTTCATTACATTCGCTTTCGTTTGCCTTCCCAAACACCACAATTAAGACTCAAACTGTGAAACCTCCGACTCAGGGGTGGCCAACCCAAACTACGCCACGGGCCAAATTCAAATTTCTATATTTTGAGCGGGTCGCATATTTTTTTTTTTTTACAAGAAAGACGCTTCAATATTTTATAAACATATTTATTAAAAATTCATGTACATACCATGGGTCCGGGTCAAAATGCCGCGTTTTAAAATGTCGCGTTTTAAAATATCGCGTCTTAAAATGTCGCGTTTCAAAATGCCGCGAGGTACAAAATGTCGCGTGGTACAAAATGTCGCGTCTTAAAATGTCGCGTTTCAAAATGCCGCGAGGTACAAAATTTCGCGTGGTACAAAAAGACGCGTTTTAAAATGTCGCGTTTCACAATGCCGCGACGTACAAAATGTTCAATTTGGATTAAATTGTGTATTTGATATCAACTTCCGATATATAAGGACTTAACTTGAACATTTTAGTGAAGGAATATTCTAATAAATTTCAACATTTGCGTTCTTTTTTTTAGACCCACTTTATAATTACATAAAATTACATTTATAAATAATTTCCATTCAGTGAAGGAAAATTTTACTATATGTTTAAACACAATTTGCTTGTTTCAAATAATTTTTATTAAATTATTTATTATTTCACATCATATTGTGTTGATTTATAAGGGATTTTTCAAAACGCGTCATTTTAAAACGCGTCATTTTGTACCACGCGGTTTTTTGAACCACGCGGTTTTATGAAACGCGACATTTTGTACCACGCGACATTATGTACCACGCGGCATTTTAAAACGCGACATTTTAAAACGCGACATTTTGTACCACGCGACATTTTGTACCTCGCGGCATTTTGAAACGCGACATTTTAAAACGCGACATTTTGTACCACGCGGCATTTTGAAACGCGGTATTTTAAAACGCGGCATTTTAAAACGCGGCATTATGAACGGTTCCCACATACCATATAACAATTCATATTACGTAAAACATCAAATGATAAAAACATACATAACTACAAAAATTAATGGGACGCTTGTTTTTTTAACGTCACTCAACTTTTTTATATTTACTACAATTTTAGTTGTAGCACATCTTAATTGATTTTCCAAATTAACATCCGTAAGGGCACTTCGATTGATAATTTTGTTGTACTTCATTTTCGAAAAAAAAAGATTCGCACAAATAAGTCGATCCAAAAATGCTAACAATTTTATGGCATGTCTGCGCAAATTGGGGAATTTACTTTCGGTCACATAATTACTATAAAATTCCATTTTTGGTATTGTAAAAAATAAATGCTGCAGTATTGCATTGTAGGTCGATTAATTCCATTTGAAATTCCATTGGAAACGTTTTAACATCGACATTAAATGGCGAAGTGAAGATTTCGAATGATTTATCGTAAGTTTTTATTTCTGCGAAACGTTTATCAAATGCCGTTAGTAAATTTTTTATTTCGTTTGCGTATTTGGCATATTTTTTCCACCTGCAGAATTGCTTAAACAAGGGAAGTGAATATCATTTTTTTTCGTTTAATTGGGATTCCCAAAATGACAGCTTTGCTTTAAAAGCCTTAATTAATTGGCATGAATCTGATACTAATTGGTTTTCCCCTGTAGATCTTTATTCAGAATATTTAATTTATCGGTTATATCTACTAACAAACACAGATCTAAAACCCATTGTTCATTATTTAGTTCAGATACCTTCACATTATTCTCATTCTTTCTAGTAAATTTTATTTTTAATCGTTAGAACTAAATATTATTGTAATACATTTATACTGAATTTAATATGTATACTGAATTATGCAGCGGGCCGCATAAAATCAAGTCATGGGCCGCAAGCGGCCCGCGCGCCGCGGGTTGGCCACCACTGAACATTACCATTCAACAGTTAAAATTTAAAAATTATTAAGCATATATGTATTAAGTTAATTATTTCAACATCCTGATCCTTAATATCCCTGCAAATGCATAACAAAATTTATTGATTATTTCCATTTAAATAATGTGATCATCAATTTTCAACTTACATTTAAACTTATATAGCTGCAGGCTTTCTAAATAAAATATAATTAGTATCTTTGACTTAATCAAGGGATCTCCACCACACCCATACAATCACCATTCAGAACGCAAGTCAGAAAATAATTTGTCAGAGAAAATCAACATTACACCTTCGTTGAATCTGAACCCAACATACACAGCAAGTAGAGAACCATGTTCTACAAACCAAAACACAGCTCAATTCCAAAGTAATAAGTCTATATTAGTACCCTTTTCATATAATATGTATAATGTATATTCACATTATTATCCTTTAAATTACTTTAATCTCATTTATACAATTTATTATTGTCGTGATACCCCTTAAGAATTTATAAGATTATCCTACTTTCATTTATCCTTGAATTCTACTTACCGAAGAGCAATAAATATAAGAGGCAATTTCAAAACTCAGCTTTCTTCTAATGTTTGGACACTACGGGGAGGGAGACCAGGAAATGCTGAGATAATAATGGGAGATATTATGGCGGTTCTGGGACACTTATCGATCAAAATGGCGGCCATGGAATTCGAATCTAAGGCGTAGTCATTTAGGGGTAAAATATCAACATTTGGGGAAATTGTTCGACTATTCACCGGTAGATGGTAGCATAGTATATTCCAACATTTAGGTGGGATTTCCTAATATGCATTTAGGGGAGAAAATATTTAGGGGAGAAATTGTTTGGCTATTCACCGATAGATGATGGTATATTTGAACATTTAGGTGAGTGACCAGTAGGTAGATTTCAATTAACTAAAATGTCGTGTGTCCATGCTAAGTACTAAAATGCTAAGTACTAAAATTGTTTCAACTAAATTTGTGATTACTACTGCACCAATAACAACTTATGTAATGTCAAAATATTTCTGCATGATCATTTTGTATGATGTGGTGCTTACGTATTTTGGGGCGGCGGCGGCGACGATGATTGCTGGCATTCCAAGTTATATTAGCAGGGTATACAACACTGGCGTCCCATGTTATATTAGCAGGGTATACAATTATACATGATCTGATCATGCAAAAATATTTTTACATTACATAAGTTTGTATTGGTGTAGCGGAGTAATCATAAATTTAGTTGAAATGCCATACATGAAATTTATAATAAAATACATAAAAGATTATTATCCAACAATTTTAGTACTTAGCATGATTCATTTTAGTACTTAGCATTTACACACGTCATTTTAGTTGATTGACCTCTACTAGTGAATAGTAAATCTCATCTAAATGTTGAAATATACCATCATCTATCGGTGAATTGCCAAACAATTTCCCCCCTAAATGTTCTCTTCCATAAATGATTACTGGAAATCTCACCTAAATGTTGGAATATACTATGCTACTGTTGTGTTCCGAGCGGATTAATAATACTCAATTTGGTATTTTTGTTATAATTTTATTAATTTTATTTTATTTTAAATGCTTTTATTTCAAGCTCCACAACAGTACTGATGGTTTTTATTTTATTTTCTCTTAATTACAATCTTTTGTTCAATTCAAATACATAAAGTCAAAGTAATAAAATAATTAGCTATTCTAGTACTGCTGTTGGTATATTTATATAGGGTGGTTTACCATTGCAACCACGGATCAAAATCTACATACAATAATTCAGATTAATACCTAAACTCTTAACATCTCCCTCCTTAAACAAAAGTTATTTCTCAAATAATCTTTTGACTAAAAAAAATTTAATTATAATTATAAAAATTGAAATACATTATGTATGTATGTATATTATACTAATACTAAGAAAATTATACTTAATTAATAAAATATTATTTATATACATAGGTTGATTGCATAATTTATTTATTTCATTATATAATTCAGAATAAAGATTTTTTTTATTTTATTTTATTACAATATACATTTTTTTTCAATTACATATTTAATTCATAATTTTATTATATTTATTTCTAACCTAAAATTTTTCTTTTTGTTTTTTTTTTTTTTGAAATAATTAACTTTATTAATTATGTTACACAAAATTGATACTTTTTTTGTGTTTGTAATAAAATTAGCTTTTAAAAATTTTTAATCTATTATTATGAACTATCTTTGAAGTTCTGCCAATTTTGATAGAAGAATTCTCTAATGAAATGATTTTATCTATTTCATAGGGTCCTAGCCATTCTGGGTCTAATTTTGTCCCTTTTTCGTTTTGAAGTAATACTAGATCACCCGTTCGGAATTGTTGAGGATTTATAGATTTATCATAATAGGATTTGGTTTTTTCTTTTGTTTTCAACAAATTATTTTTTGCTATGGTAAAGGAATTTTGTAACCTGTATTTGAGATCGTAATAGTAGTCGTCTATTGTATAAATTGGTTCAGGTTCTCTACAAATAGAAGTGGGAATATTTGGTGCGAATCCAAACACTAATTCGTATGGCATATAATCCGTAGAACTATGCGGAGTTGTATTGTAACAAAACGTCAAGTACGGTAGCCACATATCCCAATTTAAAGAGTCACTTTGAGAAAAGTTCCGAAGATATTCTCCAAGTGTCTTGTGGAATCGTTCAAGAGCCCCATTGCTCTGTGGATGGTAAGCTGTCGTTGAGAGTTTTTTAATTTTTAAAAGTTTACATATCTGAGTGAACAAGCCACTCATGAAATTAGTACCTTGGTCGGTAAGGATTTGTTCTGGAATTCCATATATGCAAATAAACTTTTCGACAAATACTTGTGCAACGATTTCAGTTTCCTGGGTTGGTATAGGGTGAGCAATTGAGTATTTCGTTAGATCGTCTTGTATAGTGAGAATGTATTTATTATTTTTATGAGATGATGGCATTGGCCCAACTATATCGAGGAATACCTTCTCAAATGATTTAGATGAAGTTGATGTGATCTTCATAGGTTCTTTTGTATTTCTGCCATGTTTATTTATTTGACAGAGTTTACATTTTGAAATAAATTGTTTGATGGTGGAGTAGATATTTGGGAAATTATAATATTGCTGTATTCTTTTAAAAGTTCGATATATGCCTTGGTGTCCACCAAGGGGTGAAATATGGAAATCATGTATTAACTGTTGAATTTCCGACTCATTTGTAATATGTTTAATTATTATATCTTTTCTATTATCACTATTATTTTCGATATTAAATTCAAATAATGGGTTATCATTTGTAGCTTCATGAGAAATAGTACGAGATTCTATACTTGGTTCTATTTCATTATCTTCAATTTTAGGATTGGAAGTATTTGTGTCGTTATCGATTATTTCTAAATTTGAATTTACCTTTTGAAGTTCTATATTAGAGGGTGCTTTTGATCGAGTAATTGCATTACATTCTGGTACATTCTGGGATTTATCTGTTTCTTGCTTTATTCGGCTTAAAGCATCTGCGTTTTTAATCAAAGTTCCAGGTTTATGTACAACAGTAAAATCATAATCGCCAAGATAAATTTGCCAGCGTATCTGACGAGATTTTGGTGATTCCAATTTGTATAGCCACAAAAGAGCTCGATGATCGGTCACAACACAAAATTTATGTCCGTATAAGTATGGACGAAAATGTGATATTCCCCAAATAATTGCAGATAATTCTTTGTCTGTGGGTGAATAATTAATTTCCGCATTGCTAAGTACCCGACTAGCGTAAGCGATTGGAAGGTCAAATCCTTCTACGTCTTGTGATAATATTGCTCCAAGAGCGTAATCACTAGCGTCGCATGTAAGCTTAAAGGATTTGGTGAAATTAGGCATTTGTAGAATTGGAGGATTTATAAGACTTTCTTTTAATGACTCAAAAGCTTTTTGACATTCGGAGCTCCAATTAAATGTAGTATTCTTTTTTAAAAGATTTGTTAAAGGTCTGGCTACTCCTGAAAAATAGGGAATAAATTTCCGGTAATATCCGGCTAACCCAATGAACGATTTTATTTCGGTTCTGTTTTTAGGAACAGGAAATTGTTTTACGGCTATGATTTTGCTTTCGTCTGGCTTAATACCGTTTGATGTTACCATATGGCCCAAATAATAAATTTCTTTTCTTAGAAATTGACACTTTGAGGGATTCACTTTTAGATTATAACGTCGGAATCTTTGTAAAACTTCCTTTAATCGATTGTTATGGTCAACGAGCGTTTCTCCAAAGACAACAACGTCATCAAGATAAGCTAGACATTTTATATTATTAAGGCCACTTAAAACGCTATTAATCATTCGCTGAAATGTAGCGGGTGCCCCTTTGAGACCAAAAGGCATGGACACAAATTCATAATGTCCCTCGTCGGTATTAAATGCAGTTTTAGGACGATCGCCAGGCTCAAGTTTAATTTGGTGGTAACCGCTTTGAAGGTCCAAAGTTGAAAAATATTGTGCCATTCCTAATTTGTCAAGGATATCCGTAATATTAGGAAGTGGAAATGTATCATCTGTAGTAATTTGATTTAATTTACGGTAGTCTACTACCACTCTCCATTTCTTTTCATCATTTGGAGACCTTTTTGGAACTAACAACAATGGAAAATTCCATGGACTCATGCTATCTTGAACTATACCATCTTCAAGCATATCATTAACTTGCCTTTGAATTTCACTTTTAGTGGAATGTGGTTGACGAAAAGGGCGCACACTTATTGGACTTGACTCGGGTAATGTTTTTATTTTATGTTGGATTACATCGGTTGTGGTGAGCTTATCGCCTGCTAGATAAAATACGTCGTTAAATTCAGTTAGTATCGGCTTGAGAGAATCTATTTCTTCTTTATTCAAGTGATCGTAAGTAATGGATTGTTCAAAAATTTTTAAACGTTTACTAATATCTTCGTTACATTTTTCCAATGAGAAAATTTCGTAATTATTAAATGGTTCTATTTTAAATGTTAATTTAGGAATGGTATGATGTTGATCCGAGATGTTTAAAACAGGTAAAGTAACATAGTTCCCATGAACCTTGTGAATCGAATTTGCGATAAATATAGAAGGTGCAACTTCTTGAGATGGGCAAATAAATTCATATTCATTCAAAAGGTTTACAGGAATAGTAATAACTTTTTCGGAACGAGGAGATAACTCTATAGGTTTTAAACTTTCGACTTGAATGTCAGAATGAAGTTTTAACGATAAAATGTCTGAATCAATAGGTATTTCTACAATTAAATTTTGAAAGTTGATATTGCATTGATTTACGCTTAAGAAATTTTGTCCTATTATCCCAAAAGCACTTATAGGAAACGAATCGTCTACTATTTGCAGTGTAATGCTAAGATCTTTACCATTGGAAAATTTTAGAAGACCATCACACTCTGCAATAGTTTCGATCATTTCGTTGGAAATTCCTTTTAATTTACATTTTGCGTCTGTAAATATTATGGTATCTTCGTAAAGAATCGATTTCTTTATGATACATATATCTGCTCCTGTATCAACTAGAAATGGAATATTTTTATATTTACAAATATCGATATTTAGGTTTATATATTTATTAAGTGAATTAATTTGTTGGTTTATTTTATACAAATTCGCTACATTATCGATATTTGTTTCAGATATATTATGGATTTCAGAGTCTATGCATTGTTTTCTGGTTGACTGGGAATTAATTGAGAGACACTGTGGAGATCTCGGATTCTCGAAGGAGTGCCCCTTTCTGGCTTCGAAAATCCTCGGACATTTCCCGATCCGCTTGCTGTAGGTTGTTCAGTATTGTGATTTAAATTTAATGCATCTCTACGTTTCTTTGAGTAACAATCTTGAATGTGGTGCCCAAACTTTTTACAATAGGCACATTGTTGAGATGAAATGGAGTGGACTGTTTTAGAATTATTTGTTGGATTGGGTTTCCGATAACATGTATCTTTAGTATGTCCGGTACGTCTACAATAATTACAAAAGGACGATTTAATTGAGGACTGAGTTTTTTCAGTAATTGAGAATTTCGACATATGTTTAACTGTGAGCTCTTCTTCTATAGCTCGATTAATTGCATCAGATAATTTTTCGAATCGGCATGCTTTAACGATCAATTTAATAGTCGGATCTAATCCTTCTTGAAAGCTTTTCAGTGCAATATTAGAATTCAGACTTCTTATAGTGTCTGCTGCACCAATGTCTTGGGAGTTAATGCATGCTTCGTTAAGGTCGTGGAGTAAAGTTTCCAATCGAGTAGAGAAACTTTTTACATCCTCATTTCGACCTTGTCTTATACACGTAAGTTCCATCTGAAGATGACCAATAGATCTCGTTTCAGTGAACTCTCTTTCAATAAGTTTTTTAAATTCGTCCCAGGTATTTAGTGTTTTATACTTTACTAAATTATATGCTTTACCGTCTAATTTTAGTTTGATTAACTGGAGAAATTGTGTTCTATCTTGTTCACGTAGACCTGAGTAAATTAGTTCACTAGCGGTTATAAATTTATGCAAATCGCGCGAATTTCCGGAAAAATTGGGAACTAACTTTAAAACAAATCTGGGATCAAGAGTTGCCATTGTGATTTCTATATTATCTACACTATGTTCTGTTTGCAAAATATTGTCGTTTGAATTCTGTATGGATATTTCATTAACTGAAATTTGTAGTTGTATTTGAGATTTTTGTGGTAAAGTGGAACTTAATTGGGTTTGGTTATTCTTTATTTCGGTTTCAGGTGATATAGGTTCGGATTTAATAGAAGAACTGGGGGGATTTTGAATTAATTCGGAAAGTTTTTCTGTTGGGTTAGTTTTCTTTAGATTTTGTTTGGTTGGCTTAGGCCCTTGTTTTTCAATTAAAATATTCCGTAAATGTACAAAACTTACAGAAGCTTCGGATAATTCACTATCAGATGATTCATCTGTTGACATAATCGATTGCGTTATAAATTTTTATCACGACATAGCGGTATTTAAAATTAACGTTAATTAATTGCATAAGAATTAAAGTATTATTAAATCAAAAAAATCACATTTAAATTTAAGGAAAAATATTTACGCCTAAGAAAATTTTAAACCAACGAAATTGTTTTATTTTATTTTATTGCTTATAGCTAGTTGAAATTATTTAAAATAAAATTTGAAAATTCTCTAAAGGAATGCAAAAAAAAAATTTGTCTAAAATATTAGAATTGGATAGTTTCAAAATTTAATTGAATTTAAATAAAAATTTTCAAAATTTAGATTAATATAATATTTACTTATCCGTTACTGATGTATGTATACTGTAGACCGCTTAACCGCTTGACCTTGATGTATAATTTTCCATGTGATTATTTGTTGATTTGGGTTGACCTTTTCACAAGTTTTTATCAATTTTCCGTTCCATGATGTGTTTTTTTTTTCTCGTTATAGTACAGTTTTGTTTTATTAAGAATTGCAATATATTACATAATATGTTTGAAATGAAATTCAAAATTATTAAATTATTAATGAAATATTTTATCAAAATTGCATTTAGATTAATTATAGAGTTTATTATGTCGGTTATTTTTATTATTTCCACTTGTACGTTAGATTTTTTTTTTTTTTTTTTTTTTTTTTGTATATAGTTGTGCAACCATGTATTTGTTATAATTCACAAAAAATTCGGTTTGTTGGTTTGCAACTGCACTTTATGGACATATTAACACAAGCTTATCGATTCACGTGTTTTTTTTTTTGTTTTTGTTTTAATAATATGTACATATGTTCTAATTTCACTTTCACATGTGATAAAATTATTGAATTCAACCTAATATTCACTTTGTATTATACATATTAAGTTATGTACTATTATTCCCATATCAATACGATATTATGAGGAATTTGTTCAGTTTTTTTTTTTTTAGAAACTGGTAAAACTGTTAAATCCCACCGCTGTCACCAACTGTTGTGTTCCGAGCGGATTAATAATACTCAATTTGGTATTTTTGTTATAATTTTATTAATTTTATTTTATTTTAAATGCTTTTATTTCAAGCTCCACAACAGTACTGATGGTTTTTATTTTATTTTCTCTTAATTACAATCTTTTGTTCAATTCAAATACATAAAGTCAAAGTAATAAAATAATTAGCTATTCTAGTACTGCTGTTGGTATATTTATATAGGGTGGTTTACCATTGCAACCACGGATCAAAATCTACATACAATAATTCAGATTAATACCTAAACTCTTAACACTACCATCTACCGGCGAATAGTCAAAAAATTTCTCCAAATGTTGACATTTTGCCCCTAAATATTGATATTAGCCCCCTAAATGATTACATAATCGATCCGAATTCCATGGCCACCATTTTGATCAAAAAGTGTCCCAGGACGGCCATATTATTACTACTTATGAGCGTTGGGTTATCGTAGTGGATCCACTTTTCGTACCCCATCACGATTCGATGCAAAAAACCTTTATGATTTTGTCTTTGGAGCAGTTATTCGCACGTGGAAAAACGGCATTCGACGTCTTTATTAAGAAACCCCAGTTATTTAAATCACTCTTAAATCACTTTTTTATGTATTATCTTTTATATAGATAAAATTTTATTACTTTTTAAAAAAAATTTTTGCTATTGTATTTTTTATTAGCTATTTTTTTATTAGGTATTTGAGAGAATGGTGTAAGAAAAATCTGATTTTATTTACAGTTAGTTAATGAAATACCCAATCGAAGACTGAAACCGGAAAAAATCAGTAAAAAAGCTCATTTTTTCATAAAAATTTGTAACTTTTCAACCGTTCAACCGATCTTAAAATCTCAAGCGGTATTTTGAAGGGGAGACATCAGATTATTTTTTAAAAAAAACAACGAGCGAGTTCACCCTCAACTCGCAAAAGATTTATGTGAAAACTTTTTTGTATAAATATCTATAGAATCATTTCAAGCCATTTCGATAAGGCCCAGAAACCTCTTCGTAAAGACGGACGTTGTTCGCTCATAGTATTTAAACTAAGTTACATTTTTGGTTCAAAAAGTCAATAAGTTATTCTATTTTGGATTTGGAGGACGAACTTTACTGGCGTTAATTGAGCATGAGCAAAGTACAGTTCTGTTAAGTTAATCACCTAAACCTGCCATGTACGCGTTAAACTATACCATTACTCATAGGCATAGCCAACAATCTTGTTCAAGATTCCATAGTAGTAAATGGTTAAGGCAAACTCGCTGAACAAAGCAAAAGCAAAATCGCATCGCTTTGTCACTGATCAGTTTAAAATAAATTGAGGAGTTTTATTTAAGCGCAATGTTGACCGTAAAATCATTGCAATTCGAAACACATTATAATAAGAAAGTATACCGATTAAACAATTTTAAAATTATTATTCTTATGTATCAATGTATATGTGCAATTTTCACACGCTATTTCCATTTAATTTTTTTACACTACACAAGCATAATTTGTGGTCCTTTGCTTGAATGTAATTTTCATTTTCAAAAACACTTGCTCTGCGGCCATATATAGCAGATATTTTTAAACATAATAAATTAAAGCAGGCGGTTTTTTTTTTAATTTTTTTTGTATTCGGCTCACGATGTTTTTGAAATGCCGGATGAAGTTGTATATTGCATGTGTATGCGTAAATTTTGCATTGATTTTACGTTTTATTTATTTTTTGTTCTTGTCGATATTCACACATATCTATACAATTTTCTACTTACTCCTGCCGCTAAAGATGTTTTCACATCAAAAATTCTGTCACATTATTCAGTTAAAAAAAGAATGGGGTTCAAGCTCCACCTGAACCGCAAATGTTTGATAAAACATAAAATCAAAAATAGAGGTAAATATTGTAACGATTTTGGCCATCATACAACAAGTTCACGTTATGAACAGCAATAGCTTATATGGTTAAGTGTTACAAACACGACCGATGGCAACCAGAGCAAATTTTTGGTTTATTTTAAATCGTTAAATAAAGAAATAAATCTGTTGTCATAGCCCCCATCAGTAGCAAGCGGACAGAATTAAATTGAAAGTCAAAGCAAATATTATCAAAGTGTATAAAAGTAGAGTGAAATAAAAAGTACACAGACGTGTTTTTAATTGCAAAATCCGAACGAACTTAGTAGCCCAGTTCGTAACAATATTTTTGCTACATGACATGTTTTGTTTTTTTATTTTTTGTATTTTGAAAATGATGATCATTGAAAATTTATGTTATGCAATTATATAACATTGGGAAAAGTCGGACACACAGAAATATTTAGCCTCAAAAATGTCGTCATGACATTTTTAACACGGCATACATGTAACGTGAACACTGAAAGTACTCTCGCTATCGTTTTTGTTTTTTATGTTTGGTAAAACATTTAGGGTACTACATAGTTTTGGGTTCATGTTACATGCTGCGTTAGAATGTTATGTTAAATGCTGCGTTAAAATATTGCGTGTCATGTAATATGTTATATTAAATAAAAATATTTCGTCTCTTTTTATTTATCACATTGAAATAGAAACAAAAAGACAAAAAACATAGCGAGAGTACTTTCAGTGTTCACGTTACATGTATGCCGTGTTAAAAATGTCATGACGACATCTTTGAAGCTAAATATTTCTGTGCGTCCGACTTTTCCCAATATTATATAATTGCATACCAAAAATTTTCAATGATCATTATTTTCAAAATACAAAATATAAAAAAAAATCATGTCATGTAGCAAAAATATTGTTACGAACCGGGCTTCTGAGTTTTTCCGGATTTTGCACTTAAAAACACTGTGTACTTTTTATTTCACTCTACTTTTATACACTTTGATATTTGCTTTGCCTTTACTATTTAATTCTGTCCGCTTGCGCTACTGGTGGGGGCTATAGCAACAGATTTGTTTCTTTATTTAACGATTTAACCCTTTAATGCATACTGTAGCATATCTGCATCATGTTATTCTAATTTGAACTGCATCTACATTTGAGCATATTTTTTCTGTTTTGTTTCGTATATCTGTTGTTCATTTGTTTTTGTATTTCGTTTCACACATTTTTTTTCTGCGTTTTGAAAATAAAATCGCCATTTAGAATTAGTTAGTCGATGTTTTGCATACAGTTAGTAGTAAACATACGATTTACATATGTAATTTTTTATAAATAAGAATATTGTTTTTGAATATTTATTTTAATTTTGAACGAATTGTCTTTTTATAAAGAAGCGTTATAAATGGAAAAATATTTAAATTTTATACCACAACTGCATAATGATGCAAATAGGCATCATGTCATAAAATCAATTTTCCGGGAAAACTAGCTGCTTCCAACCATTTTTACTTTGAAATTCGTTTCAACCAAAAACATCTTTATAAGAAAAAAACTATTACAATTAGTGATTTTCCCAAATATAATTGCAACGCTTGCTGACTGGCGGCTAAAATATTTCGTATGTAGTTTTATATGGTCAAACATGTGTTTGAATTTTTCATTAAATTATTAATTTCGACTAAATTAATTTTAAAATTTGATATTTATTATTAATCGCAACATACTCATCTTTATTAATCATAAAAAAAAAGTAGGGGGACATCCACTAATTTAGACAAGAAACTTGTATTTGTAAACATGATTTTACGTGTTTTTGCATGTAAAAAAAAAAAAAGGTAGTCAGCGCTGCCCAAGCGTGGGGACAAATGAACTAAAATCGATATTGGGAAAGTCCCTCATTAAAAAGAAAAAATCATGCATTAATGGGTTTAAATAAACAAAAACTGTTCTCTGCTTGCCATCGGTTGCGTTTATAACACTTAACCATCTAAGCTATTGCTGTTCTTAACGTGACCTTGTTGTATGATGGCCAAAATCGTCACAATATTTACCTCTATTTTTGATTTTATATTTTACCAAACATTTGCGGTTCAGGTGGAACTTGAACCCCATTCTTTTTTTGTTTCTATTTTAATGTGATAAATAAAAAGAGACGAAATATTTTTATTTAATATAACATTTTGCATGACACGCAACATTTTAACGCAACATTTAACATAACATTCTAACGCAGCGTGTAACATGAACCCAAAACTAGTACACTAAATGTTTTACCAAACATAAAAGTATGTATATTTGTTTGGGCCATTGAATATGACGAAAATCCGAAAACTGAAAAGTGGGGGAAATCATTGAAAATTAAACAAAAAATATGTTTTAAAGGTTTATTTTATTATAAATTCATACAAAAAATTAAACTGACTTAGCAGGATCAAGTACCGTACAATCGGTGCAAAAGATAGGAATTGCTGCTCTCCGCTCATGCTTATATAGCAAACTATTGCGACGATCCTTTGGTGATTTGTTATATGATTTGTTCTATTATCCTCGAAATACGTAATATGTTGATTTCAATATAAAATTATCTTACCACCACAAAAGTCAAACGTAAACTCTTGACTCTGGTCGTCTCACACCCCACACGCAATTTCGTAACACACTGCGTGACAGCCATTGATCAACTCAAGCTGCAACCAACCTGACACCACTCAAAGAAATTCGAATTGAATTATGGTTCAGATCAGGAGTCGATAATATTGCTCGCTAGCCCAGGAGCGCAGTTCAGAGTTAAATGGAAGCAAACTTACTGAAAGGTATTCCATTCCGAAAATTTGTGGCTGAAGTACCTTTCAAGAAGGTTGTTCAGTTAAAATACACAAAAGGCATTTCAGTCAAACGGTTTTCTGACCGAAACCTTTCTTTGGCGAACTAAAATCTACTTACCTAGTAGGGATTGCGTCCCGGGAATGTTGTGAATATTTCCCGGGAATGCAAAATCCAATTTTAAGACTGCTCAATAAACTGTATAGTCGTGTTCCGAGGCATAGTCGTATCCCAAATCCCGGGACTTTCCCGGGAATGGGCAAGCCCTATTACCAAGTACCCTCTTTTTCCGTTATATCACGCACCCTTCTTTAACTAAAAAAAATTTTAAAACTTTTGGGAACCTTTAACTAGCCACACACTTTTAATAAGCCGCATCCCTTTATTAAGCCTGTTTTTTTATAAAAAACACAACTTTTTTTCTCTAAAGGCCGGTACACATTGGGAACAAGCGACGGGAACAAATTTTCCTTTTTCACCAAATTATGTAAGAAAATTGTTAAAATAGTGCAAACCGTATGTGTTTAATTGACGATAGCTAAAATAGTAAAATATCACGCATTTACGTAAAAAAAGTAATTTTAAAAGTTTTAAAACAAAATTTCAATTTATCGTCTTAAATTCAAAACAACAATAAATTGAAATTTTGAATTAAAACTGTTAAAATTTTATTTTTAGTAAATGCACAATATGCGGCTTTCACTATTTTAACAATTTTCTTTCATAATTTGGTGAAAAAGGCTATCGCTATTCTCAATGTGTACCGGCCTTAAGAAGCCGCGTCTTATAACGGAAAAATATTACAAGGTGATTTGAAAGTACTGACACCAATTTGTAAGGTTGCAAGGTTTTAGATCAATCAGAATTTATAAAATGAACGATTAAAAAAATCAATAAAGAACGAAAAACATTTAGAGCACAAATTTATTTTTAGAAACACTAGTTTTCTATCATTTGTGTGAAATATCGTCAATATAAGGTAAAAATTACAGTAATAAGAACTAAACGGCAATAAAAAAAAATAAATAGATGAATTCGATGGAAAACACAAAACAAAAATTATGTTAATTATTGAAAAATTACTTTAATTCAATTTAAATTATTTATTCATCTTATCTTTTATCATCTGAATTGTTGTTGTATTTTTAAGAATTATTTATTATTATTACAGAATTATTAAATCACCTAGGATCTATACAAACAAACAAAAATTGTAAAATTAAAAAATCAAATTAAAATTAAAAAAAATTAAATTAGTTTTCATCATATAGAGGTGTTGAATCACCGAGCATCATTGAATGAGGAGACGTATTTGTTCTGGGCGTACTTCGTACAGAACGCGGACTTTTACCCGCATTGTAATCGCGACTCGAACGACTCGATGGCCTACCATCGTCGTATTGCGGTGTTTTCCTCGGATGTTCATCGTAGCGTGGTGTTCTCTGTGCAGCCCCATGCGGTGTACCACGTGTCTCGTGCGGTGTTACACTACCGTCACGTGATTTACTGCTACTTCGAGAGGCCCAAGCTTCATCCGCAGCGTCCCAGTCTTCAGTTTCTGTAGAGAAAAACGCACGACTATTATGTGGACTGGCTTGTTGTACACGAGGTGAGACACTGTGATGACGGCCACCCGTGTGACCATAAGGAGACTGTTGAGAATGTGACTGGCCGCTTTGATAAGACGTTCGTGTAGCACTTATTGGTGCGCCAGGATGTACAAATGGGCCGTTACTTGATGAAGCTCCATGCACTGGAGTATTTCCACTGCCATATCTGGGTGTAGAAGAATGTGGCGTGTGATAGGGCGTCATAAACGGTGTTTGTCCACTAGGGGTATACGGCTGTAAAATAAATAAAATTTTATTTGTTAATAATCGAATTTTTCAAGTGATAGCACCACAAATTAACGTACTGTATTAATATAAGAAGTTTGTCCACCATAACCCGGTGTATGTGGATAATGTGGAGTTTGACTAGCAGCTTGTGATAGCGAGTGTAACATATGCGATGGTATGTTCTGTGCAACCCTCTGTATCACCTCTGAACTCATACCACTATTAACACTTCCACGTCCCGGGGTGACACCGTAAGGTGTTCGCGATGACAAAGACGCTGAACCACGTGGAGTACTAACCGGAGTGTTTCCGGGTAGTGGATCTCTGAAGTGCTCCTTAAACCATTTTAAGAGTGATTGTAATGAATCGAAGACTTGTTGCCTAAATCGGAATCCATCCGGTGTTACCGTAACATATTCGTGGCGGCACCTCGTCCGAGGAAGATAAGAAAGCACAAACTTTCCGGGATAATTTTTAGCTGCCGCAATTACATAATGGATTTTATTTGGCTGTTTTCTCTTGTCTTCTTTTAAAATTTCCTCGGCCTTGTCTTTCATACCTCCCGTATCACGATAATACTTGTAATTCAGTAAATCGCGAGCAAATGACGCCATTGGATTCACGTGTCTGGCAATTATTTCATCCAAGTCTTCGAATTCTTCATTACCAATCCATAACGACTGTCCCAAACTAAATGAATTCTCTTTTCCTTCTTCGCGTACATCTATATGTTGATATATATCGTCGGTTACTTTCCAGGTCACTGTTAAATGATCGACACCTTTGCTTGATGGCCGCATTATTACCTCGCCCTGATCCATAGACGCCATAATTTTAATCACCTCGAAATATGATTTGTTGTGGAATGCGGGATGTACAATAACACGTTTTATATATTGCTGACGTTGTTTCGTTTTCTTAGAATCCTCTTCCTTGCGCAAATCTAGCTCCTCACGTTCTTGATCGTAGTACGGATCTTTATGCGGCCTCCACTCTTGATTTCGGTCAAGTAAGTCAGAACTCTTTGAGGTACAATCAACAGAAAATTTTTCTACTTGAATTTTAGTCACGCGGCAATGAATTGTTTGACCAATTTGTACCCGCTCCTCAGGATTCTTGACGTGTTTATCGGATAAATTTTTAATGTGAATAAAACCCATCAAGCCATTATCTAATCGTAATTTAATACCAATTGCTTGGCCAGGGCATTCTTTCGCGTCGAAATGATTCCATACTTCGGATAATTCTGGAAAATCATTTTTCATACAGAAAGGGCATTGCCATAATCCGGTCTCATCATTTCGCACTGGATTAGCTTGATCCAATTGTTCACCCTGTGGTTTTTTATGGCTGTAACCAAATACGGTTGCCAAAATCATTTTACCAACATAAAATGTTTCAGGCGCTTCTTTTGTCAACATGTCAAAAAGTTCTTCAGGCGTCGGCGACCGAAAAGGCACTCGAAGATCTCGATATCGCGAATTCAATTCAGCTCGAATATCATAAAGTGTAATACTTTTATTACCAAAACCTTGGCGCTCCAATTCAACAGCAAATGCATCTAAATCCAAATCTTTTAATCTCTCTGGAGCTTCCAAAATTTCTTCTAATGCACCAGCGGGATTTGCGTCCTCGTCATCATATTCAAGCGCATCGACAGCCATTTTTCTAGCCCATTCATATGTTTCGGGGTGGACACGAGAACCATCGAGCACTTCGACGTATGCCTCAGTACTATCACCCAATGAATTCGTATCAATTTTAATAAAACCCGAACAATTTATGAAAACTTTTGGCCCCATATGACAAGCTGTTACAAGTTGAGTTCGATTTTCTAGTCGTTGATTTGTTTGTTTCAAAATTTTGATTAAAGCCTGGCCTTTACGAGGCCCCAAACCACTTATAAATTGAACTAAGTTTACTGTTAAATTGTTTTGTACCGCGAGATTTATATCAACGCCAACTTCATTGGTGCGATTTATAAACTCTATATACAATCCCTCAAGAAGTTCTTCTTTGGTGATATAATCCTGAAGTGTGTGATACCGGAGGCACAATATTTCTTCGTCAGCTGTACACATTTGGGAATATTCGACGAGCGGATCTTGTAATTTACGGGCGATGGATATTGATTGTTTGAGTAAAGTGGGATACTCACGGAAATCGGAACAGCCCTTTTTAGAGTTTGCATAAATTTTTGCCAATTCGTTGTCTACAATTTCTACGCTAATTTGGGGAAAATTTTCGTCATCTACTAGTTCTTTAATTACTTCACGCAAATCTTGTTGAATCATCAAGGCTTCTCGGGATTCCCCACCAATACCGATAACGTGAGGTTTTTTATCTCGAATGAAATCTTTAACCGCTTCCATATCGGCTTCTTTGAGTGACTTTTCTTCGGGGCGATGTGAATTTTTGCGTTTCAATATGTGACATAGCCGCAAATAGTCGGTAACATCACCATCAGTACCGATGAGAGAACAAAATGCTGCCTGTGAAAGATCTGGTACGTAAGCCAATCCCATGACACGAATGCCATTTTTGGTGCTCCAAGTGTATTCTTCTTCGTCAAAATCAGCAATATACGGTGCAACTTTCAGCCAGTTACACAATTTTTTGCAGCAAGCTCGTAGAATAGCTTCTTTGGCTTCAATTTCTAAATGAATTTTTAGCTCTTTCCGTAAATCGGGCAGCACCATTTTATTGATGGCCAATTCTACACATTCTGCACGCAAATCGTTCCATTCCCCCACTGTTTTAGAAAATTCATCTCGCTGATACAAAGCTTTTACTTCGTCGAGATATGATGAGGTGGTCGAACCTTCAATTTTATCGGTTATTGTTATTGTCAAGAGATCGTCGCGTTCGGCAATTATTAATTTCAGGAATTGATCACCGACTAAATCACGGACAGGTTTATCTTTAAGGTACTTCATAGCGTAGCAAGAATTGTTTTCGTCAATTTCCTTGAGACCCTTCTTTGTTGGCGCCACGCTTATTTTGCCGCGCTCGTACAAGATTTCTCGGACAGCTTTGCGCAACATGGGCTCACGTGCAATTTGGCGTGCCACAACGAATTTTGCTGCATGTAAAACTTCTTCCGGTGTCTGGAATTTTGGTGTGATGTAATTTTGGGCAACTTCGAAGGGTTCCTGCTCTTCTTGTTCAACATCATGCCGCTGATAATTATCGCGCAAATTTTCTGCAAATTGTTCTGGTGTGAGACCAAATTTCTTAGCAAAACTGCAGATTTTTGCCTTTCGACACATGGCATAAGGCCCAGAATCGTATGTGTGTTTAAGAGTTTCTTCTTGGGGCAACTCATCATCGCCAACTTCATCATCATCGATCTCTTCAATATCGTCTACTTGTTCACCGTTTTCCTCGCGTTCTTCACGTTGCCTCCTTCTAGCATCTCGTTTACTCAGTTTGATACGTTCTCGTTCTTTTTTTAACCATGCCTCCTGCATTTCAGGTATTTCATGTGCATAATACAATAAAAAGTGAGCGTGCACATCTTTTAATTCTTCTAAGGTTTGTACCCGTTTCAATCGGTCAATATCTTCTTCCTTCATGACACGTAATTCATCAGGCAGCGGAGCATCCGGGTTCGCCATAATCTTATCGATTTGATAATCCCGCATCTTCTCAAATAATTTTAGTAGCGAATGTTTTCGCGATTGCAATTGGCTCCATTTCGCATCGTAGCGATAAACTTTCCATAAATCGTTTATATTTAATTCTGGCTGAACATACTCTTTCCGATAAAATGCAATGAAAGGAACTTCAAAATGATTATTCCTGATAAAATCAACAGCCTGTTTAATTTTCGGGATAGCAGTAGATGGTTTCTTACGTTCACGGACACTTGAACGATCATCTCCAAAAGTTGGGTCTTGATTTGAAATGCTCGATTTAACAAATGCTTGTTTATAAATCCATTCAGCTTCGTCATCTAATTCATTTGAATTTTCTGCGACTGGCGTTATAGGAACATCACGTAGTTGCATTCGTTCGGGAATATCAACTTTACGGATTTCATTATCCAAATCAGTAAAATGACCGCGCTTCAATTCGCTCGGTTCATAAATTTCAAAAATAGATTTTTTCATCGTCTTCCTTTTTGTGGCCGCTTTAGGTCGTTTTTCACGTTCGCCATCGCCCGCCTCTGCTTCATATTCATCCTCTGCCTCAGATTCCGATTCATAATAATCGTTTACATTATCAAAATCGTCGTAATCAAAATCAACACCGAAAATATCTTGACCTTCTTGCAGTGAGGCATCTGTGAAAATAGGACGGCGTTTTTTACGCTTCTCCGCGATTGGGCGACCATCATCGTCTACAATGAAATCATCGGCGTCCGATTCTTCCTCTTCATCGTCATCGTAGTTTTCAGCGGTCGGTTCAACTCGAAGACTGCGCTCTGACTGGCGTTCCTCTTCCTAAAGATTAAAAAATAAAAAATTCATTATATAACTAGGATTAAAGTTGTATTAACTAGTAATAAGCGCTAGCACACCTGATGAGGTTCATGGTCCTTTTATTATTTTAAGCGAATATAAAGGATAAATTAATTTAGAAACAATAATTTTTACTTTATAGCTTTAATGAAATAGATTAAAATACTTACATCGTCGGAACCAACAAACAACCGTTCTGCAATGACTTCACGATTAAGGCCCTCATCATCTTTTTCATTATCACTTTCTTCATCTTGGAAACGCTTGAGACGTTTAAACCGTTTCTAAATTTGGAAAAATTAGAAGCAAAAATGATGAACATGAAGACGAAGCATTGATTTTCCCTACTTACCCTTCTTTCCACTTTAACGCCTAAATTTTCTTCAATCAAATCGTAATCCTCATCCTCAAGACGATCATCCAATTCATCATCATCGTCACTTTTTTTACGCTTTTTGGATCCTCCTGATCCATCCGACTCGTCACCACTTTCATCTTCTTCTATTGGGTTATCATCGATTAGATCCTTTAGTTCCTCCCGTATTCGTTCTTCGTCGTCCTCCTCATCTTCCTCCTCACTGTCACTCACCGCTTTAAGCCGCTTTAATTTTTTGCGATCATGTGGTTCTAGTTCATCATCATCAGATTGCTGTAATGATTTATTTTAGTTCAATGGATTAAGAAAAAGAAATGAATTTATCGTGTACTAAGGAAACCAAAGAGAATATTACAAGCAACCAATCAGATATGTGCAAATGCCCTTATTAGACTCTCACTATTTGCCAAGCTATAGTGCCATACTAAACATGTCTATCTTATCTATAAAAATTAGTTTTGAGAAAATCGATGATAAAGTTTTCAAAATAGTGTATTTTTCAGCTACCTAATCGAAAAACTATATTTTTTAATAAGCGTTTTTGGATTTAGTTTTAGGAAATTATTTTTTTTATAAGTTTATTATCAGCTATTGATTGGCATCAATAACTCAATTTGGATGGTTCATAGAACCGCAGACGCAAAGTGTGGTCTGTTGAAAATATGCAAAACACGTTATCTTCATAACAAAATACATACAGCGGTTTGAGTAAAATCGAAAATCTTCATCGATAAACTAGAGTAGACAACCGAAAACATTTATTGTTAAGAAAAAAGCTGTGGGGGGCTCATTTTACGCCACTAACAATCTAGATAAAAGAAAACGGATAGCAGCCCAAGTTTACTAGAAGTTAATCACTACTAAGTAGGTTCCAAATTTCGTTTCTCTGCATCTAAAAGGCAAAGAAAACAAAAAAATACGACGTAATTTCGATAAAAACGTAGATTTAACCATGAAAAGTGGTTAAATCGGCATTGAAAATGTAAAATTTTTTTACGTAAACTATGAAAATTTTCCAAGCTTCACACTGAACAAATCACCATTTTGTTGGCACACAATTTTTTCCATCATTGATTCGGTTGCATTTTATGAATCATAACCATAGACCCATGCTATAGCAATATAGTGAACAACACATGAAATATTTATCACAACGATTAATAGAGAAATAACATAATTCAATAGCGAAATATGGAATAATTATAACAATTAACCACTATTTAACTTTAAAAAGAGACTTACATCACTTTCTTCAGCTTCAGAATCCAAAAAATCTGCCATGGTGCTTTTTCTGCTTTACTTTTTTACGATTTAAAACAATGTAACTTTATAATAATTAAATTATTATCTACAATAAGTAAAACTTATGCCATAACGAAAGAAAAAGTGGTTTTCAGGTTTTTTCAGCTAATTTTAAAGTAGATAAATTATAACTAACTTATAAGATGTCACGTCAAATAAATTAAAAAAAGATTTTCAAGCCGAGTGACATTTTTAATATTCTTTTTTTACTTCTTTACCCACGTTTCAGTTTTTGTTTTCGTTTTTTCTCCGAATACTAAGTTATCGACATTTCGGAGTACGTCCTAGACGCAAATAAATTATAATACCTACCCAGCAGACGATTCAGGCCTGACAAAGGTATATAAAATGCCTGACAAAATGCCTGGTAATGCCTGACTTTGGCATTTATTGCAAATGGTAATTGACCTCTTTGTCCCGCTGACATCAAATAAATTATAATACCCTATAAAGGACATCATGACACTTTTCCATAGTAAACTTGCGGTCAATGATATTGGCAGATTTATCGATAATGCAGTATTATTTAATACGTGAAAACATAGTTCGGGATAACTTCTAAAGATGTCAGCTTTAACAATTTTTAATTTTTGGTAAATAAATCAAAAATAAAATTAATTTTTTTTATAATTCATGTCTAGTTGTAAGTTTTATTCGTGTTTTTTGCTTTTGTTTATATTTTTGTTTCGCTACAACAAAAAAAAAAATTTAAAAAAACTACTACTTAGGCTGCGTACCAATAGTCGGGTAAATCATTTAGTACAGTAAATTTCAATTTTAGTACATATTTACCTCAATTGGCGTACCAATTCTCTAGAAGTAAAAATGGTTTGATGGACACAAATTATGGTTCAGAGGGTTAAAATCGCTGGCTGCTAGGTGCAAAAGGAAACGTCAAATATATTTAATATTTTTGTTTCGTAAAATAAAAATAAAATTTATTTTATTAGCTTTGAGTACGTATATTATTTATAATGAAAAACACGGAAATTTTAACAAAAAAACACTGAAACGTCAAAAAGTTAACAACAACGCCATTTATTTGTTTCTCCTATTTTACCCAACTTTTTAGTACAGTATTTCAATTTACCCTGTACACTGTTAAAAAGTAGGTAAAAGAGCAATTTACCCGACTATTGGTACGTGTCATCATTTTAGTTACATAAATTAATAAAGCGTATTTCGCTGAGCGGTATGCACCTTTGTGTGAAAAATTTGAAAAAATTACAGTTGTTTCGTTCAAATCTAGATTGCGCCACTATAAATTCTCCATCCATTTTATCGGCAATTTATCTCACAAGGATAATTTGAAGATAAATTTTGACGGTTTTGAATTTTGATTCATTTTATAATCGAAGTAGGCACGAAGTAAAATTAATTTATTTTTATATAAAGAAGATAGAAGTCAAAATGGAATCCATTATTTTGTATAATTCTTATAAACTGTATAGCAATTTTGAACAATTCTTTAGGAAACTTCATTAAAAAACTTAAAACAACGAATAAAAGTCAAACAAAATCAACAAAATTTATCTCTACACAAATTTTTAGCTTGACGATTAACCTTGAGATAAATTTATCTGTAATTAATGGAGACTTGTGGAGATCGCGCTAAAATTTATCTTAGCTCGAGTTGCATACTGAGCTATACCAGATAAAAACGTAACGAAAATTCAAAATATGTATTTGTTTTTTAACTATTTATTTTATTATCATTTTAAATTACGAATAAGACATTATATCTAATATTTACATTTAAAAAAAAATTATTTAAAATAAAAATCTCGATATGTACCTCATGTTATTGTTTGTATGTACATGCGGCAATTTAAAAAATATTTCAATTGTACATACATACATAGGTATATTAGGAAAATAAGAAAATTTAAAATATTTTTTTATAATATGAAAACATTCAGATATTTCTAAAAAAAATTCAATTTTTTTTTTTTTTCAAAACTTATTGTGATATTTTCTTTGTAATAAAATCGGCCAAATCCGATCGATACAGAATATTGTATTCGGAATTTGTTGAATCGTACGTTTCCCACACTTGCGTTTCAATTTCCCATTTCCATAGACGTCGAAACAAGTAAGTTGATCGGAAGGAGGCGTAAATTTCGTTAATACTTTTCAGGGTTTCCGGGAAGAATTGCTTTCTAACCATGTGGTCATAATAATAGAAACGATTCTGAGTTTTCGAATATAACTTTTGTAGTTGTTCCTTTGTGTCTTTCATGAAAAGTAGACCACGCGGTACAAAAAATCGTTCAGGTTCAATATCATTTCGAAGCCGATAACCCAAACGGGTAGAATTATTTTTCAATTTGTAGTGTTGCAACCGATCGAAGAATTGTTTAAGATCGGTCATTAGAAACAGCTGCTTGCATCGAACAGGAATAGGATTTTCCATGACTGGTCGTCTTGGTTTATTTAGTGATTTTGCAAATTTTTGGCACATTTGAATACGATCTTTAAGTCGGAAATTCCTTATATCTATTCCTCCCAAAATAAGGCCATCAATTATATGAAATGCAAATGTGGTCGTTTGGCATTTACCTTCGCCTTGAAGTTCCTTAACAATTTCGCCGTAAACTAACGTGTTAGGAGAGAGATCAATATAAACGGGGGTATGTACCCATGAACCACTGTGATACATAACGACTTCGCGCCCACCGTGTCCCATGAACATGGTTCGTTGACATTTTTCTAAATTTTCCGTGGTATCCAATGGCACAAAATACCAGTCATGGACGTCTCGAAAACATTCGTCCAAACACATTTTATTCTTTATTTTTTTTTCTTGCGCCGATAAAAAATCTCGTTGGGTGCCCCAATGCTTCAGTAGATTCTGACATAATTCGTCGGAATTCATGAGCTTGGATTGTGATTCGTTTAAATCTTTACGCATTTTATTTGGCAAATTCCACTGCTTCAAGCACGCTGCTTTTAGTTCATTTTGCCTTGGTTCGGTCAAAGTTGGATCTTGATAAAAAGCGGCAATCTTTTTGAGCCCAAAAATCTGTTTCTCTCCTAGCTCATTGTTACTATTCACAATATACGTAAAGAATTTTTCATCATTTTGAAGCACGTCGTGAGGCACCAGCTCCATTGTATCACCTTCGGAATTCTGATTTTGAAACATTTCCTGATTTATTTCGAATAAGTGCCTTTGAATTGTGTCCGTATTAGATTTCTTCCATTTGCAAATAATATAACGCTCGGAATTAGCCGGTCGGCTGGTGTTCGGTTTGAAAATTGTGATCCGCTCGAAACATTTATACATTAAATAGACTAGGCCGACACTAAACGGAGTAAATAAGTCGAAAAATTTACAAACGAAATGACCTTTTTCTCGAACAATATAGAGCGCAACAAGGCATTGGCATAAGTACAGTTGTTTCGATAGGATCTCCTGGATATTTTCCTGTTTTTCAACCGAAAACCCACCATCGGCCATCATAAAATGCACTCCCTGGAAAGCGGTTTGCTTCATTACATAATCTGCTAACGACGTGATATTATCTGGGTTGAATATGTTTCCGTCATTGTTTACGCCATAATATGGGTCAAATGTAGCAGGAGATCCGGCTAAAAACTTAGACAGCTCAAAATTTTTAGAATCCTTCAGTGTAAATCCAAATCCTTTGGATATCCAATTTTTTCGATATAGGACGTATTCTACAAGTACAAATTAAATAATATGTTGAATTATATTTAAGGAGCTCTAAATCACCTGAGAACCCGCCGGGGCCGGCACAAACGTCGGCAAAATAGAGCAAGTCGTCCTCTTGAATGAGCGAGTTATTATATTCATCAACCGGATTTGTAAACATGTAATCAAACCTTGCGTCCATGTTGGCCATTTTAACAGCTGCACGATTAAGGAAAATAGACTGCCGAATCTCTTCGAAGGGGTTTGCTTTTACACGTGCTTGCATCATTCGTATAGATTCCATTTTATCAAAAACAGTTTTACAACTAAGCACTTGCTGAAGAATATCGGGATTGCAAAATTTGGTTTCGTCGTCGATAACCATTTTACGTTTGGCCACTTTGATCCACGAGTCCAGGATGTCCCGTGTCAAATCTAGTAAATCATCTGATTCATTGATGAGCCATTCATATGGTTCAAGTATTTCGACAACCTCTTGATTTGGATCCCATCCTGCGGCTGCTGATTCAGGATTATCTAACGCAAATCCCAAACCTGTTCGCCCTTTTTGCGTTGACGCGGACACAGGTTCTATAATACCTTGTCCCGCTTTACCCAAACCTACATCACCACTGTGCCCCATAAGTTTCATCATTTTTTGTGCTTGAGTCGAATATATGTTGGAATCATAAGTCACCGGTTGTTGGGATAATTTACGCTTTTTATTTTCGAAACCGCCAGTAACTGATTCGCGCTCCGATGACGAAGAATCGGAATCATTGAAATCTTGCTCCTCCGACTCCGGGCCAGTTTCAGTGTGTGGCTCATCGTCCGACAATTTTTCCGCTGTCTTAGATGAATAAAATGGCTGAAATGTCCTTTCTGTAAACCCATTGTAATCATCATCACTGGTAGATTGTAGTGCGACGACGGGATTCACAGCATCGTGCTCATCGGAGTCGTTGTCATCGTCTATGTAATGAACGGCTTGGTTATTTCCGTCCTCTTCTTCTTCATCGCTGCTGTACTCGGAATATTGCTGATTTGGATTATATCCAGCCATCATAAACTATTATTTAACCAATCTGGATCGTATTTCAGTGAAAATTCGTTTGAAAAATTGTTGATAAACAAAATCAACCACAAAAATTTGTGTTGCATTTATGAGTTGACATATGACATTTGTGGGTGCTTTACAAATTTTCACCTCGCGCAGCGTATATCGCCAAATTTAAATTATCAGTTTTTTAAATAAGATAAATATTAATCGACTTTAGATTGGAAGTATCTATTATATAATATTTTTTTTATTTTATCTGTAATTTTTGTTATTATATGAAACTTTTTTTATTCAATATTTTAAAAATTTCGTTTATCGTTCGAATAGCGGTGTGTACAGTGTTGTATTGAAAAAAATATGTTGTAGGTTTATTGGGCGACATATGTTTGTAGCTCTAGGGGTGGGATATGCTAATTTCGAATTTTCGAACAAAAAATCGAAAAGTGGTAATTAGCATATTCGAACAAATAAATTATTATAATACATAATGCCTCAATTCCATTGTGAAAAATTGACTCAGCTGACTTGAAGTTAGAAAAAGACAAAAAAAATAATCCATCAGAGTGACAAAGACAAAGTATTTTGTTATTGTTTTTTTATAGTAAAATTTGATGTACACATTTTGACAGCAACTAAAAACATAACCAAAAATTATTAAACAAAATTAGGTATTAGTGTTAATTCGATTATTTTTACGTTTCAAAATATTCTAAAAATTTAATTATTATTGTTACTCATATCAGAATTATTTTTTTCGAATATTATCCGTCACAAAATACAAAATTAAAAAATCTTTCCCATAGAAATGCCACACTATTGTTTATTAGTGTTTTGACAGCAAACAAAAACATAACCTAGAATTAATTGACAAATTAAGTAGTATGTGTTAATTCAATTATTTCAAGTCTCAAAATTATCTAAAAAATTAATTATTATTATTACTCATATCAGAATTATTTTTTTCCAATATTTTCTGTCTTAAAATACAAAATTAAAAAAATCTTCCCATAAAAGTGCCATACTATTAAAATTAATAATGTGTGCGAGAAATATTTTTCATCGGTACACAATATTTATATGCTTATCGGGCGAGTAACCACGCGTCACAAAAAAGCGACAAAAATTTCACATAAAATAGTGATTGGCGGAAAAAATGTGACAAAAAGTTGTCACAATTTGGATGAAAAATGGTGGATGAGGTTGACGCCGATTGTCACGCGGAACATTTTGTAAGTCAAATTTGCCGGTTTTTGGTGGAATATTTTTGAAATATTTATTGAAAATTTAGTCACAAATACGACAAATTCGAAAGTTCATTTAATTTATTTCATTTAATTTCATTAATTAATATTATAGGTACATACTGTAAAATTTAAAAAAAATCTATACTGCTTAAAACATAAAAACAAACAACTAAACTATATTTCGCCTGATGTGGTTCTTGTATCTTTCTTGGCCCTTTTGCAGATACTGCGTCATTGCCGCTTCTGCTGCACTTTCTTCAAAATCTTGCCGAATATCTTTCACAGCATCTGGAAATTATTAATCAATTTGTTACTCGTAAAGTATCTGCTATGTCTTAACGCAATAAATAATTGTAACATAAAATAAATTATGATCATCTAATTTAATAGATTGTTTTTTACTTACCAATGATACAATTAATATAATTGTAAAAACGCGTAATTTACACTAAATAAAATTAATCACTAAAAATTTACACAATAAACATAAAATAAAACACAATAATTATTTAACTCCACATTTAAAAAAAACAGTAAAATAGAAAACTATGTTCTTTCTACGACGCTAAAAACAATAATGGTAAATATCTGTTGGCTTATACTTGCATATGTAATATATGCAGTATTTTAGTAATAAAAAAAATTGTACCTACGTTATTGACGATTGGAGCATCACGGATTCCACCTAGTGGACAATTTTTAAACTGAGCTACCTGATAATTTGACGTTCGAAATTATTGTAAACAATTCCAATTTTGAACTGTAAACACAGTTCAATTTGAGCTCCTTATGGATGTGGACAGTGTAAATGAAAGGTAAAACCTAAAAAAAAATTATTCCAAAATATTTGATTTAACCTTCGCCTTTTAACGCGGAGTAGCTGACATCTGGCAGATTATTCGAGAACTAGAGCCAAAGGGGGCTAAACGTCAAAAAACAAAAATCACATATAGCTCAGTGATTTTGTTTCTTTATTTGTGCTTTTAAAATAAGATTTTATTAGTAAAAATGAAATTTGTCGAGTATGAGCAACCGCAAAAGTAAAAAAAATGTGTAGTGTACCAAAGTTTAGTACTTATTGTGACAAACTACGCACACATTATAAACGCACGTTTTCTTTTGAACAAATTTAATTGATCTGAAATAAACAAAATTATATTATTATAATGTACATTTGAACATAAATAAAATAGGTTTTACGTATTAAATTATTGTAAAATAAAAATAGTTTATCAATAATACTTACATTACACCATTTACCAAAGCATTTTGACATATGACCCCCTTTGGCTCAGAGTTATTGTAACGCCTCTTGCGGCGCTTTAAAGGCGAATATTTGTAGAACCGTGGGTAATTATCCCAAGATTGACGATGGAGAGGAAGATTTTTTCGAAGACGTTGAATTTTTAAGTTACGGGGACACCCAAACTAGCGAATCTTCAGTAGGAACGTCCACTCTAGAACGCCCACGTCTAGAACGCCGACTTAAAAAAAATGTAGTAAAGTAGACTCTGCATTAGAGTCGGCCACAAAAGAAATGGTTGAAATGATATCTTTAACTAAGACAACATTTGCAGTTCCACAGCCGCCGGAATCGCCAGCTCAATTTTTTTTTAAAGGGATCGCTGCCCAAGTGGACCAGGCAAATATATCTCCAATGAGATTTGCACAGTTACAGATGGAGCTCCTTAGTGTAGTGACACAAAATTAATACCGAGATGAATAAATAAAATATAATTAAACTGTTTTTATTAAAACCAAAATGTTTTATTTACATATTTTCTGAATTAGGTACATTATTAAAATAAACTTTTAAATGATCTCTGATTGAAAATGCATCCCTTGTTGAGTTAAATCGCGTTGCAAATCTGTATTGTGGCAAAGGGTTGACTTCTTGTCGCCAGCTGCCTTCTAATAGATTCCCTTCATTATTGAAATGGTCGACAAAGTTATTAGGAATATAGTTCGAGGAATCGTGCAGTTTTATGAAATTATATAGCACTACTGTTGCTCGAACAATTTTCTCGGCGTTCTCTGGAAACACGTTTAGCGAATTTGTAAGAACGCGAAATTTCGCAGTCAAAATGCTAAACGTGTTTTCTATTCTAACGTGTTTTCTCTAAAGAAGCCGCCGAGGATATGGTCGCATCAAATTTTTACGTAATGGGAACGCTGCATCCTCGATGAAATAGCACGGGAATTCCTCATTGGTATTTGGCAATATCAGTGTTTTTGGAATATTAATATTGCCATTTAAAATCTGTTCGCCAAATGCACTTTTTTGTAGAATTCCACCATCACTTTGGCTACCATATGGTCCGATATCAACAGCCGAAAACAAATAATTGCTGTCGCAAACAGCCATTAGCACGATACTGTTGTATTTTTTATAGTTGTAATACAACGGTTCAACGTGTGGTGGGCATTTGATAGCAATATGTTTGCCGTCGATTGCTCCAACTACATTTGGCATTTTGGTGCTTTTATAAAAATCTTCTGCTGTTTTTTGCCACTCCTGCTCTGTAGGAGGTGACAAGTAAATGTCGCGCAATTGCTCCCAAATTACTTCACATACTTCAAGTATAATTTCACGGATGGTTGATACACCTATTCTAAACGACCATGCCAACATCTGCCAGGCTGCACCGTGTGCCAAATATCTGAAATTAAATACACATATTTATAATTGACTAAACAATGTTTTACATCAATAAATGTTTATTTTAAAAATATATACTTACACTAATGTTATCACCAATCGGCATTCTGGATCAATCGAATTTCGAACCACATTTTCTTTTTTTAAGTATGGGTTTAACAAATTATTTCAAATTTCAAATTGTGGTATGCCCATACGCGTCGCTTTTCGAACCTGCTCCTCATCTTTTTCTTTAACCACAAGAAAATTTTTAGAAAAAAAAGCCGTGTAGCTTCCTTTCATTCTCCGTAAAAATAAACCGGGTTCACATTCGCCTATTTTTATTTTTATGCTTCTCACACAAATTTTTAACAACGTTTAAGTATGCACAGTAACACAAATAAATCATTAGCATTTTATTAAAATAATCAAATTTAATTAATGAATTCATTTAAAAAAAAAAAATCGCTTACAAAACACAACTAAACACTTTGACAAATCAAAATAGAAATATAAAAAAATTCTGCTTGTCAAAAAAATCTGCTCATGTGTTTCACCTGAAATTCTGCCGGCAGCGCTGCTAGCAGAAATTCTACCCATCTGTTTTAAGGGTAAAGGTATAAACAGAACAAAAGCGACAACGACGAGCGTCGACGAATAAAAAAAAAATATCGCCGCGATATCGCTGTAGTTAATATAACAAGAGCGTCAGCGCATGGCGATAAAAAATAACAACAAACGACATTACCTAAATTTCCTAAATTTGCCTCGAAATTTTTAGTTACCACACATGTGAAGCTGAGATCCTTTCATACCGGTGGCGTCGGCTTTGAACATTTTGTTGCTATCAAATATTTTATTTAGGTCCATTTTATACGTGAATTATAGCAAGAAATGAGATATTATGAATTTGTAACCTGCACATGAGCTAGATTTTTCGATAAATAAAAAACAGTTGTGACAAAAATGTGGTTTGTAGGTTATGTTGACAAAGCTCTTCGCTTTGTACTACTTTGAAATGTCGCAGTCGAGTGTGGAACGCATTGCCTTGGCCTTGTAGATAACTTCATTGCAATATATTTTGATTTTTTTAAATTATCACTTAAAAATAAATTATTTCTCAACAAATTGAATTTATTTCTATAAAATTAAACGATATCAACCTAATAAAACTAATTTGCATAATTCAAAAATGAAATAAAGAATTTTTATTTTTGAAGCTCAAAGCCGAGGCGCCTGGTATGAAAAGTACTTTAAGGCTGAAACACACCAAGAGCAGCGCAACATGTTCCACATATTCCACTTGTGATAGATTTTCTTTTAATCGAAATTTATCTATTAAAATTATCAAATATTTGAATGTTTTTATAAAAATTGTTTATAATTTTGCTTAACACACGACTATCTATGAATACATCAGCAAACCAAGGTATATTTAAATCTGCTGCTCGCTGCCGCTGCTCGGTGTGTTTCATGCTTTACTCTTTAAGCATTATATATTTTAACTTTTTGTATGGGCATGGGCAAGGTAATTTTAGTAAATTTTTTACCAACATAACCAAAATAAATTTACTATGGTCTCTTTTCGAATGTGATAATTAAAATACAACGTAATTTTGTTTTACTAATATATTTAGCTGAATGTTCTACATTCAAGAATTTTCTGTTGGTAGTGAAAGAAAACCTTAAAGTAACACGTGGGTAAGTTTATTGCTTTTCTCGGTAGAATTTCTACCTTGAGAAGCAAAAAATACTTACCACAACTTATGCAAATAACTATTTATTATAAACTCGATTGATTAGAAAAATATTTTTACAACAAAAATTATACATGTTCCTATTAATAATATTAAAATTAATAAATGCAATATGGTGTACATATTATATAGTAGTAGTTAATTGGTTTTTTAATTTCCCTGTTTCGTTTAGGCTTTCGTAAACACTTCTCATATTTTACATATGTAAAATGAAGAGACTTGGATTTTCTAAGTATTTCTTCCACAGCGTTGTAAAATGAGCAATTGTAGCACCGTCCACAACCCGATGGTCGCACGACCAACTCACGTTAACTACATGAACTGGAATGATTTCACCTTTGTCGTTAAATTGCGGCACAATTTTAGCTTTTCCCAAAGCGCCAATGCAAACTTGTGGCACTAAGAGTAATGGATGCGTATAGGTCCCGCCGATCTGTTAATTAAAAATAAAAATGTAAACATATTATTGTTTTGTCAAAATGACTTAACTTACATTGCCAATATTTGATAATGTAAATGTTCCATTTGCATAATCATCAGGGGTTAGCTTTCCATGTAAACCTCCGTATTGTAACCTATTCAAATCATTGGCTATAGCCATAATAGTTTTATTCTGGCAATTTTTAATATTCGGAACTACCAGGCCCTCGGGTGTATTAATTGCTATACTAATGTTATGCGAACCTTTGTAAATAATATTTTCACCAATTTCATCTAATGAGCTATTGAGAATTGGATATTTTTCCAGAGCTAGCGATGCTGCTTTAATAAAGAATGGCATAAATGTTAGTTTTGTACCGAGTGCTATCGCTTCGGCTTTAATCTCATCACGGAACTGAACTAAATTCGACATATTAATCTCTTCTTTGTAACCGAAATGGGGGATTTTTAGTGATTCGGTCATTGATTTGTACATAGCTTTTCGTACTCCTTTTATTGGTTCGACACGGTCCCCTATTAAATTATCAGGTTTAGCTGATTTTGGTGGTGACGTTTCTTTTTTCGGCTGTGACCCACTTAAGTAAGCGAGAATATCTTCTTTAAGCACACGCTGTTGTTTACCTGTAGCCTTTACATTCAACAAATCTACTTTATTTTCGTAAGCGATTCGCCGTACTGCTGGTGTGGCTAAAACTTTTTTACGATCACTATAAATTTCTTCCAATCTTTCTAAATTAGCATTAGTATCGATTGTTGTTTTCTCAGCAGGTTTAGGAATTTCTTGTGCAGTAGGAGACGCCGGAGAAGAAGAAGGAGAGGAATCGTCGGATTCAGATGATGAGCTATCTGAATCCGACGATTCTTCTTCCTCGACATCAATATCCACTAAGGGTTTACCAACTAATGCAATCTCATCAACTTTGTGATACAATTTAGTCACTTTACCTTCATAACGACTTGTTATAGTGACCGTTGCTTTGTCACTTTGAACTTCGCAAATATTTTGAAACTGCTCAACATGGTCACCTTCGACTATAAACCATTCTTTAACTACAACTTCTTTAATACCTTCGCCAATATCACTTAATTTATAGCTGATAAGCTTATTTAGGTGTGTGCTACAGTGAATAAATCTATTAGGTTGATAGTTGATCTTGGTGGCCTGAATCTGAAAAAAAAAAAAAAAAATTTTAAAAGAATGATACTTTAAAGATGAACTTGATCTGATGATAGGTATCATTCCTTTTCTAATAATATTAAAATAAAGGTAATTAAAAGCCCTGATTAGAGGAATATTCTGAAAAATTCAAATCCGTGTACATGTACATCTTGAGTTAAAAATGTAACGTTTCTGATTTGTTTAGCTTGTTAAGTTTGGTTAATCAAAATAGACCACTTAAGTTGACCCATCGAAATATTTCGAATCTAAAATGCGCTAAGACCTGGAAAAGTAGACGCAGGTTAAAAAGATCGGATTGAAAGGATATATAGTACATACATACTTTAGTAATAAGCTACCGTTAAGCAAAGAAAGGGTCCCATTGTTATGCTTTCATGTTTGACAGCTGTGAAACAGTGTCATTGTGGCTAGTAAATATGAAGAATAATTTTATAAGCACTGATTTTTCTTGTTCGCCCTCCACACGTTAGATCCATACATAAAAATAACAAATAGAAACAAATTACAATGCTTTTTTTATATTTTTATTTTTACACTTTCTGCCATAGGCACTTGGCGAAACACACTTAATACACACATTTTTTAAATTTTTTAAAAAACACTTGTTAAATATTTCGCAAAATTATATAGATAGGGATGTTGTAGATGGGAGCCTACGCAATGAACTGAAGCTGATATTTGAAGCTTGTATTAAACAAAATTATTTTTGCTTTGATAATAAGTATTTCAGATTCACTGATGGTCTACCGATGGGCTCCCCTCTGCCACCTTTGTTAGCAGAAATTTTCATGAATTTCTTCGAACAAACGAATGTATCAAGCAATAATCCTTATTTCCGTCATAAGATCTTTTGGTACAGATATGTTGATGACATACTATGTCTATGGAATGGAACTGATAGGGCTATTAACCTCCTTTCGCACTTGGTTAAATCCTCAATATCCCACCATTAATTTTACGGTAAAAAAGAAGAAAACAAATTTATTAACTTTCTAGATATAACAATATCCAGAATTAATTCTTCATTAGAGTTCAAAATTTATCGAAAACCCACGTATACAGACGCCATTATACCTAACTCTTCAAACCATCTCCATAATATTAAAATGTCAGCTTTCCACTCATTCTAAGATAGATTAATAAACATTCCTTTGACCATATCCAATTATAACAAAGAGCTTAATATAATTTTAGAAATAGCAGCGAATAACGGTTATGTAGCTAAGACTATATTAAAGGTATTAAACAGAAAACTGAAACATAAAGCTTTAGCTAACATTTATCCACCTGATAGTCCAATGCCGAAAAATTGGCGCCGCTTAGAGTATATAGGAAAAACTAGCCAACGGATTAGTAACATCGTGACAGAGTATACAGAATATACATAATCCAATTAAGAAAATGATTTTTAACAACAAACCAAGAATTGATCGCTTTCCAAGTCTGGTGTTTATAAGACCAATTGCGATGATTGTAGTTCCTCTTATATCGGACAGACTGGGCGCAATTTTGAAGTTAGAGTTAAAGAACATTTATCTGGTAGCCATGAATCAGCCCTTTATAATCATTTAACGTTAGCAAATCACACATCGAGTTTAAACAATTTAGAAATATTACATGTACAACCAAAAAACAAAGGTTTAGACAACTTAGAATCTTACGAAATCCGAAAAGCTATATTTCTTAACCAAAATATCCTCAACGAACGAAGAGAAATCCGTTTCTCACCAATTACCGACCCCGCACTGTTTTATTCCCAAATCCCATACTCATACCATCCCATAAAATGACTAATACGTGGGGTCATAATAAAATAAAGAAGGGGGAAAAAACAACATCTGGAATTTTGTTATTCGGCCGTTGACTAATCAATAATCGTATACCTTTGTTTAATTCACCCCCTTTTAATTTTTAATATTTATTGCTCTCACCATTTTTATTTTTTACCACTCCCACATTTTTTATTTGTATCTTTTTGTTTCACTTTGATTTTTCCAACTATATATTTTAAAAATGTGTATATTAAGTGTGTTTCACCAAGTGCCTACGGCAGAAAGTGTAAAAAGAATTGTTTTACTTCAAACCAAACAAAATTTTCAAAATTCAATAAAACCGCGCAAAAAAAAACGGCACGTGATACGATTTTGAAAAAAGCTGGTTTTAAATGTTTGCATGTGTACCAACGTGATGACATTAGAAAATTTGAGGTGACAGACATTTCGGGTTGGGTTGCATTCTAGCCTACCGTGATAATAGGTATGTACTGAAAATACAGTGAAATTCACTTAACGACATTAATAATCCATTGTTATAATCGAATGTCGTAATATACGGATTTTAGTTTTACGAGTAACATAACAAATCAGTTCAAATTTTCGACGTTATATGCGAAAGGTCGTTATATCCGAGGGAGTTATAACTTATAAGTGAATTTCACTGTAGTTGCATACAACCGAATTTAGGTAATGCCAATTCATTGCATATCTTGGGGTTGCCTACAAAATCTCGGTTTTAATAAATTCTGCAAAATGGGGAATTTAATTTTAAAATAAAAATAGTGATTTTTAAAACCGGCAAATCTTCTTATAGGAAAATTTCATAATTAAGAAATTGATGATCATTCAATCTTTTTTGTCACATTTTTTATCACTGCGAAAACTCGATGTATGAGCTTGAAATATTTCAAAAGCCTATGTGGAAATTTTTAAATTTGAATTGAGTAATAAGACCAGAAGCGAAGAAAAGGGATATAGATTTATATTGAATTGGGCGCATTAGCAGTATAAAAGTCACAGCGCCTTTTGACTTAGAGGTTTGTATGAATTTCTAACATAACGAACAAAAATTGTTGTTAAATTTCAGTGGGTCAAGATTTTCTTCGGCTAGTTCGTCACTTTTTAACATTGGAAATAAAGTCGAGTCATCAAATATGCATTAAAAATATTCATTTATTTATAGAGAGCGATAAGAACGCACACCTTATCGTAATGTTTTTTTATATGTGCGGATCATTCACTATACTTCTTCTCTACTTGGGGCAAATCCAGTATTAAATTAAAACTTATTACGTTTTGAACGTTAATAAAACTAAATATATGATATTTAACAATAAAATTGTAAATGAAACCGAGTCAATCCTCGCGTTAAAATACAATGATGAAGTACTTGAAAGAGTCAACAAATATACCTACGTATTTAGGGCTGGTTTTGTACAGTAAGATTAAATGGAAGTTACATATCGAGAATGTGGAAAAAAAAATAAGGCCTACGAAAAAGAAGAAGGGTATTACCAAGAAACGTTAAAAGAAACATATACTACGCTTATATTCATACACACTTAAGTGAAGTATTTCTACTACAAAAGAAGACCATAAAAAACGTCCTAGGTTTGCATATCAGAACATCTACAGTCAACCTATTCCAAGAATTCTTATCCTTAATTATGATAATATCAAGAGAACTATTATTATTAATGCATACAATCATTTATAACCATATTAAGCACAATTTGGTATTAACTCATGTATATCAGAAATACATGATTATGATACAAGAAGGCGATCACAAATTAGAAATACTCATTTAAATTAGAGTAGCTAAAAAGGATAGCCTTTAGACGCATGGTAAACATATTAAAATTCTCACATGTTTTTAATTCTTCTGGCAGTTCATTAAATATTTTTGGACCCAAAATTAAAAAAGAATTCTGAAAATGAGTGGTCGTGAATTTTTGAAGATGAATATGATGATTGTTCCTCAGTTATACTTCGTTGTACCAGCACAAGTGTCATTATTAGTTGATGTCATTATATAAAAAAAATTCATAACTTTCCAAACAAATAAATGTCTCAACGAAAACATTTCAAGAGATCGAAATAACGGCCAGAACTCTGTAAGCTTTGGTTTGTTATTCATTATTCTCAGTATATCTTTCTGGGCAATAACACGAGGCTGCACTCTAGCGTAATATGTACCTCCCCAACAAACTAAACCGTATGATAATTTAGAATCAACCAGAGCGAAATAAACATTTTTCAAAATAGCAATAGGACAAAGTAGCCATATACTACACATTTTACGAATCATCGATACCAGATAATTACGAACAACATCAATGTGATACTTCCAGCTCAAGCAGTTATCAATCGTAACGATAAACAATAATAATATTAAAATCATTGAACGCGTACCACAACATTTCCTTAACAGACGAAAAACAAGTTGGACATGTTCAATGGTTTTAATCCTGTTCTCTTCATTGTACATAAAAGCTAGATCATCAGCAAAAGCAACCAAATCGGAATTGAACTCAGTATAAAATATGGAGTTTAAATAAATTAAAAATAGCAGAGGGCCTAATACGGACCCTTGCGGAACTCCTTCATTAATTAATCTGCTTTGACTTACACAATCTTTAATTTTGACAATCTGAGACCTATGCAATAGATAAGAACCAAACCATTTTATTGTTACCCTACGAAACCCAGCAAAATAAAGTTTTTGTAGCAACACTGAATGATTGATCATATCAAATGCCTTCTTCAAATCCAAGAAAACTGAAACAATACAATTTCTTTGGTGAAGACCTTTATTCAAAAAGAGCTCGTAAATTCCAGCAATACATTTTCGGTACTTTTAGATTTCCTGAAACCAAACTGCTTCAGATGTAGAAAATTTGTGTGATTCAAAAAGCTAGTGATTCTCGAATGAGCTAGTTTTTCAAATATTTTGGCAAAAACTGAGAGCAAACTAATTGGACGGTAATTATACTCATTTTATCACCGCTTTTATGTACACCGCTTGTTTTATGTACACCGCACCAAAAAATTACTAACTTTATCATTGCCGGTCGAATTAGACGGTTTCAATGAAGATATTCCTACCAAAATCTCAAAAGGAAATGTTTCATAGAAGAATTCTTTCTGAATAGTTTTGCATAGTAAGCTAACCTGTTTTATAAGATCTAGGTTGCTCGGGTATTTTGGTGAGAAATCCACAGTTTGATTATGCTTTCTTTGATTTTCCGATTATCAAAAAAAATATGTTTATCAATGTAATATTTTAGTAAATGGATAAAACAATTATAAGCGTCAGAAGCATTTAATTGCGAATAAACTGAGAATCATTTTTCATTATCCAAGTCAAAGAATTATTTTGACAAATTCACCTTATTAAACTTTGGCTTTTTTTAAGGAGCAACGTTTGGGTGACTAGAATTAAGCGAAATTGAAATATGTATAGAAGTCATACAATGGTCAGTAATACGGAGGTCATGAACATCAGACTCATAAACAAAATTAAATCTAGTCTTAAGAAAACATGATCTAAATAAGTAGAAGAATTATTTGTTATTCGAGTGGCTTTATTTATCAGAGACTTATGCTAAGAATGTTGATTTTCATGTCACCAAGAATGATCAGATTTTTAGTTGTATTCGCTCTCAAGACCTTATTAAAATCTTCAACAAAAAATGACGTGGACACAGAATGAAACTTATAGACACAAAGAATTTGAGAATAAATCACCACTAAAATTAACGTTAAACTGAACTGAATATCAGCACTAATAATATTAATATTATAAATGTTATCAAACTTAATATCCTCATTTAAATATACAACCACTCCACCGGCTCTATACGAGCTCTATATGAGTTACAATTATCATAAATGTTGAATCCAGGAATATTATAATTATCGCCAGCTCGAAGTCATTAATTTACATTTGATAGGAGCTGGCTGGCTTTGTCCGAGCGAAGCAAGGGTAACTCCGGCCATAGTTTTTATCATTCGCATCGCTTCTTCTGATAGTACCACTAATGTTAAAATGTGTTCGTTAAAATCTAAAAATGCTTTCAATTTAATTTAATCTGTTTTATACCTGGCGATGGGAGCTGCCCTGTCGCCCCAAATTCACGTTTTCCTTTGATTTATAGAATTCTTAAGTTTTCAATTATGTATTTGATTTCCAATGATTTTATAACTTGCATACAAATTCGAGAATAAAGAGTATTCAATTTGATGGTTTGTCGCAAATTTCTCCTATTTTGTTGACTAAAATCTACATTTTTCTATTCCCGTATGTTTGTTCCAAAACATTATATTTATTGCCAATTTATTGTGGTTGTCCATTTTAATTGTCCCTTAGTTAAATATAAATTTCTACAATTTAGAAGGGCCTCTCAATTTTCTTTACGTACATATTCATAAAATTAAAAACACATGTTAAGAACAATTTTACTTAAATTCCATTCAACTAAGTACTCGCACTAACCAATGTCAATGTAATTTAAAAAAATCTTTAATTAAAAAGAAGCACCAAAACAAACAAATAAAATAATTCTTCTCCTCACCCACACTACATGAGTATAATTTTGTTATTAAACTACCTATCCAAAATGATCATATGGTTAAGTCGAGCCTACATTACAATTAATTCACAACTAACGAGTTATATAAATCTTCGGCTTTAAACAATCAGAATTTTCTTAAAGTGTACATTTGACTTAAAATTCACATGCTAAATTAATACTCGAATATAAAAGTGGGCAAATATTAACCACTACATATACTTATACACAACACTTTTATTAATTAAAATTACATAACCGATTTGTGTTATTTGTTTCACGTTATCACACACCAACACAATCATAATTCTAAAATATAAAAAGACTATGACGTAATAACTTTAAATTAACGAACGAGTGAACATTGAAATAAGATCAATTAATTTTATATTGAACTACTTATTTATATGTAGTACACAAACAACAATCACGCATAAAATTAATAAACTTACACCATAATTATTTAAATAAGAAATTTGTTTTAATTTCTTTGGATTATTAATAAATAATTTATTGTACAAAAATTTTGTAAGATGTTGCCGAGTTAAATTTGACATTATTTTTGTATCGCGGTAACACACACGGATAACAACTGAGTTATAAAAGAACTGAAATTAAATTGTGATTCTTATCGCCTTTGTACGTTGTAAAGTACGTCTAAAAGTGTAGAATGCAGACAAATAAAAAAATTAAAAAAAACGATTCAAGTTTAGTATTTTTATTCGTCGTTTTATTTATTAAATAAAATGTTATCGTGCTTTTCACATACTCACAAAATATCGCGAAATATTTAACTTATTAACATTACTTACTACGAGTACCACGCGAATCAGTTAGATCGCAATTGTTTTTAAAGTTTCTTTTAGTATGGTTGTGTAAACATTGTACTTAGAGTACAATACATATCTGACGATGTAAAACAAACCGGTAGCAGATGCTCTTTGTGCTTTATCCAAACTTGATATTGTATTAGGCGTAATTCAGCAAATTCGTTGTCTGTTTTCTGCTCAGCCCGGATTGATTGATTTTGAATGTACGACCATGGACTAAAGTAATATTATAGAGACGTCTTAATACGAATAAAAAAGATCCAATTATCGGGTGCCAATTCATAGCGGGTGCTAATAAGTAGTATAATCTTTAGTGGAATTAATTGACTTGTGTGTACTTTGTATACCAAAAGCTCGCATTAAGACGTCTTTATAATATTAATTTAGTCTATGGTACGACCAAGCATTCAGCAGGATCTCCCGGTAATTCTAAAAATTGTTAACGCTGGGCCCACCGTACACCCCTTTTTACATTTACTTGGAAGGATTGGATAGGATTGTTAGTATAGGGTTGAGATCGATCCAGGCAAAATCAAAGCAAACCAATTTCTAAACTCCACATCCGTTGGATGTTTAATGTTTCCGGAAATCCGGTCATGTTTCTCACGTGTTTCTAATCTAAAACAAGTGTATCGATTATTTTATTACGGCATCATATTAAATAACCAACAGGTTCGTTTCCTATATTCTATGAGACTTAAATCCTAATTTATTTCAAAATTAATTTTTAATTTAAAAATCAGCCCGTAACTCCCTAAAAATAAATTAAATTAGGCATCTAGATTGTCAAGACAGCAAATTAATCACTAAATTTGTCAAGCCTTAAAATAATAACCTGGACGGATTATATGTACATTGTATCATAGGTATTCCAGCATAACAATGAAACGATACAGCTTCAATCTTGCGAGATACATGCACATAAGTATTGAATAGTTAGTATTTTGTTATTATGTATAGTGTTATGCATATATGATAAAGATAAAGGTTAGCTCAAGAAAGTACAATTCCAAAAACCGCACTCCATCGAATTTATTTAATTTCAAATTTGGAATTAAAATCAGAAAATAAAAATTAAATTTGAATTTTTTCAAGTTTAAGAACAAATTATAAATTTTTTTTTTTTCGCTGGCGCTACATCCCATAGAGGGATTTGGCCGCTTCATTTGAAGTTTCGTAATCACTTTTTTTTTAACGGATAATGAGTGATTAATTCATTGATCCAACATTAACCAGCCGTGATTTTTTCATCACCCGCCGGGAATCGAACCCGGGACCTCCGGAGCTTAAAGCAAGCATGCTAACCACTGTGCCACCGGGGCGGCAATTATAAATCAATATTCCAAAAACCACCAATTAACCCTAAAAACCACTCCCGCCAAACCCCCCCTCCCCCCTAACTAACCGAATTCAACTATTTGCTTCAACTTTAAAATTTAAATATTTAAAAAAAATTTTTTTTTTTAAATCTGAAACCATCTGTGTTCCAAGCCAACCTCACAGTAAGCCCGCGGAGACGCAGCAATATTCTGGAACTCTATTTACAAATATTAACATTTATGATCATTAATATCTCTGACAATTGAGATCAAGTTTAATCAATTATTTTTAAGTCATAAACCGAGCAAAAAGTTATTTAATTTTAAACTCTGAAATAACTCAGTAGGCATTCGCCTACTTCTTCAGGTGCAAGGTTCTTATTTCCGAAAATCTCGCGCTGATTCAGATGCTGTTTATCATAATAATCATAATCCAATCATCCAATTATAATCCAATTAAGCAAATATAAAGGACTGAAACCTCACGAGGTGATCAGAACTTCAGTCTTTGGTATCTTCAATAATGTCATAAAGTTGGTGTGACAGTTTTGACATTATTGATTTCTATTTTAACCAACATATATTTACTTATACAATAATAGCCAAACAGGTCAAAAGCTTCAGTAACATGGGTACAGGCATTCAATTTAAAACGAAAAATCGTATTCTAGAACTTATTATCGAAAGTAGTATAACAAATTATACTGATATTTCTAACCGTTTAACTGACCATTTTCCAGAAATGTATCAAAAAACTCATTTTAGGATCCCATTTACAACGCACATGTCAAATTTCATAACAAACGGGTAAAGAATAACTAAGTTCCATCCTACTTAGCCATATTCCAAAGCTTTATCCAAAAATCATTTTAGCATCCCATTTCCAACACACATATCAAATTTCATCATAATCGGTTAAGAAATAGCCAAGTTTCATCATACTTGGCCATATTCCTCCTGAACTTCGTCCAAAAATCATTTAAGAAACCCATTTCCAATACACATGTCGAATTTCATTATAATCGGTTGAGAAATGTGCAAGTTCCATCATACTTGGCCATATTCTAGAACTTCATCCAAAACTCATTTTAGGATCCCATTTCCATTACACATGTCGAATTTCATCATAACCGGTTGAGAAATAGCCAAATTCCATCATACTTGGCCATATTCCAGAACTTTATCAAAAAAATATGTTAGAATCCCATTTCCAACACTCATGTCGAATTTCAACGTAATGGTTTGAGAAATAGGCAAGTTCCATACTTGGCCATATTCCAGAACTTCATTAAAAACTCATTTTAGAATCGTCATTTCTAACACACATGTCAAATTTCATAATAATCCTTTAAGAGATAGGCGAGTTCCACCATACTTGGCCATATTCCAGAAATTCATCCAAAACTCATTTTACATTCCCATTTCCAATACACATGTCGAATTTCATCATAATTGGTTGAGAAACGGGCAAGTTCCATCATACTTGGCCATATTCCAGAACCTCATCCAAAACTCATTTTAGAATCCCATTTCTAACACACAAATCAAATTTCATAATAATCGGTTGAGAAATAGACAAGTTCCATCATACTTGGTCATATTCCAGAACTTCAACCAGAAATCGTTTTAAAATCCTAGAACTTCATCCAGAAAACATTTTAGAATCCCATTTCCAATACAAATGTCGAATTTCATCGTAATTGGTTGAGAAATGGGCAAGTTCCATCATATGGCCATATTCCAGAACTTTATCCAAAAACCATTTTAGATTCCCATTTCCAACACACATGTCAAATTTCATAATAATCGGTTGATAAATAGGCAACTCCCATCATATAAACAATTTGCTAACTACTCACTATATCCTAATGCAATCCCAACTCAACTCCAACTCAACTTCAACCCAACCAGAAAATTGACCTCTAATTTAACCTTCAAATCAATTTCAAATTCAATGCCCAATTCAATAATGAAACCAGCATATATAAAAAAATCCTAAATATTTATAAAACCAGATATTTTGGGTCAATTCGTATGGCAGGTACCTCATCACCCTCTTGACGTACAGTCTCCAAAAGCTTTTCGAAACTCCGTCTTGACCATAGATGTGGTTGATTTCAATCATAAATTAGGTGGAATATTTATGGTACTCATTTATGGCTATAAGTGTACACCGGAATACCCTTCTTTGGCCGCTTGGCTTCGTCGCAAGCACTTTATTACTTCGGTCTAAAAAGACCAAAGTATTGAAATCCTGTCAAAAATGACGAAAAATTTGGTTGGTCCAAAACCACTTTTCTCGATGTTTTGAAAGTCCCTGAGTCTGAAAAAGCAAAAAAAAATGTCCGTCCGTCTGTCTGGATATCTGTACCAGTGGTATCTCGAGAACGGCCTGTCCGATTTGGATTTTTTTTTCACCAATCTGTTTCTATAGTCAAGACGGAGATTTGAAAAGCTTTTGGAGACTGTACGTCAAGAGGGTGGGGTACCTGCCATACGAATTGACCCAAAATACCTGGTTTTATAAATATTTACGATTAATTATTTTGTGTTAAATTGAATGCCTGTACCCATGTTACTAAAGCTTTGCCTGTTTGGCTGTTGTTGTATAAGTAAATATGTGGTGGTTAAAATAGAAATCTATATATACTGTCAAAACTGTCACACCAATTTTATGACACAGGTGACAGGTGAATGATATCCCCATTGAAAACACGAAAGACCGAAGTTCTGATATTTTTACCTTTCAAAAGCTACTTGGTGGGCCGGTTGCCACTCAATTTTCACGTTGTTGCACCACAGATCGCCCAATGGCCCACGCAGGTCTTTCAGCTATTTTATGAAGTTTCCGTACCGTGTAACGGCTTCCAGGAACGCTTGCAATTGTTGAACGCCTTTCGGTGCGGGAATTAACCTCAGCATCTCAATTTTCTGGGGATTTGGTCGTAAGCCATTTGCGTCGACATGTGACACAGAAAGTTCAACTTTTCCTGGCCAAACAAACACTGTCGAGCTTAAGCCAAAAACAGTACTCTTGAATGCGCTTCAATGCCGCGAAAAGATTGTCGCGATGATTAAATCGTCAAGGAAAAGTAACATTAGCTCCTTTCATCATTGGGTCGATTAATTATTGGAAATTGCCAGGCGCTGTCTTCACGCCCGGTTGCAGGCGATTTACTCGGAATAAGCCACAATGGGTGTTGATGGTCTTGACTGTTTTTCCACCTGTAAAAAGGCGTCTGATCTAGCTGAACACTCGATATTGACTCATCTTCATGAAGATTTCGTCCTACATTGGCAGTGGTTATTTGTTTGATTGCAGTGCCTCATTCAGCCCTGTTGAATAATCGGTGCAAATACGTATTTTACCGTCCTTTCTATTTACGGCTACGAGTGGTGTGGCGAAAGCCAAGTAATCGATTGGACTAATTACTCCCAACAACTGCAATTACTTAAGGTCATTTTCGATCGTTTCGGAATTGGTTTCGTTCTCGTCTGAAATGTTAAAGGCGCGTTCATTTTGTCCCACAACCCCAGTGAATCTATGAAAAGGAACGAACATTGTAATCAATATTAGGTATACTGCCTCGCTCATTGAGAAATGTAGTGCGGCTGATCTGACAGCTGTGCTTATCACCCTAGAATCTACCAATTCTTGTACTAAATTGGTCTTTGCATCAGTTTATCTCCCCTATGAGTCGTCTTCACCTCCTCCTTCAGATGAGCCGAATAACCTGTTGTTGTATAGTAAACAGAAGCATATCCCCCTTGTGATTGTTTGTGGTGCTAATTCTCATGATTCATTATGGTTCAAATATTAATCACCGAACCTTTATTCAACTACATAAGCTCTTCTGAGCTTGAAATACTCAACAAATGTTGTGAGCCAACATTTGTTAACTCTGTTCGACAGGAAGTAATTGACATTAGTTTGTGCTCCATGTCCAAAGTTGATTTAATTTTTAACTGAAAAGTGATGAATGATATTCTCTCTTCTGCAGTGCTTCTTTTCTTAGTGCTGGATTTGGAACTTACTGCCCTCAAATTGTGTTAAGATCGTTTCGGGTTCGGATTGCACTGTTTTTCAGGCGGAATTAATAGCACTCACACATAATGTCGTTGAGGCTTTGAATCATGCCGTTAATGACCAAAATATTTTTTTCTATACGGATACTATAGCAGTACTCAACTGATTGAATAATTTCCAAACTTGTAAGGACTGTAAACATTTCAATAGCCTTATTTCTTCCAACAGAAAAGCAGTTGTCCGGTTTTTGAAGTGGTTTGTTCGCAGATATTTAACTGCAGGACTATCGCTGTAAGTAGACTGCCTTCCCCCCTTGGCCTAAATTGATTAAATTTGGCAATGTATCTGCGCGGGTCTGTGAGTTGTGATAGAATACTAAGTTTGCACCATGTGCCCTTTTGACATTGAGTACGGAATCTTTATGGGTTCCAACCAATTTTAATAATAATAAGCAACAACAATAGAAGGAGGTAAAGTGGCCCATGAATATCAAATTTTCGATTATATGATGGTTCAGATCAGAGCACCATCTACCAGAGAAAGTGGAAAATTGAAAGCAAGGTACAAGGGAACATACCGCATCATATAAAAATTACGACGTGGATGGGGAATCTTCTGTAGGAAAGAGATGGTATAAAGGGATATAGGCAGTGGAATGTATGAAGTTATGTTTGCCATGAGAACGACAGCAGTGATAGTATAACTATTCGGATTGAGCGGATCAGCGATTTTGTGTTATTATTCTTTAATAGATGAAGGTGTAAGTTATAATTGTACAATTTGTTAAATTAGCCCTCAGGGCAATTACAGAAGGTACAAACAGAAGTGGAGAAAAGTACAGATAGAAAAAACAGAGGTCGAGAAAGAAAACCAATACAAAAAAGGATGAAGACGGTGAGCTCAAGCTAAATGGCGGGATGAGCAGATATAAACTACTCGATTATGGTTTTATTGTGAAGTAAAAATAATGTTTCGTTTTCGTCTATATAACTACTTAACTAGCCCATTATTTCATCATTTCCGTCACTCGGGCTTACATGTTAGACTTTCCGTTAAGCTTTCATGCAACCAACATTTTGGTTTAACATGTTACTTCCGTATATTTCAGATGCTGCGGAGAAACCGTAGCATCATGTTCAAATTTTCTTAAAAGTTTAATCGTAGAGCCTTGCTAAAGTTTGTCACATTCAAGCAAAGGGATTTTGAATTAATAGTTATTTTGTATTTTCCAGACAAATTGCTATTAAAATTCTTCTGGTTGTACGCCTGTAGGGGCGAATGTTATTAAGATTGTTTGATATTTTCCATTAAATAATAATTTATAAAAATGAAACAAGCAATTTGATGTAAAAGCAAGTGTGCCGAAATTCTTATGAGTGCAGTAATATAGTGGTTGAAAATAAACATTAAAAATTTAAATTGTTTTGCCATCCAATCCCACGCCCCACCAATCTCCTGACTGTACATAATGATAATCAACAGCTTGTAATTTCTTAAATATCGATTTGGCCAGCATATTTTTACTGTCGATATCCAATATTAATTTTTTCTCGTACATTTTTTCCAAATCCTTAATTTTAACATGAGCCCGAGCTTCTGGTTCCGTCAAACAAACACAATTCCATGGTGCCCAGTCATCACTAATTCGCCAGCGTGGTAAACGTAATTCAGTACGTAAATCGGCTTGACTGATAATAGAATGGCCATGCCATATATTTTCCACAATGTAACGCAAATCTTCTTCTTGTATAACAAATGCATATGATGCTAGTGCACCGCGACGTCGTTCATCACGGCGAATCGAACGCAGAATCCCATTATAAACTGATTTATCAATTGAGGACACTCTTAGTTGGGTGCATATTTTGCAGACATTTACTATATTCTGTCGAGTGTGTATCGCAAATTCATCGATATCACGAACGCACTTACATTTTTCACATAGACGGGTTGGTTTTTCTGAAATGAAAATTAATACAATTCTATGTTACATTATATGATTTTAAGTATAACCAACTTTTTTCTTTGAACATCTCTTCGTCTTTGATGATATCCAAAAGAATGACTAGTTCACGATTCCGAAGGGGTTGCAAATCTTCAGGTTGGACATTACAGAGAATTAAATCTTTTTCTTTGTCGAAAAGTGGTAATATTTGTTGCACTAAACGCTGATTTCTTTCTCTCTCCAAAATACATTCCACTTCGTAGATCACTTGCAGACGCGCATCCTTCTCCGAAATATTCTTTAACTTGTCATACAAAGCTGTCATAAACCTTACATGCTGCGTTCGGATTGTGTCCATTTCCACCACAATATCTTTAAATAAAATAATATTTATATTTAAGTAAAATCACTTAGACTGACGAAACCCTGTATCATATTTACCGTTATAGCCAATCCACTTCTTTGGTTTACCAAGCTTTTTCAAATGCAAATACATCTTATATTCCTTTGCCTTATTTTTCAATAAAATCTTTTGATGTTCAATCGCATTTAATAGCTTTATCTCATTATCTAAGAGGCCGTTTAGTGCGGCAATTTTTGGTCCACCCGAATGTAATTCGGTAATTCGTTGGACTTCCTTATTTTTCCACGCTTGAATTTGTGAGTACAGCACATCAAAATCTGCTTTAGTTTTCGGAAATGTTTTAATGACACACCCTCTCTTGTAACGATTTATATGAATCTCTTCGATCAAATTCTGGCGATAGTTTTGCTCCTTTTGTAATCGCCGAAATTCAGCGGCAGATTCGCGTATCATTCTTTGAATCATGTATGCACGAAAATTTCTTTGGATTAGACGAATTTTTTTCAATTTTGCAGCTTTACAAGTTTCTTCCAAGTAGGTTACATATTTTTTTGGTTCGATAAAATAGTCGGTGACTTCTGGCGTGTAATATAATTCAGTCGCTTGGCCGAACGCTTGAGTTGTTCTATCGCAATTTGTGTCCTAAATAATATAGTATAACGTCTATAAATAATTTAATTAAAGCAAACTAATATTTGTTATTATTACCTCAACTTTATTTCGCAATTCAACTGTTTGAGTATCGCGACTGAACGTATCATCACGGATTTGCTCAATAGTTGGCCCACTCTGTGTAAACGCATGAAGATATTCAATATCTGTTTTAACATTACGGTACCCACCCAAAAATGGTTTAATTATTGTTTTATTTTCAATTTCTACAATCAGCTCCTTCGGTTCGATTTGCGTTATTCCATCGGCTGGTATTTGTACCGTTATAATATCCGGCAGAACATAATGACTATAATACACATTCACATCTAGATTAACAAAATCTAGATAACCTTGATGTGTAATTCCTAATTTTAGCTCTACAATTTCATAAACATTTTTACAGATGTTATAGAGATGTGCTTCGTCATTGATCATTTCATTACATTGCGAGATGATCAAATATTTTGGATCCACTTTAAATTTAACAGCCAAATCTTTTTTTATTTCATCCATCCGCAACCGATTGCAATACGAATGGGCGATTATTTCGGTTTCGGAGATTTGAAATTTTACAGTTATATCGTGGGTGGGTGGTACTAGGTCGTTAATTGAATCATCGTCAGCCATGATTAATTTTTTTAAATTATTGTTTATTTAAATTACAATAAATTAATTAAATAAAAAACTAAATCGATTTGTATATCAGACTTTTCAGTTTGACTTGTCTATAATTAATTGGATTGGTAACTATGGTAGTCTATTTTGGTTATCGCATACAATAATCGATTCTTGTTGCGCAGGTACTTTATTAACTCCTACCACCTTTATAACAAATTCAATCAAACAGGGGGTATGTTTTGGTATATTCAAATTCCTAATCGATCAAACTTCATTATCTTATCTAAGTATACATTACATAAATATGTTGATAGCTAATTTGCATTTTATTTGGCCCCATAAAATGAATTGCTAAGATAGCTAGTGCTTGCATATTTACAAAAATTATATATCAATACAACATTATGCGCCGGAGGTTACGGATGTGGCAATTTTGTGTTTTAATTCTCAGAGTTTCTCTCAATGATTTTTGTTTTAATAGAGAAGCTGAACTATTATTCAAAACTGGACGATTTTGAAAATGCCGCTTAATATACATATGTATGTTATTATTATTATTGAAATTGGTTGGAACCCATAAAGGTCCGCACTCAATGCCATAAGGGCCCATGGTTCAAACCTAGGATTTTATCCCAACTCACGGATGCGTACTGCAACCTTGGGAAACTGGATCAGTTTAGACCAAGGGAGAGAAGGCAGCCAATGCAAGAGAAATCGATAAAGTTTTAAGAAATTGTTCCGAGAGCCACAAATCTCTCGATGGATAAACCACCGTAAATAAATTGTCGAAGTTTAACTCAGGCAGTAGCCTATCATTAACCATATCAATTTCTGGTATCAATGAAAGGTATTTTTTCATGATTAGTCTATGCCCCACTATTGCACCTAATACACTCCATGCACCAATGCATCTCAAGCGATACGCCATAGAGCAAGCAGTGCCTAGAAGGAAGGTGTTCAACTGGGGCAAACACAAAATAGACTCCATAACCAGAAGTGGAGTAGAAAACATAGCTGCAGTAATGGCTCTACAAGTTTAATTAAAGACCCCTTTAATTCAACCACTGGCCTCTAAAGAATGGAAGCATATGAGAGGATTGGTAAAACCAACGATTTGTAAACAAATAACCATTTTGGGGGTCAGTCCCCACTTTTTCCCAAGAGCTCTTCTACACTGCCAAAAAATGGCAATAGCTTTCTTAATTTTGTAATCAAGGTTGTAATTCCATGAGAGTTTACTATCCAAGAAGACACCAAGATGCTTTACATGGTTAGATCTAGTAAAACGCTATTTAAAAGGTAGCATCCAAGCATTTGCGGTACAAATCCCAACGTTTTAGTCGACTCGATAACTCGCTTGCTCAATACCATCCGGAAGACACCCAGCTTCTCCTGATCCAGGGTGTTTATTGGATTGAGGTCTCGAACGCAGAACTTTTTAACACAGCCAGCGACGGTTCCAGCGTAGGTACGCGCTTTCTTGGACGCTAACTCAGGAGTAGTGCCAGTTATTATTCTCGTTCACTTGGGAGTATTTGAAGAACCAGACGCAGGCTCTTCTGGGATTGAGCCGAGCTTAAGCCCCGAAAGCTTTCTTTGAAGATGCTGGCGATTACGCTTACCCAGCCGTCTAGATCTGGAACAGAAGCTCGGTTTCGATATGGAACCGTAATCAATCGTATTCAACAGAGCATTTTCTGTTCCCGATGATGCATCAGAGTTACAACCAACGACAATATCGTAGTCAGCAAACTCAATGTTGGAATCCTAGGAAGGCTCCGTCGGATAGCTAATATATAAGCTTTGAAAAATCTGCAACACATTGAAGACACAAAAAAATACAAGTTAGAGTTAAATCATAGACGAATTAAATACTCAAGACGTACAAAGCCATATACGTTTTTCCATAAGTAACATTGCAACCCTGGATGTGTGTTAGTGTAAATTTTGAATAGTATTGAGAATAAAACGAATTGTTGTACAAAGTTCTGGAATATGGTCAACTAGGATGGAACTTGCCTATTTCTCAACCTATATTATTATTAAATGCGACATGTGTGTTGGAAATGGGATTCTAAAAGATTGTTAAATAAAGTTCTATAATATGGCCAATTATTATAGAACTTGGCTATTCCTAAATAGATGTTGATGAAATTTGACTTGTGGGTTAGAAATGGGATCCTTAAATGATTTTTGGATAAAGTTATGGAATATATATGGAACTTGTTATTTCTTAAACGATTTTATTTAAATTTTTGATTTCTGCAGGAAATGGGATTTTAGAATGATTTTTAGAAGGAGTTCTGGAATATGGCCAATAAATTTCATTAAAATCGGATTAAAAATGGCCAAGTTCCTTCTAATTTGCCATATACCAAAACTTTATCTAAAAATCATTTAACAATCCCATTTTCATCATACATGCTGAATTTCATCAAAATCCGATAAGAAATGGCCAAGTTTCTTCCTAACTGGCCATATTCCAGAACTTTGTCTAAAAATCAATTTAGAATCCCATTTCCATCGTATATGTTGAATTTCATCAAAATCGGATAAGAAATGGCCAAGTTCCTTCCTAATTGGCCATATTCCAGAACTCCTTCTAAAAATCATTTAAGAATTCCATTTCCATCGAACATGTCGAATTTCATCAAAACCGGATAAGAAATGTTCAAGTTCCTTCCTAATTGGCCGTATTCCAGAACTTTATCTAAAAGAATATTACTGGGAGCAAGAGCGAAACTTTTTGTAAAGAACCAAAAATATTAACTCTGGCTAATATTCACGATTGTAAAAGAAGAGGAAGCGCCTCTCGAGGAAAAAAGTTAAAATGATGCACCTGATAAAATGACATTTGTCACAAATGCGACGAAAGAAAATTTAGCAATGCGGTAGAGTAGTTAAAAATTGTGTTTATAGGAGGATTTTTCAATTAGTAAGAGAGTTCGCATATAGATGGTGTGTCTGGGATTTAATATTAAAAAAATTAAATAAATATTAATAGGACTAATTTGTAAAAATGCAGATACAATCGTCTCATCACAAAAACTAATAAATTATCTTTATAAAAGAACAATATTCGTATATTGACATGTTTTACTTAGAAATATACCTCTAAATTTATTTTAAACAAAATAGAAAAATGTCTTCCAATTAAAGTTAAAATGTATTCATTAACACTTTATAAATAAAAATATCTTGCAAAATTCCAATAAATCAAGAAATATCATTCATAAATAACAATTTATTTGCGCTTGTGTTGCATAGGAATTCCTATGTAAATGTTTGACATTTGCAGTTTTATCCCAGGACAACGACGCACCATGCAGCAGACACTCGAAATAAAAACTCGCTCTATAGTCCAAAATTGGAATTATTTACAATTACATATTAGTAATCCGGTAAGTAAAAATTGTGTTTACAATTCAAAATTGGAATTGTTTACAATAATTCTGAACGTTAAATTATCAGGTAGCTCAGTTTAAAAAATGTCCACTAGGTGGAATCCGTGATGCTCCAATCGTCAATAAAGTTTAATATGTTCGGAAATAGACCAAAGTAAATTAGTAGTAAAATTCGAAGATACAATTTGTCAATCTTTTTCCGAACATGGGTAGTAAATTTATAGTAAATTTTTATGTCGTTGTTTTTATTATTTTGGCATTTTTAATCTTAATAACCGGATTTATGTGATGAAAAATTAACTTTATATCGAATTAAATACAAAAAATATGTTTTAAATGGCAAGCGATTTATTATCCATGAAAATGCGTGTTCGAATTTTTTCGATATTGGATTTTATATATTTTAACTTTTTGTATGGGCAAGGTAATTTTAGTAAATTTTTTACCTAATAACAAAAGTAAATTTTACTATAAATTTATTATGGTCTCTTTTCGAATGTGCTAAATATCGAAAAAAATTCGAAGAAAAGAGAGGCGTTCATGGTGGTTTACGGCTTGAAATGTCAAAATTCAAATATTGCTTTGACAAATCGGTTAAATTTCAATTATCTTTAAGCAAAATATAAATTTAACTTGATTAAAAATAAAAAATTAGCCAAAAATGAATTAAAAAGAAATTAACTAATTAGAAAGAAATTACTTTTCATTAAAATTGTTAAATACAATTTATAAAATGAGTTATTTGTTTAATTAACATAAGTCCTAAATATAAGAATATAAACATCTCTTATTGACGATTGTAAAAGTAGAGAAAGCGCCTCTCGAGGAAAAAAGTTAAAATGATATGCACCTGATAAAACGACATTATCACAAATCCGACAAATGAAAATTTAGCAAATCGGTAACTAAAAATTGTTTTTATAGTCCAAAATTGGAATTATTTACAATTTTTAGCAATCTGGTAAGTAAAAATTGTGCTACAGTACAAAATTGGAATTGTTTACAATAATTTCGAACGTCAAATTATCAGGTAGCTCAGTTTAAAAATTTTCCACTAGGTGGAATCCATGATGCTCCAATCGTCAATATTACAAACTGGTTTATTCGCCTTTAAAGCGCCGCAAGAGGCGCTACGATTTTTACGAGCCAATGGTGGTAACCGGTTATTTATGTACCGCATTTATATTTAAATTCAAATATTATTGATAAATTAATTACCTATCTAAATGAATTTAATTTTTTAATTGCAAAAAACGATTATTTTGAAATAAATTCACTAAGAAACATGCCTAATTATGCATTTATTTACCGGTTGACCACCATTGGCTAAGTTGTAAAACCGTTCACCAGATGTCAGCCACTTTGCGTTAAAAGGCGAATAAACAAATAAGTAGAATAAGGTCGATCCGCACGATGTGTTATTAGTTATGTTTTAACAAACTAAAATATGTCAAAAAATACAAGTGTATTTTAAAACATTTGAAAAGTTGAAAATCGCATCCACACGCTCATTAAAAACATTTGTGTTTTGTAATATTAATACGGATGACGATAGATAAATCTATGGCGAGGCGACTTTGATTTTTTTAGATTCATTAATACCTAAAATTAAAAACAAAAAAAAAAGAAAAATTATGGTCGAAACCATGTTTGATTACATTTGTAAAATTTTTTGAGGTTATATCCTATGTAAAAACATACCAAAATGGATAAAAGTCATTTGCGAAAATTACATATGTGCGGACACATATGTAATCACAAAAGCAAAAATACAACATGTGGTCATAAAAAATTGTCACAAATGTTTACACATTTGTGAAAGTACATGTAAAAACACGTCGTGCGGATCTACCACTATCTAGCTTATCTTATACAAAGGAAGGATTTGGTTAACTTACTATCTTTGTTCGAATATAGAGAAAATAAAAGTTTAGCGATGCGAGGTTCATATTAATATTGCATTACAGAAATGACTAAGCACACGAGAAAGTGCTATGTGGATGTTCCGAAACGTGCTCGTAAACAATATAAATTGTGACTATTTAATAGTTTGAGAAAATGGAGCAAAATACAAAGCATGTAGCACTATAATATTCAGCTTATAACAGTTGTACAGTATTGGTTGGTAGTTAAAGAAATTGTTTTAATTATTCAATCTTAAAATGTATAATTTTTAGGGAATTTGTTAGAAAGAATTTCACTGACAAGCCGCTTACAAACATGGCATCAACCAGCCTTAAGAAAGAACCGTGCGAAGATTAATGTCGTTTTCGATTGATTTTTTTCCCCTCTATGAAAAGCAATCTCAATTTCGGCGTCAATCGAACAATAACATCTCATTGCTCTTTTATGTTTGTGGGTTATCTGTCAAAATATAAAAAAATATAAAATCTAAAAAATTCGTTTTCGATGCAATGTTGAGTTTAATTTAATGACACATCTAAACAAACAATAGCCATAATATAAGTTTTCAAACTAAAAATTCCAACCAATCAGCCAAATGGCAGAACCAGAATATACCTACATGTAAAATAGGGGTAAATCTACGAAAAAATCGAGATTTGTGTTCGAGCAAAAATATTTGACCCTCAGAACATCGTTTAATACACTAGAAGCATAAAAAGCAAAATTTTCCCCTTCAGAGTGCTTTTTTTGATTCAATCGAAAACGACATAAGATCAATGATCAAATCGTTGTTGTTGTTGTTTTTTTCATTTGCTCAGGTCTACTAGCAATAATAGCTGTATATGACCCAACACTTTACTTTCAAGCGGGTTAATCCAAAACTTCTAGAAGAAATGGACGCCCTAAATCTTATATATCATACACTGAATCGCACTTTGTGATACCACCGACTAGCACGGATATATGGGCCTTAGACATTAAAAATGCAGTACCCAGCACCACTATCTATTTTATTGAGCTGTTATTTGTGATACCCTCGCTTTTGTACACGATATAACGGGCCTTTTACGTATATTACGCAGTACCCGGGACCACCAGCTCAATAAAGATGTTCACTCTTCAAGATCTATATTGCGACTATCAATGATCAAATCACGCTATTTGTTTTGATGTACATATACATATTGCGTTGAAGAAAATTAATCATTTTTCTAACCCAACAAACATTTTGCGTCCAGAAAGTTTTTTTAATCCTCATGCGTCCAATTTACCACTCTTGCGTTCAGAATGCGTCAACTAAGGCGCATGAGGCGGTATTTTCCTGCTTTTGCTCAGTTTTTTAACTGAAAATTGTCAGCATGTGTTTGACTCTTTAAAACGGACCGATGTTGACGCATCGCAGTCGCATCTTTGAACGCAAATCAAAAAATGTTTGTCGGGTAACTTTATTCGCCTTTAAAGTGCCGCAAGAGGCGCTATGATTTGCACGAGCCAATGGTGGTAATCGGTTATTTATGAACCGCATTTATATTTAAAATAAATTCAAATATTATTGATAAATTAATTACCTATCTAAATGAGTTTAATGTTTTAATTGCAAAAAAACGATTATTTTGAAATAAATTCACTAAGAAACATGTGTAATTATGCATTTATTTACCGGTTGACCACCATTGGCTAAGTTGTAAAACCGTTCACCAGATGTCAGCCACTTTGCGTTAAAAAGCGAATAACTGAACTGGAAGGAACTACATACATACTATCAGAAATTTGAAGATTTATGTTTGGTTTTTTTATCCGTGCACAATTTTTATAATTCTCGGTTAATTTAAATTTGCTTTTCTTAATTTAATAAGCAAGACTTCGATTTTCCATATAAATATTTATTATTTTGACAATCTTGCCATAGACCAACAACAGAGACATCTACTGAAGTTGTGTTTCATATCGCGTATAAATCGCGCGTCATTTAAAACATTTTTTTAATTCGATATAAAATTAATTTTTGGTGAAATAAATCCGATCATAAGGCCCGTTATACATTTCAGCTAAGCTAAGCTAAGCGATGTGAGCTAATTTCTTATCTCCCGGTTATAAATAAAATATTTTAATGGGAAGATATAAAATCATCAATGTATATGTGTATAAGAGTAGTTATCAGCTGGAAAGTGCAAAGGGTTGAGCTAGGTGAGCTAACTTAGCTAACGAAAACTGTATTTCTCGCTTAAGCATTGACCAGTCAGTCTTTAAGAAATTTAAGTAAGAATGCGACCATAGGAACATGCATGTTACTGACCAGCGAAACTTTAAGAACTTTTCGTTCAGTTTCGTTAAATTTGAATTGTCATTTAACAATCTTTAACAAGAGCGAAAACTATCGCCCAAACTGAAGGAAGAAACGTCAATGTATTCAGTTTTGTGATATTTGTGAATTAATATTATGTATTTATGTTTTATTAATTAAAATAATAATTTAAATGCATTTTAAACATGTACATAGAATATTATGTAGTGTAATATGTACTAAAAATAATAAAATACAAATATTTTGAATTTTTTTTTGTCAAATCGTGTTAAAGATTCGCTGGGCGATCTGTCAAAATTTCCGTAATAATACACTTTCGTTAGATTCTGTAAGGTTTTATTACGGATTCTTAAAGACTGACTGGTCAATGCTTTAGCTTAGCTGAAATGTACAACGGGCATAAAGGTTAAAAATAAGTGTATTGCTTTGGTAAAAAAGGATTAGATTCAGGTTTGGATTTAAAATTTCAGAAAGCAACCCGCAAAGATTTAAGTACTTTCATACCAGGCGCCTCGACTTTGAGCTTCAAAAATAAAAATTCTTTATTTCATTTTTCAACTATGCAAATTAGTTTTATTTGATTGATATCGTTTAATTTTATAGAAATAAATTCAATTTTTTGAGAAATAATTTATTTATAAGTGATAATTTAAAAAAAATCAAAATATATTGCAATGAAGTTATCTACAAAGCCAAGGCAATGCGTTCCACACTCGACTGCGACGAGTGCAGTTTCATACTGCGTATGAAAAGTATTATTTTTGAATTTAATTTTTGTTTGATGTGTTTCATACCCTTCAAACATAGCGTAACATAATCGTAACATTTACGAAGACTTCCTAATACTAAAGTCTTCGTAAACGTAACGTATTTGTGTAATAGAAATGATACGTAACCGAAACATTTGTCTCAAGAGAAATGAAACAAATAAATGTTACATTTTTTATTCGCTTAGGCGTAACATAATTGATCAGTTTCTGTGTAACTTTTACGAATAGCAATTATGTAACATATTTGATACTCATTTGCGATTCGTAAAAGTTACAGCAAAACAGTTCAATTCTGTTACACCCAAGCGTTGATATAAATGAACAGTAGATTGAACATTCAAAAATTATTATTTTTAAATTAAAAGCCAAACATGATTTAGTTATAACTTATATTTTATTTATATATTTAAAAAATAATAATCTAAAATAAACAAAGTTTTAATTTTATAGTTAACTATAATATACTTTTACAACACTATTAACAATTTATTTAATACGCTAAATATAATAAAACCAAATAGAAAAACTATTTAATTACTAATACAATACTTAATCAATTATTAATATTAAAATATCTATCATCAAAACTTCAAAAATTTACTATAAACACCCACTTAAAATATTAAAAATTTGTATGAATATCAGCGGCATCAAAATAGACGGTGTTCCACAATTAAATTTTTTACGTACTACAGCGAGAAAAGCAAAAACAAAAATGGTTGTCATTTTTTTACGTATATAAATATGGCTGCCTTTTTTACCACTCACGAGAGGCAGTGCTGTAGCTTTAAAAAAATATACGTAAACGTAACTTTTATGTTACGTATTTGACGTATACATTTTTTTGTTGGGAGGGTATGAAGCAAATTCTAGTGGTAGGTATTGAAACTAAAAATCGGATTTGATTTAATGGATTTAGCTGATACTGGCTTTACACCGTAAAGTAGTATAATACTATTTTGCTATCCGGTGTAAAACCGATGTTTTGATAGTATAATAGCGAAAATAAAATATAATATTTTGATTTGATAGCTATCAAATTTTAATACCTATTATATTTTATTTTATTTTATTGTAGAAGGAAAATTTTGACAGTGGATTATTGATAAATTAGTTTAGAGACGATTTTGTGTATTTTGAAATTATTATTTTTCATTATTTTGTTATAATTTTCTGTTTTTTATGAATATTTTATGCGGTATAAAACCAACTACGGTAGATAGTAAAATAGTATTATACTATTTTGCTTACTATCTACGGTGTAAAGCCAGTATGAATCTTTTTGGATTTATTTAATGCAATTGTTGTTGTATTTTTTTGTAAATTTACCAAAGCAATACACTTATTTGTCAAAATAATAAAAACAAATGAAAATACACTGCATTGTTGTTATAAAATTGCCAAAGTAACACTACTTCTCAGTATGTAGAATGAAATTATTTATTCCGGAATGAAAATATGTACACCGCATTGTTGTTGTAAAATTCCCAAAAAGACTACAAACTTTTACCAAAGTAGGTTCAATGTTTCAAATTGATTGTCAAAAATATATTTGTAAACAAGATAAAAATCAATTACATATTTCTAAAATATGAATTTAATTAAACAAACTATTAATAATTTTTGATAAACTTATCAAATTCAACTAAAAAAATACTAATTTAGATATTAATTAATCAAACTTCAAAAAACATTGATGGTACATCCCACCACTATGATTAGATCGATCTGCAAAATATTGCGATTTCTCTAGCATTCAAAATGAAAAATCTTTTTACTTTTGTTGTATGAATTTCCAATACAACGAACGAAAACTTTTTCAAAATTTTCTTGTAAGTCAAAAGTAAAACGCTTTTTCAGTGAATGCTCTGTTAACTCACGTGCTCACGTCACCTTACTCAAACCGGTAATGCTAATGCTGAATCATTAATGATGAAAGAAAATCGTAATTACTATGAGAACGAAGCTAAATAAATGTGTTAATTAAAGAAATAATATCAGATCGGTCAGACTGTTTTGATTTCAGATATCAAAATCTGCTCAATCTACGGATTTAAATAAGAAACAGATTTTGGTTGAGATTTGAGAACGAATTTTGAGGTAATAAATGATAATTACATACATAATATTGCTCAAACGTATATTATTTTTTAATCATTGGGCGTATCCAATCCAGCACACTGATATCTACGTTTGAGATTGCCAAATGTGCTGGACGTAAAATATACATATTTATTAGTTTTGGTTTGTCTTAATTACCTTCATTGTTGTAATGATCCGTTATTATCTAACGGATAAATAGTGAGAAATAACATTTTTTTTAGTGAGATATTTTGCATCCAGGCACATCAAATGTGAGCAGTGAGATATCTACTTTTTTTAATAAGGAATCTATACTGGATACGCCCAATATAACGGAATTATAAACACCACAAATTAAGTACATACAGATTGAAGGAAAATTTAATTAAATAACCATTTTAAAAATGACAGTGAAAGGCACAAATGTTGGTACCAAAAAAGCGATTAAATCAGCCTCGCCGTTGGTGACATATTATTTGGTTTCCTATAACCTGGTGCAAGTGGCAGGGTAAGAGTGAAAGTTGTTTAACTATTTAGTTATATTTGTTAACCAATTAATTTTTTTGTTAGGTGGTCGTATATGTTATGGCAGTTCATCAATTATTTATTGATTGGTTCGGAGGATGGCTTAGATTTGTGGGGCACAATTAAGTTGACTGTGGTGGTATTCCAAAACTTAGCAGTACTAGAAGTCGTACATGCTTCTTTAGGATTTGTTAAAAGTAATCCAGTCATTACACTGGCACAAGTATTATCACGAGTAGGACTAGTATTTATGTTGTGTTATATCCGGGATGCGCAGACATCAGTTGGACTCAAATTAGCCATACTTGCTTGGTCCATTGCTGAAATAGTTAGATATAGTTTATACGCTACCTCGCTATTAAAAATTTCTGTAAATCTACTAGTATGGCTGAGATACTCAATCTTTTTCATTTTATACCCAACTGGCATTACCGGTGAACTACTATGTTACTATCATGCATTACCATTCCTCAAGGAATCCAAGATAGCGAGCATGGAATTGCCAAACAATTACAACTTTACGTTTTCAACTTACTATTTAGTTGTCATTGTAATGTTAAGTTACATTCCTGGCGTCCCAGTTCTATTTGGTCACATGCTAACACAGCGCAAGAAGGTTTTGGGCGGAAATATCAAGCGGAAAACAACTTAATTTGGTGGTAGTTTTAAAAATGTAAAGGTTAATTTTATACAAATAAATATTATAAAAAAAACTATAATCCAAAAGCGTAGTTCACAAAATCAAATTTTTTTTGTTCATTTCATTAATTTTTATTTAATGTTCATATTACAAACTGGGCTTATGGTTGTTGTGGTGCAACTTGAGCTTGAGTCTCCGGTAGCGTTCGGATAATATCTGAATCACCAGCATCTGTAATTGACAATGTACCAACACGGTAGTATTTACCACAAGCTGTTCCCAACTCTGTATTGTTTCCACTGTAGTGATGAACTCCAGTTCTTGCTAATACAGCATAGTATTCGATCTCGGTTTTTCTGTTAAATAAATTAAAAACGAAAATTATTACCTTGCATAAAGGCGTGGATTTAGAATGGATTGAATAACTTTTATCAGAAAGAGTCTCTAGATATTAAATATTTCATCAAAAATACTCAGAAAATATACTCATCATTCAAAAATTACTAAATTTGTGGTTGAAATCAATAGGAGTTTCACTTACTATGAGAATCGCTCTGCTCAGTATATTTCGTACTTTCGTCTGCAAATACAACAACACGTGTGGGGAAACATACTTCGCAGTCAATTCACATTTGACTCCATATGAATCCAAAAAACCAATACGATAAAATTGTTTGCTATTTCTTACCTTAGAGGTGGTGTATTATTTGCAATAACGATAAGTTTAGCTTTACCCTGACGAAGAGTTTTCAACGTTTGTTTATATCCTAAACAATATTTTCCAGATTTTATGACAAGTGCTAGACGAGCATTGATACTCTCTAAAGCTTTTTTCTAAAATTAGAAGAAATTTGTATAATTTACCACGTGCAAAATTTCATACGTATATACTTATAAAGAAATTTTCTTACTTGTTTCTTTTGCGCAACCATTTTTGTAATTGATTTGTCCGTACAACAGAAACTAAAATTAAATAAAACAATAAATTATTAACATGCAAATTTTTAACTTTTTTATACAGAAAATCTAATGAAAAAATTAACACCAACCTCACTTGAAGCCGGAAATGTAGAGAAAGACATTTAATACATTCCCTTCAAAATACAAAACTTTTGATCCCGAGAAACCAAAAATGATGATTACAAAATTTTAGACCAACTTGTCACATTGGGATTGGGTATTGACGAATGGAGCATTATGGATTCAACCTAGTGGAACATTTTTAAACTGAGCTACCTGATAATTTGACGTTCGAAATTATTGTAAACAATTCCAATTTTAAATTGTAAACACAATTTTTACTTACCGGATTCTAATACATAATTGTAAATAAATCCAATTTTGGACTATAAAACAATTTTTAATCACCGCATTTCTACATTTTCTTCCGTCGCATTTGTGACAAATGTCATTTTATCAGGTGTATCATTTTAACTTTTTCCCTTGAGAGGCGCTTTCTCTACTTTTACAATCGTCAATTGACGATTGTAAAAGTAGAAAAAGCGCCTCTCGAGGGAAAAAGTTAAAATGATACACCTGATAAAATGACATTTGTCACAAATGCGACGGAAGAAAATGTAGAAATGCGGTGATTAAAAATTGTTTTATAGTCCAAAATTGGATTTATTTACAATTATGTATAGTAGAAAATAAAAATGTAGAAAATGTAGAAATGCGGTGATTAAAAATTGTTTTATAGTCCAAAATTGGAATTATTTACAATTATTAGCAATCCGGTAAGTAAAAATTGTGTTTACAGTTCAAAATTGAAATTGTTTACAATAATTTCGAACGTCAAATTATCAAGTAGATCAGTTTAATAATTTTCCACTAGGTGGAATCCGTGATGCTCCAATCGTCAATACCGTTTATACTGAGAGTTAAAACTGCAATATATCATGTTTTCCGAAAGAGGCAGCACGATAGTTGAAAAAGTACAGAGCGTTTTCCGAAAGAGGCAGCACGGTCATAAAAGAAGTACAGAGCGTTTGCCACTAGATATCACTACACAATCAAAAAAATATTACTGACGTTTTTCTAAAAGAGACAGCTAAAATCAGTTTATTTATCACCTACTAATAATAGTCACTGTTATGACACGTAAATATTTTGTTTTTTTACTAAACAAAATAAAAATTTTAGTAATAAATAAAATTGTACTTGGTAAAACACACCAAGCGGCGACGACGGGCGACAAAACTAAATGCTTGTTATTTTGATGATTTAATGAATACAAATCGTAGTTTAAGCAAAAATACATGTAAATTTTATTAAAACATTCAAGTATTTCATAATTTTAATAGAAAAATATGCATTAATCGAAAATACATCGAGTGAAGTTGTTTCTGCCGTCGCGACAATATGTTCCACATCTCGCTTCAAAAAATGTCGCGTCTCGTCGCTACACATAATCTCACTGTTTTTTGATTTATATAAAAAGAAGAATTTATAAAGAATTTATTAGTTTTATTTATCATTATAGAAAAATTAAATTAATTAATTCGTAGAAAAATACACTACCTAAAAAAGGAAAAAAATCGCGTCGCTTGGTGTGCTGGCGTCTATTATGTGGCTTGCTTGGAATATGTCGCGTCGCTCTTGGTGTGTTTTACCCTTTATACATAATAGATGAAATATTATTTTACATGCGTTTGCCATAAACCTATCGCAAAATATCTGCATAAATATGTCAACAAATTGTCAACAATATTTTCCATAAAAAGTTACTTTTGTTTTGTGATAAATTGGTAAAAACCTTTTTTTTTTGGGATTAAAATGAACATATATTTTGTCACAAAGTACCCGCATAAATATATTCCAAATTATCAACTTTTTTTGTGACAGAAAGTAACTTACATATTTGTGACAAATTGGTAACGACATTTTTTTTTTTTTTTTGGTGTAAAATCAACATACATTTTGTCACAAAATACCCGCATAAATATGTTCCAAATTGTCAACTTTTTTTGTGACAAAAAGAAACTTACATTTTGTGACAAACTGGTCTAAAATTTTGTAATCACCATTTTTGGTTACTCGGGATGTTTGGAGAATTTATAGTGGCGCAATCTAGATTTGAATGAAACAACTGATATTTTTTCAAATTTTTCACGCAAAGGTGCATCATACCGCTCAGCGAAATTGTCAGCTAAAAAAAATTTTATTTAGCTAGGTAGCTAATTCTACGACGTCAAATTTGTATGGAAAATTTATCTTAGATCGAGCTGCATACTGTGCTTTAAATTGAAAAATCCTTAATTTTGCAGGGTCGTGTTTGTAAACTTTCTCGAATTTGTTATCTCACACAAAAAAAAAGTCCACTCGTCACCGAATGACGTGCTAGAAAACAAAACCAAATAGAGAAATTTGTACAAAAAGCAATTTTTTGCTCCGAATGACGTAATTTTTCGGTTTTGAACATTTCTTTGTATTGTGCAATGATTTATTTCGCCCAAATTTAAGATCAAATTGAACATTTTTTTATAATTAGTCTTCCATATGTCCATTTGGATGTAAATTTTAGCTAAAATTACGAGATAAAATAATTAAGAGACAGCTTTGTGTCCAGGGTTACACCTACTCGCGGGGACAACCGCTGCATTTTCTTAAAAGAGCTTATTCTTATACATACAACAATATTTTTGGTTTCAAATGTATTATTTTCATTAGGTTAGGATAGGTGTGGCGGTCCATTAGGACCAGGCATAGACACAAAATGGTCCGTAGCCATACCACGATTTAGTTTATCCTCCAATTCGTTGAAACCATTTCGAGCTGTTAACGAAACGCTGGATACTCCAGTCCGTCAGGTCATTGAAGAGGGGTGCCCCTAGATACTAGTATGTTTAGTGCTAGGCGAGGGCAGGTGCAAAGAAGATGAAGTAATGTCTCAACTACTACGTCTCACAACTACGACAGTAGTCATGTGAGAAGAAACCAAGTCTGCCTATATATGAGAGTACCCTGTAATCACTCCAACAACCACACTGATGACTCTGCTAAAGTGAGATCAGTTGTTTGTATCTCGCCAGGTCCAACTTTGATCAGACCTGCAAAGTTATTACGCATGAGGACTGCTACTTGACCATCTGTCATTCGTCAACTTACTAGCTTCTTCCTGAAGCAGCAGTTTGCATAACGCAAGAGGCATTTCAATATCCTTTCTGCTTTTTGAAATGTGGCCCGTTGTACCATGTCGAGCCAGTTCATCGGCTTTTATATTCCCTGTACTAATGAAATTTCCTCGCGCCCATATAATATATGGATGTTGAACTGATCTGTCATCTCGTTAAGAGATGAGAGGCAGTTCTGGATTACTTTCGACGTGACGTGGTGTGATTGAAGCGTTTTAATGGCAGCCTGACTGTCCGTATAATGTATATGTATATGCGAATATCATAAGTCGATATTACGTTATACCTCAACCAGTTCACTGCTTCTTTTATTGCAGTTAATTCAGCTTCAAAAATGCTACAGTAATCGGGGAGACTGAAGAAGAGGTTTAACATAAGTTCCTCGCAGAATACTCCAGCCCCGACTTTTCCATCCTGTTTTGAACCATCAGTGAAGAAGTTTAAGTTTTTCATTAGTAAATACATATAGGTATATTTGAAACCAAAAATTTTGTTTTATAAGTTATTTTAGAAAATGTGGTGGTTATCCTCGCGAGAAGGTGGAAACCCTGAATTGTGTTCGCTCATATGGAAATACACGACGTATTCTAATTTAGCGCCGTCAATCTGTTTGAGGTATATGTTATAGTAAATAACGGTGTTGTAGGCAGCCCATTCAGTAAAAAATACCTACTTCAATTATTCACTAAAAAACTGTACGCGGCCACATTTATACATAGGTAATCGCTATTTTTGGTAATAATACAAGCATTGTGGGTCTTATTATGACCACAGAATAATAAACATATTCTGGTATTCTATGTTATGACCCACACCAGAAAACAGTCGTTACAAGCATATTTTTGTATTATGTATTTGCATAAATATGGATAGGGGTGAAATAAAATAAATATTTCTTACAAAACTATCGTAGTTTCATTTAACGATCTTCAAAAATTAACACATTAAACTGAACCAATTGTTTGCTCCTGGGTCAAGTTTGACCCACGATACCAGCTAAGGGTTAACTTCGGAAAATTAAACGAAAAATCTAAGTTTAAATTGTAAACTCACTCTAATAAATATATTTATTTATTCATTTAAATTACCGTTTTAACCACAATAAAATTCTTACATTATTTCTGATTTAAAACCTTTTTAAGTTTTGACTCTAAATACTGTACACGTTTAAGTAGCTTTTCGCTTGTACTGAATTCCGTGTATGGTACTGTTAACACTTTGAAACTATTTTTTTCTAACAGCTTAACGGCTAATGCTGAACGACCAGTTGGTATTGATTTATTATTGCCGTGGCATAAGTCATGATAATCTTGTACTAGGATAGCAACTCTGTAATTACAAAAAATTAATAATAAGTGTTGTAGTTAAATTGTACAATATTCCTTACTTTATCGACCCATCACTTAGTTTATCTTCAGCTATAGGATTTCCCTTGTTGTCAAAATAACACAATGCATCTGTAAAGAATAATTTCATCAGCTTAGCATTAATATAATTAAGTATTTGTTAAAATTCAACAAACCAATCGCAAATCCCATGTTTGTATTGATATGCGTTTGAATAAGAGTTTTAGACGATACTAAACTATTCAATGCATCAAGCATACCAATAACCAAAGTTTGTTTTGTTCTGTTATACACCAGCGGAAGTTCATAGATTTTACCATCAGCTAGTGGTTGTCCTTTGTAAGCCGCTGAAATTTGCAACAATTTCATTTTTAGTTTGGGTGACAAATTCTCATTGGTCTCTGATTTCAATTTTTCAATAAACTCAGTTTTTAATACGCTATCGATTTGATGGGGCTTAGCGACATCCAGAAGCACTAGTGCCCACACATTATCCAGCCAAACTGTAGATTTCTGTAGATCCAACTCTGTTACGCTATCGACAAGATTATCTTTTATTTCTTTGTAGAGGGTCGAATGATAATTTAGTGTGGCTAGGGTCAATAGCAAAGCTGAAACATCTTGTGGCCGGCACACGCTCTGATGCTTTAGCACCCATCGTGATAGTGTTTCCAAAGCGTCCAAATCACGATATTTCAACATTCCGAGGCTGGTTAGAATTGATCCAACAACAGCCGGTTTATCGGTGTTCTTATCCAGACCATTTGATAGGTCTGTACATATCCTTCCGGTCAATGTGGAATCAGGGAAATTTAGCAAGGCCATGGAATATAATAAATCACTGCACTGTTTTAAATCTAATATTGTGGGATTACTAGTTATATTATAAGCAAGTGACCTTAGTAATGGTGTGCTTCTTCGCTTTTTAACAGCGAGGGTGCCCATAACTTTAACCATTTGATTCAATGTTAAACTGGAAATTAATTTTGCCGCTTCATCATCGCCCGTGACACCCAATACAGTATTTAAATCGTCTGTGCGAAAGCCGGTGACCTTTTTAGCATTATTACTATTATTACCAATCCCATCGTTTTTAGGTACTGTCCTTCCGAGCACCCGACATAATTTCAAAAATCTTGTGTCATTTTCGAAATCGGAAAGCTTAGCCTTGCTTATAGTTGTCCACTCAGATAAAATCGAAACAATTTTCAATGCATGACGTCGAGATAGCGGTGAATTTAGTTCACTGATTGTTAGTAGCCCAGTAACAGTTTTAGCATTTATAATTTTATCATCAATTGATAAATCCTGTTGTATGTTTTTATCCTTGACCTCCAATAAAAAAGGGTCCGCGATTTTATCCTCCGTCAACGATGCAAAGGCTGCGGCCACTATTGGATTTTTCGTTTTATATTTTGATTTGGAATCGATGTCTATATCACTTTTTATGGTATTCGCTTTATCAGCAATGGCTTGAGCAGCATTTACACTACTCGACAGTGTCTTGAATACGATATATTTTATATTTAACTGTGATAATCTTTGCAGACACAACATTTCTGTATGAAGAAAACGAGAAAAAAGTGTTTTACATAACCTCACCACTGACTGATTACTCAGAATTTAGTAAATAAAAGTAACATGATCATATCACACGATTAATTAAACAAACCTTAAATATATGAAATAAAATGTTATTATTATTGAATTTACACTAATATTACATGTAGGATGTTGTTTATTAAAATTAAACTGTATTATTTATCTATTGAAAATTAGAGGAAAAATTTTAAAAGAAAAATTTGACATTAGTTCAATTTTTGACATGCTGACTGTTTCTGGAAGTTGCTGCTAGATGTCACTACTTTGTGTAGAATTTTTGGAGTGTGGAACGTATGTTTTATTGACGATTGGAGCATCACGGATTCCACCTAGTGGAAATTTTTTAAACTGAGCTACATGATAATTTGACATTCGAAATTGTTGGAAGCAATTCCAATTTTGAACCGTAAACACAATTTTTACTTACCGGATTGCTAATAATTGTAAATAATTCCAACTTTGGACTATAAAAACAATTTCTAATTACCGTATTGCTAAATTTTCTATCGCCGCATTTGTGACAAATGTCATTTTATCAGGTGCATCATTTTAACATCATTTTAATTTTTTTCCTCGAGAGGCGCTCTTCCTACTTTTACAATCGTCAATAAACTTCTCGCATCCTGGGCAATGTGCTGTAGATCGAACGGTTGTGGTATCCAATCCCTACGTAGTAGAGAAACAGTATAGCAGATAGTCAACAAAAAGATGAAATGTCGGGTGTAAACAATAATGTACTCCAGGTGGGTCAGAACTTAGATTCTAAATCCCGCCCCGGTTTACCGGGCTGCTCCACGGATTCTGGAGGGAGCAACACGACATTGCAAGGGAAATTGTCGGTAGGCAACCAGGCTGACCCTTTTCCTAGTACTACTGGAAGCACGGAACAAAAAATAAATGTATGGCCCTTTGGTGGAAGAAGTACGGCACTTCAGAGAACACCGCCGTCAACTCCACCATCAGGGAGCACCACACTGTTCAGTGAATCTAACAATGAGAAGGAAAATACCTCTCCTATGAAGCAATCAGTAGTCAATCAAACTTCTGAAGTCGTGCAAAGTGCACAAACTGATACAATAAACAACGCGGATTTAATAAGTAAATTTGAGCAAATGGAGAAGTTAATCGCGCAGCTAAACAATGAAGTTGTCGTGCTAAAGAAAGAAAACATTATGCTAAAGGAAACAGTAAATAGAAGTAACAACGCAGGAAACTCAGTATTAATGAACAACCAATTTCAAGTACTCAGAGAACAAGAAGAATACCACACTGATGAAGATGAGCTTGAAAGAGAAACAAGCTGGATACTACAGAGAGCCAGGAGAGCAAATAAGAAACCAAGAAAAGAATCCAATCCAATTAAGAGGAAAGCTGAATCATCACCAGAAGTTGAACCAATTCAAACTCACTCTAAAACTACCAATGCAATTACTGCACCTAAAGTGCATGAGCCAGAAAAGAAGAAACATGTCCCACCCCCGATCAATATTCTAGGAATATCAAATTACGGTAGTATTCAGAAATTGATGAAAGAAGTAGTACGAAATGACTACAAAGTAATATCGCTCAATAATAATATATGGAAAATTAATACAACAGAGCCTGACGACTATAAGGCTCTAGCTAACAAATTAAATGCTGATGGTCTCCAGTGGTACACCTACGAGGATAAAAATGATCGATCAATTAAAGTAATGGCACGAGGTCTACACCCAACTTGCTCAAAAGATGAAATCATTAAGGACCTGCAAAGCAAAGGCCTGAAAATAGTTGATGCAGTCAACATCATTAGAAAAGAGAGAAGAGATAACAGGGAGGGAAATGTTGAAATCAACAGAAGAGGTCTCCCACTTTTTATGCTAACCTTCGACAACCAAGAAAAAATAGAAAGTATCTATAATATTAGGGCTATCCTTAACCTCAGAGTTAAAATAGAAACACCGAGAAAGGTCACTCGACTAATACCACAATGCAAAAACTGTCAAGATTATAATCATACACAGAAGTACTGCCATCGAGAAGCAAGATGTGTTAAATGTGCAGGAAAACACGCAGGAAATGATTGCATAGTTCCCCGAAATACAACACCGAAGTGTATAAACTGTAATGGCCAGCATCCGGCAAATTACAGAGGATGTGAAGTTGCAGTAGAACTACAAAAAATGAGAGATAAATCACGCAAACCAGTTGCATCAAGAAATGTACAATCTATAAAAAAAAACACGGAGCCAAAATGGTTGACTCCTAATCCTAACGCACAAAGAGAGCCAGTAAATGAAAATGTTACTTATGCACAAGTAGTTCAGCAAACAGAGCAGAAACAGCTCAAAGTGGATCTTGTTTTACAGGACATACTGAGAAATCTAGAGAACCTCAACAAAAGACTTTCTTCACAGGAAATGAGCCTGCAGAACGCGCTAGAAGAAATGAAATCACAAACTAGTTTCAATAAAAAAATTGAAGGAAACTTTGATCGAGTGTATCAAAATATAAATTATATAAAATCGAATTATAAAATAAAGAAATGAATAAAACATTACGAATTGTAACCTGGAATGCAAATGGGCTATTGCATCACATTCAAGAACTAGATATATTTTTAAACATGTATAATATAGATATATGTCTTATATCAGAAACACATTTCACTAAAACTTCATTCTGTAAAATAAAAGGATATTATTGCTATCATGCATTACATCCAGAGAACAAAGCTAGAGGTGGATCAGCTATTCTGATAAAAGATCATATACAGCATAACGAAGAACTTAAAATTGAGAAGCTTTCCATGCAAGTCACAACAATCAAAATACAATTGAACATTAATAAAACTTGTAGTATCTCAGCAATCTACTGCCCCCCAAGATACAATCTCAAACAAGGAGATTATACTAATCTTCTCAAAATACTAGGAAGTGTCTTTTTAATTGGAGGTGACTTTAATGCAAAAAATACCTATTGGGGATCACGGTTAACGACCACTAAAGGAAAAGAACTTTTCGCAGCAGGCAAACAACTAAAATGTGAATTTCACTCAGGCGGTACACCAACCTATTGGCCCTCGGATATCAGTAAGACTCCAGATCTTATAGACTTCTTTATTACAAGAGGAATTTCAGATAATTATACCCATATAGAGAACAGTGAAAGTCTATCATCAGATCATTCACCAGTTATTATGACACTTAGCCAAACAATTATTATGAAACAGAGCAACCCGAAATTAACGAGCTTCAAAACCAATTGGGATCTCTTCCAAACACGGTTAACAGAAAGAATTAATCTGCAGAACCCAATTCAGGGATCAGTCCAATTAGAAGAAGAACTAGATAATCTCATCTATAATATCCAAAGTGCTGCGTGGGAAAGCACTCCTAATAACAATCATGAATTGAAGCGCAATGCTAGCTATCCGGAGGAAGTAAGGGAACTACTTAAAATCAAAAGAAAAGCACGGAAGAATTGGCAAAAACATCGAAACCCGGAAAATAAGAGGGTATTTAATCACTTGTGTAACAAATTAAAATATCTAATAAAAGATATTAAAAATCAATCAGTTAATAAATACCTCAGCACTCTAACTGGGCAAAAAGATACTGATTACTCATTATGGAAAGCAACTAAGAATCTTAAAAGACCCAAACTTCAGGTTCCTCCAATTAAAGATAAAGACAATTGGGCTCGAAATGCTAAACAAAAAGCTGATTTGTTTGCAAATCATCTTGAAGAAACATTTCAACCTTACCCAAAACAAACGGAAGAGGAAAATATTACCCCGATAAATAAACAGGATGAAATAAAAATTACACCAATAACATTGAAAGAACTAAAATGGGAAATCAAGAATAATCTGAATGCGTATAAGGCCCCAGGATATGATCTTATAACGGGTCAGATAATAAAAGTATTACCGGAGAAAGCATTGAGGAAACTAATGCATATAATTAATGCAGCATTTCGACTAAGATATGTACCAAGACAATGGAAAGTTGCAGAAGTAATTATGATACTTAAGCCGAACAAACCTCCGAACGATAAAGCTTCATACAGGCCGATTTCTCTGCTACCAACATTATCGAAACTATTTGAAAAGGTTCTTCTTAAAAGACTAAAACCAATTATCGAAGAAAGGAATCTTATCCCCTCACATCAGTTTGGATTTAGGGAAAAACATTCTACTATAGAACAAGTACATCGAATTACTGATGTAATCGAGAAATCACTTGAAAGCAAACAAATATGTTCAACTATATTCCTTGATGTAGCGCAAGCATTTGACAAAGTATGGCACCAGGGGTTAGAATTCAAACTTCATCGAGATCTTCCAGAGCAATTTTTTCAAATTCTAAAATCCTACATATCAGAGAGGCACTTCCGAGTAAAGTATGAGAATGAATACTCCCAGCTAAAACGAATAACAGCAGGAGTTCCACAAGGGAGTGTTCTTGGACCAATCCTTTTTCTCCTATATACTAGAGATATACCAATTATAGAAGCAACAATGGCGACTTTTGCAGATGACACGGCAATACTTGCAACAGCAAAAAACATCAATGAATCCACTAGTAAACTTCAGAAGGCTACTAACCTGATATGTAAATGGACAGAGAAATGGCGAATTAAATTAAATGAAGCAAAATCAGTCCAAGTGAACTTTACCAATCTAAAAGTTAATCATATACCAATAATGATAAACTCTATAGTAGTACCGCATGCGAACACTGCTAAGTATCTTGGCATGACTTTAGATGCTAAACTTAGATGGAAAGAACACATAAAAAAGAAGCGAGAAGAACTAAACATAAAATTTAGAAAGATGCATTGGCTCTTAGGGAGACAATCTGAACTAGCGATCCATAACAAACTGCTGTTATACAAACAAATCCTTAAACCTGTATGGACGTACGGTAGCCAACTCTGGGGTTGTGCCAAGAGGACAAATATTAAAATCATACAAACAGTTCAAAATAAAATCCTGCGATGTATTGTTAATGCACCGTGGTACATTCGAAACGACAACCTCCATCGAGATCTAAAGATCGAGCTTGTCGTGGATGAAATTAAGCATCATGCAACAAAACACCTACAACGTCTGCACCAGCATGAAAATCTGGACATACGCTGTATGCTGACTACCACACCTACCAGAAGACTGCAAAGAATAAAACCATTGGACTTATCGCGACCAGGAGGTCAGTAGACTTGCTGTGGCGAAAATCCAGGGGATGAGTTACACGAAATGGGGGATAATCTTGTGATTGTGCCGACTAATCAAATACTTTATAATGCAATGTAAATTACTAAATGGGTGTAAGACTCAGTCGTAATATAAATAAATAAAATAAAAAAAAAAAAAAAAAAAAAAAAAAAAAAAAAATAAACTTCTCTTGACGATTGTAAAAGTAGAGAAAGCGCATCTAGAGGAAAAAAGTTAAAATGATATACCTGATAAAATGACATTTATCACAAATCCGACAAAATAAAATTTAGCAATGCGGTAATTAAAAATTCATTTGGATGGTTCTTTATATAAATAATTTTTCCTTGAAAGGCGTTCAGCCTACTTTAACAAATGCCAATAACAAATACTTTAATGTTTTTCACATGAGAAAGCATAAGGAATTCGGGCAGCCTCGCATATTGAGATATCGCAGGCTATTGGCGATTTTCATCAAATGTAGTTAGCATTGGTTTCTATGTAAGTAAAGGGGACGTGTATTGTCAAATTCAAATGTTTGACAGTTCTGATCCCCCTTGTTCTATGGTTAAATTTTGTTCATATTGTTTTCACCAGATGTCAGCTACTTTGTCCAAATCGCGAATAGACCATATTTAAATGTCAAATTTTCAACAACCGCAAGAGCTACCATCTTTCGGAAAACTCCGAAAACACAAGCAACTTTTACATAATGGCACTAGGTAACACTAAATATTTTCTGTCAAAAATTGAATAACATTTGTATGTATGCATTTTGTAAATATAAACAAAAATATTTTCGTGTCATAACAGTGACTATTATAAGTACGTGATAAATAAATTGATTTTAGCAGTCCCTTTTTGAAAAACGTCATTAATATTTTTTTGATTGTGTAGTGACATCTAGTGGCAAACGCTCTCGGTACTTCTTTTTTGATCGTGCTGCCTCTTTCGGAAAACGCTCTGTACTTTTCCAACAATTGTGCTGCCTCTTTCGGAAAACATGATCTATTTTTGTTTCAATTTTTATTCACCATAGATGAAAAACAGTATCCACAAACACGTTCCACAAAAATATTACACCCGATTTCTTGAGGGTTGTAATAGAAATGTCAATTTTGACGTATCCATACAATTCAAATAAAAACAATCCCGCATAATGGAAAGTATTTGCCGTTTATGTTTGGATGAGGACATAAAATTAATCAAATTATTTACGGACACAGAAAATAATGAGAAACTACAAAAAATTTATGAGCTATCAAATGTACAAGTAAGTCACTATAATATACATTTTATACCTAACATTCCAATGGTTTGTGGTATTACAAGGTAATCAACCAACCTGGGTGCCCAACTGGGATTTGCTTCAACTGTAATCGCCTGCTGGAAATTAGCTGGAAATTTCGCAAACAAATACAAGAATCGAATCATTTCATAACTGAAAATTTTAAAAATGTTTTGGGTTTAACCATTGAGGATGCTGTTGTTGAAGAACACCTGGAACTGGAACCGGACGATGAGGAAGATATAGCAATTGCAGCGAATGAAGGAACGAGTGAAACGCTTGAAGTAATGGTAGAAGAAACGTATTGTGAAATCGAGGAAATTGTAACTGAGGGAGATAATGAAGAAGTTTGTAGTATTAAAGAAGAAATAATTCAAGAAGATAATCAAATTAACAGTGAAACTGACGAAGCGTTCGATGAATCATCAGAAAAATATACGTTAACGGACACAGAAATAGAAGTTGTTGATCGCCTTAAACACCAGTTTACATGCAAAATTTGTGACCGAACGTTTAAGAACCAAAGCTGGCTTCAAGCACATAAGCGTTTGCATGAGCGGGTATATAAGTGTGACGAATGTGATAAATCATTTAACCAGTCAGGAAACCTGGCCATACATCAGAGGACACATACAGGTGAGCGTCCTTATACGTGTGATTTGTGCGGGAAAACATTTACACAGGCGGGTAATTTGCATGTGCACCAGAAAGGCCACAGTGACGAAAAGAAGCACAAATGTGAAATTTGTAGTAAACATTTTAAAATTATTTCACATTTGAACGAGCATATGAAAACTCATTCAAACATACGACAATATAAGTGTGACAAATGCGATTATGATACGCATAAGCAGAGTTCGATGAAATCGCATATGCGTACACATACAGGAGAGAAACCGTACGATTGTGGCTACTGTTCTAAAACATTTAAGTGAGTTTAACGCAGCACTCAATCTATTTAGTATTCCAATAATAATCCAATTATTCCTACTTTTAGTAATTTAAGTAATTTTAAAACGCACGTCCGGATTCACACGGGTGAGAAGAAATACACCTGCAAATACTGTAGTAAAAGTTTTGTTCAACATTCGGCGATGACCCGGCACGAGAAACTGCATACTAGGAGGCTAAAATCAACTCCAATTTAAAAATTTACCCCAAATAAAAATTGTAATCCGTAACCGATTTTTTTTTTTGGAGATGCTAATAAATAACAACCTTCAATAATTACTGTTTCATGCGCTGTCGTGGCAAATCCGCGAATTATCAGAAACGTCACTGCTTATAGGGTAATAAAAAATCATTCGAATGTCAAAAATTGTGATAAAATTGTTGAAAAAAATTAAAGAACATTGAATTTTTGGAATAAAACGAATGAAATAAAGATACTGTCTTAATTTTATCACATATAAATCTATAATAAAAGAACTTAAGTGAGTACATAAATGAAACAGATTATAATTTCGCATTAATAATGTTTTTAAAAGTGCCAGACAAGACGAAAATTGTTTGGTTATGTGTTATGTCTGCACTTATGTAATAAAAAAAATTGAATTACGATTTAGTTTTGTATTTTTAGCTAAACAATATTACAAATCAAAATGTTTCGTGCATTGTTTGTACGGAATAATGCCGCTAATCTGCAATTATTACGATTTAAATCGGCTGCCGCTGCTGCTCCACCAGCAGTGAAAGCAGTTGAAAAAATTGAAGTCTTCGTTGATGACATCTCAGTTATGGTGGAACCTGGCACTACAGTTCTTCAAGTATGTACCTCCTATAGAAATTAGTTTAATTCGATTAAATAGTCTTGTATTTATTGTGCAGGCAGCGGCCCAAGTTGGTATTGAAATCCCGAGATTTTGTTATCATGAACGATTAGCAGTTGCTGGCAATTGCCGAATGTGTTTAGTTGAGGTAGAAAAAAGTCCAAAACCCGTGGCTGCATGTGCTATGCCGGTTATGAAAGGATGGCGAATTAAGACAGATTCCGAGATGACACGTAAAGCTCGTGAAGGTGTAATGGAATTCCTTTTAATGAACCATCCGCTAGATTGTCCCATTTGCGACCAAGGTGGAGAATGTGATTTACAAGATCAAGCAATGGCATTTGGTTCCGACCGATCACGTTTTACTGATATCAATTATTCGGGCAAACGAGCTGTTGAAGACAAGGATATTGGTCCATTAGTAAAAACAATTATGACCCGTTGCATACATTGTACACGATGCATTCGTTTTGCTTCAGAAATTGCCGGTGTTGATGATCTTGGGACAACCGGCCGTGGTAATGACATGCAAATTGGTACATATGTCGAAAAATTATTTTTATCGGAATTATCGGGCAATGTAATTGATTTGTGCCCCGTTGGTGCTCTAACAAACAAACCGTATAGTTTCGTTGCACGTCCGTGGGAAATTCGGAAAGTTGACAGTATTGATGTTCTCGACGCTATTGGCAGTAATATCGTTGTTAGTACAAGAACTGGTGAAGTGTTGCGTATGCTACCACGAGAAAATGAAGATATCAATGAAGAGTGGTTGGCGGATAAAGGGCGTTTTGCGTGTGATGGATTGAAACGTCAACGTCTTGTCGCACCTCTGATGCGCATGCCTAATGGAGAATTACAACCAGTGGAATGGGAATCTGCATTGATTGCAGTGGCCAAACAACTTAAATCTGCTAACGGTAAAATTGCGGGTGTTGCAGGAGCTTTAGTTGATGTTGAATCAATGGTAGCACTTAAGGATTTGATCAATAGATTGGGCAGTGAAACTCTCACCACAGAACAAAGTTTCCCAGCCGCAGGAAGCGGTACCGATTTCCGATCTAATTATGTTTTAAATTCATCGATTGCTGCTATTGAAGAAGCGGATCAAGTTTTATTGGTTGGCACAAATCCACGATACGAAGCGCCGTTGCTAAATACTCGTCTTCGTAAAGGCTATGTTCACGGAGAAGCAATCATATCAGTTGTTGGACCTCCAATAGATCTTTCTTACAAGAGCGAAGTAAGTTTCACATTTTAATTGTATTTTACAGATGTTTGTAAATTTGATTTCCATTATTTAGAATCTAGGAAGCTCATCAAGCATTATATCAGAAATTGCATCAGGAAGTCATGCAGTTTGTAAAAAATTAGAATCGGCCAAGAAACCTGTAATTATTGTTGGTGCTGATGTTCTTGCCCGACCTGATGGTGCTGCAATTCTAACTGCCCTTCGATCTTATGCCAAAAAGATCAGTAAAGACAAGAATTGGAGAGTGTTCAACATACTTCAACGTAATGCCTCACAAACTGGTGCTTTGGATATAGGATACACAGCCGGTGCAGATGCTGCTTTGGCAGCCAAACCAAAAGTGTTATTTTTATTAGGCGCAGACGGCGACGTGATTCAAAAGAAGGATATCCCAGAAGGATGTTTTGTTGTCTATCAAGGTCATCATGGTGACAATGGAGCACAATTGGCCGATATTGTACTGCCAGGTGCTGCGTATACTGAAAAACAAGCTACATTTGTAAATACCGAAGGACGTTCACAACAAACCCTAGTTGCAGTTAATCCACCCGGTTTGGCGCGTGAAGATTGGAAAATTTTGCGCGCACTTTCGGAAGTAACGGGTAATTCACTTCCATACGATAATCTTGATCAAATACGGGATCGTCTAGCAGAACTTGCACCACACTTGGTACGTTATGGACGCTTGGAAGGCACACTCGATAGTCCAGCCGTTGAACAATTAGGAAAATCTGTTAAATCTTCATGGAATAATGCCGCCATTGATGTACTACAAAAATCATTGGACAGTTACTTTATGACCGACTCAATTTCACGTGCTTCGCCGACAATGGCCAAATGTGTGGCCGCCGTTAAGAAAACTGCAGCACATTAACCGTTAGAATCAGATTAAATATAAAGTAAATATTTAAATTAGATGAGAAAGAAGAATTAAATAAAATTTTATTTTTTAAATCTTTATTTTCCATTTTTTCTTGTTGATTCAAAACTTAAAAGCGATTGTTTGTAGCAAGAGTTGGTCACATTAGATTAAATGAATTGTAAAATTTTAAAACGAGTACATATTTTGAAAAATAAAATTTAAAAATTTACGTTAGGCCAATCATTTTAATTCAACGAATCGGATGTTGGAGCTACGCAATGAAAAACAAAAAAATTAGCTACAATATGTAAACCAATTTATAAATTTTATTTAATAAATTTACTAAGATATAATTCTATACGAAACTTTTGTCCATCATGGTGTTTAGCGAGTAGTTGCGATACATTCCACATTTTGCCAAGTGATTAGTAAATCTAGTTGATCTTGGGAAGTACCTGAAAACATTTTTTTTTGTTAGTTTCGAATCATATAAATGTGTAGTATTCTTAAGTTATACCGATGAGGTACTGTATGAGGCGAAGGTGTATACCATCCATAATCCGAGGTTGTTGTCTTGTAGAATGGATTCTGTCTTTCTTTTTGAGTTCCGTATCCACAAAATAGATCTGAAATGTAAGAAATCGATAATATAATATTTTTTTTTGCTGGTATTTTGTATTATTGGAAAATACTATGGATAATAATGCGATTCGATCAACAATTATTGTTGAAGTAATCAGACGTGTTTAAGCTAAATTAAATAGGTAGTATAAATTAATTTACAATCAAGTTTTATTGCTAAAGTGAAATAAATTATTTATTCAAGTGAAATTGTGTTTCAACGAGTTTTTGTAGTAAACAAAAATAAGTAATGTGGAAATAAACTTGATTGTGGCCAACCCAGCTACATATAAGAAAAAGAATATGTCAGATAGTACAGGCAACATGGATAATCTAACGGATGAAGATGGTCCGCATCTAGATCAAACTAATACGCCTATAAATATCGGCACAAACAACAAAATAAAATATTACCCTCCCTACTCCTATTATCATTAGAGGTCAATCATTCCAAACTATTAGAGAATTTCTCACAATTAATGGCAGTTTTAAAAATAGTAGTGTTCAATGCAATACTTCATTACTCCATAAAAAGTTATTACAAATATTGGAAGATAAGAATATTGAATATTTTTCGTATCAAATTTAAGACGACAGGCCGCTCACAATTGTGCTGGCGGGGCTCCCTGTAATGGAAACACAAGACATTAAAAGTGAAATAATCCAAGCTGGTATTTCAAATGTTATCGACGTACAACCTATCGTCATAAAAAATCATTGCTTTTTTTATTGTTAAAATCAAAAGGAAAACAACAAGCCTGAAAGAACTCAGACAAATACGACAATTATTCAACATTATAATAAAATGGGATATCTACCGACATAGACAAAGCGGACAATTGCTGTGCTCACGCTGCCAATATTACGGGCATGCATCTGTAAATTGTAAATTACAATATACGTAGCTGTTCATTCTGCGGTTAAGATGGGCATGTCATCAAAGCATGCAAAAGAGCCAATGATGCAAAAGAAATTGATAAACAAAATGATCAAACAGAAATTTTCAACTAACGGTAAATTATTAGTCGTGTTTTTTACATGGTGAATGAAATATTGTCCAATTAATCAAACGTGTGATTCTCGTACCAAAATTAGTGTTGAAATTAAAAAATTGATCATTAAATTGGATAGTGAAGCTAAAAGTTTATCGAAAATTTCCAAAATAACTAATCGCCCTCGATCTTCGATTCAATATGTCATCCAGAACTTCCAAAAAAAAAAAACAAATCCCTAGAAATGGTTGCTGGGCGTGGACGCACGAAAGTAAATTTAAGGTTTGTAACGTTGTGTGGCCGACTGTAATTTAAAATTATTTATGACGATGTTTTTTTCTATGTTTGTAATTACGCATACTGGCTTTCATGGCTTTTTAATAAAGAATTTGGTCCGTAGTATCATAAAACAAATTACTGCAATTTGAAATCATTCGATATCATACGGTGCACCGATTAAGTAGTGACTAAAAATTATAATTATTAAATATTGGGAATATATGTTATGTTACATCCAAATTATTGGATATAATATTTTGCGATAGAATTGCTTGTTGCTCCCGAAATCTACATAATTGGTAGATGGTAGGTATAGTGAATGCAAATATTCAAATATGTATTCTCTATTTAATGTGAACCACCTAAAATTCTGCGTCTGTTGGTATAAACGTCATATTACCACAGCAAAAAAAATCCGAGTGCATCAACAGGGTTTTGTTGTTTAGGCTATATCACGTAATTTGACATTGAACGTGATTATGTTCAATACAATTGCTTCCAAAATATCATTTTTGCTGAGTTAAACAACGGTGTTACGGTATAGAACTCCAACGAAAGAACCCCGTACGGAACTTTCAGTAAAAGATTTCAGCGGAATATAAACAACAGACATAACGAGATTGTCTTCTAACATATTTGTTTCACCTAACGGGAACACGGATTAAAGCGTCATAAATTTAAGGATATCTATTTTTGTGATCATATGTGTTCTTAAAGTTATTTATTTATTTGTGATTGTGTGAGCCTTCGAATTAATCCGGGGAAAACAAAACATAATAGTTAATCGAACAGTTCGTATATGGTCACAGAATACTCAGAAGCGACATAACACGGTTTTTATATGGAGAAAAGTGGACTCATTTTTTTGACCTTGGTTTATAGAAGGTAAGATTTTTGGTGTTAAACTATCGTTCAGTGACTGAAAATTCAAAATTAACATGTAAAATATAAGGTAAGAGCAAAAATTTCTTTGTCCACGTAATGTCGGTTCTGGTTGTTTATTATTCTGTGATATGGTGAACGAAAAAAAGAAAACAAATAATAACAGTCTGTCGTTCAAAGCAAATAAAAAATTATCGCTTTCCACCAGCTTACGCTAGTGGGGAGAACATTGCGGACTTTGGAGGGTAAGTGAAACAATATTCATATTCATTTAATTTTTATTTTTGCTATGATAAACTGTTTTATTGCCATGGAAATTAATAAGAACGAACAACGGTTTTATTAGGTTTCGATTATATTACCGGTATATAGTGTTATGCAGTTTCGTTGTATATTTGTACGCCAAAAATATTAAGAAGGCTCTCATAACGTAGTATTTTTTTAGCATTTTCATTAAATAGTGTTTATAACTCATTATTATTATTTTGTTTGTTATTTGTTACCAACGAATAAGCCGTTACGTTTTTTTTCCGCAAATTAATTTTATATTACCATATTAAAGTGGAATCTGTAGTAAACTCTGGCTATTCAGTATGATATTGTTTGCTTAAAATAAACAAGGGATCTTTTGGTAAAATACATGTTTTATTTTCGTGAAACGCCAATGATATTTAATATGGATTGCTAAGTGGTGTCAAAGAAAGGAGGATGGGGGAACTTAGTGGATTTCGCGGGAAAAGAGGCGATAAAGCATACGGGTAGTCTAGAAACGTGGTTGGACATGAACTGTAATTATTGCATCACCGTAATTTTGTTTATCGTTACTTTTTTTTTGTTTTCTTATTGCACGTGAGTTTTCTTTTAAGTTTGTAACAGAGTTGGTTGCTAGTTTACGTACCTGCCCAGCCGGAGCACCCGGAATTTAATAGCTACAAGCATGTGCAGGTTCAGTAACTGTTAGTTACAGGTTTTTGGTTCAGATGGGGGAATTACGGTGTGGCGAAAACTCAAGGCTGAACTTGAGTAAAATATGATGGCCGAAGTATAATAGTTTTTTGAGCTTTTATCGGTTTGATTATTTGGATATTTTGAAGGATAGTTTGTTAACCAGGGGATCAATTCTCGTTCTATGAAAAAATCTAATAATTTTCACAGTACTGTAGGCCGATTCTGTTTCCATGAAAAATAAAATGAAAATATTTCTCAGTGGAAAGAAACATAATTCTAAAGTGGTTTTTATGAATACTTGATTATTTTTCAAACATTTATTTAGGCCTGTATCATGGTATAATGAATATACAAGGTATGTTCCAACCAATCGAAATATCGCCATATTTCATCTTAGTGACGTCACTTTCAGTAATATATTTCGTAACGTTGACTCCGCTTGGTTGAGATTTGTGTTTTTTCTATCGTGTACAATTGTTGAAACTTATTTCCATTTCAAAAATCTAAAAATATTTTTATAAACCTAAACCAATTCGCAAAAAAATATCCAAATTAACTCTGAGTGACGTCACGCTCCACGTGCTTTCAGCTGTCAAGCATACCTTGTAATATTATTGTATCATGGGCCTGTATTACAATTGTTGTGTTCCATTGGCCTGAGTAAACTACTCACAAATACTTGTATCTATGCTCAAACGATGGTGTAGTTAAGAAGTAGTTACGCACAAAATTAATGGCAGAGGGATTTTAGTTTAAAAAATTCTAATAGATGGCTCTATACCAATTTTGTTTGTGTGGAATATCATTGTTTTAACCCTAATCCAGCCAAGATGTGCCGTTTGGCTCATTTTATAAATGCATTGATTTTCAAAATAATGTTAATTTAGTTATAAACCTGTATGTATTTTATTATGAAACATTTCCATACATTCCATACAACATACTTGGCATTCTTTGCCAAAATTTAGTAAGTTATTTGATTAGAATTTGAATTTACTGACATAACAAAACTACGCTGGTAGGATTAGGGTTAAAAAAAAATGTTTGTTTATGTTTGTGATTGTGATACGACATTTTATTACTTATTATTGCTGTGTTCCATTGGCCTGAGTAAACTACTCACAAGTACCTGTATCTACTCGCAACTACTCATGCTCAAACGATGGTGTAGTTGAGAAGTAGTTGCGCACAAAATTTACGGCAGAGGTATTTTAGTTTAAAAAATTCGAATAGATGACTCTATACCCATTTTGTTTGTGGGGAATGTCATTTTTTTAACCCTAATCCAACCAAGGTGTGCCCTTAGGCTCATTTGATAAATGCATCGATTTTCAAAATAATGTTAATTTAGTTATAAACTTCTATATATTTTATTTTGAAACATTTGAATACAACGTACTTGGCATTCTTTGCAAAAATTTATTAAGTTATTTGATTAAAATTTGAATTTACTGACAACAAAAATATACTGGTTGGATTAGGGTTAAAAAAAAATTTTTTGTTTGTTTGTGATACGTCACGGCAATTTTTAAATAGCAAAAATATTTTAATTATTTTGTTGTTTAATGTTTTATTACTTATAATTATTAATTATTATTAATGGAGCAACGTGTTTTTTATCAAAATCTACCAGTTTTATTTAAATTGAGGTTATGTTTTACTACTATCACGAAAATTCGCGTTCCATTGGACATCTACTCACAAGTACTTGCAAGTAGCAAATTGTTTCCAATGGAACATTACAATTATTAATTATTATTAGTGGAACAGCGTATTTTTTGTCAAAATTTACCAGTTTTATTTAAATTGAGGTTATGTTTTACTACTGTCATGAAAATTCGCGTTCCATTGGACATCTACTCACAAGTACTTGGCAGTAGCAAATTGTTTCCATATGGAACGTTACTACACGCAAAACACTTACGGCCGTGTGTAGACGACACAGATTTTTTTATTTGAGAAGTTGCGGCTGTAGTGTGAGCCTTTTAAACTTTAAGATATTTACACATAACTATTTCAACTACTAATAGACCGATCGCATTTTTTGTATTTCCAAATTTTAATGGCAACCCTTTAGGAATTTTCAACATTTCTAATTTCAACCCAAACTTCCTCGGTTATATGACTTAAATCAAAATTTAATTTTTGACGTGTACAAACGTAGTACGAATGAAAATAAAAATAATTCATTAAATTAAAAGAAATTAAAAATACGTTCATCACCAAATAAAGCTAAAAATTATTATATTTAGGAAAAATAAATTTATTTTCCTTGTAACAGAATTCTCCAGTGCGGATCTTGGGTATTTTATATGTTTTATGGACATTTTTCTGCTTGCCAACTACAATGTTTTCTAATTAAAACTAGAAGCATGAAATTTAATGCCGATTTGTTGTGCTCGGCGCATGGGTTGGAATCATTTTAAAAATTACCGTCTCTTTTTAAAAGAATGCATTGCTTATAATCAGTAACTTTAAGACGTCGTTTTTCAGGATGATTTTTGAATATTCTTGCAAAAAAATAAATTTGTTCTCTGCAAATTTTGTAAAACGATTCAGTTGGTGCTTTAAGTTTACCAAACTCGTTTTCAACACTATAATTTTTGTATTGAATCATCTATTCTGAGGTTACTTCAAGTGTTTGTTCAGTTCTAATCGCTACATTGACTACATGATAATTTTGTTGACATGTTGAAAGCAACATACACAGTAAAAGAAATTGAATTTTTAATAGAAATTTTGTGAACTTCTCCTCGTAAATTTACATTGTTACTATAGTATTATGTATGTACATGAAAACAGCACTTATACTTTCAGTATTCAGTAAAATTTGTGGTGTGTATTTTTCAGTCAGAATGCAAAAATGCAAGAAATTTATCGGAACTAAAGATAATGCTTTGGAAATCAAGAACGATACAGACCTAATAAAAGTAGTATCAAAATGAATTATAAGTCAAAAGTGATAAACTTTCAAAAAAAATCTTGCATAAGTCTTGGTTTCGACCGCAAAGTTCGTTGTTATTTTAACAACGGGAAATTTTTTTATTTTTACGATTGTGTCGGTATTTCATTTGTATATGTATTTATAAGTTTTGAGGTTTAATACAATTACAATTGTAATTGCATTACAAATCCATTTGCAAAAGAAACATCGATACAACCGCAAAAAAATAATATTTCCCTTTGTTAAAATAACAACGAACTTTGCGGTCGAAACCAAGACTAACCTTTGCATAACATCCAATTATAAAATTTTATTTTTTTTAAATATACTTCATTAACGCTTTGCATACGTTTACATAAATAATGAATGAATTATAACGAAGTTTGATATAAATAAATGTACGAAATTTGATCTTAAGAAAATAAATGAAATTAGAAACATGGAGTTTGATTAACCCTCCGAGAACACACAGGGTCGATCGCTTGAAAATGTTTTGAAAATTGGCGGGCCTGATTCCCTCTAGCTTTAGTTTTCGGTACTTTAGTTTACGGTAATTCCATCGGCACTTTTAAATTATATTAATTGATTTATTAATGTTTCAAGTACGCATCTGAGAATTTTTTCAAGCTGATCGCTTTCACCAATTTAAAATGGTAGCCGATCAAAAAGTGTCTAGGATCAGATTGACCCAGAGTGTTCTCCGTGATTCAAAAAAATAGGTGTGTTCTCGGAGGGTTAACTTAATCGTTTGTTTATATTTTCTACATACAATTCTTTGGTACAATTATACAAATTTTGGTTCCTTCATAAAACTGCGGGAATAACATTGTATACTTTTAAATTTGTACCAGAATATTCATGTAAAATTGAATAAATTTTTACATGCAAATTTGCTAGAAGAATGTAAAATTACCGCTCTATAAATGACTTTTTTACATTTATAGTTTATTGAATTTAACAAGCAAATTATCATTGTAATATGATAAATATCTAAATGTGGGATACAAATAAGATAATTGATAATACCTACATAGTTTAACCATAGACAATCATAATAGATTTCTCATTTTACTAAAATCACAAAATAAAAATAAAATTTTTCCATTCAAATGTTATCGGTGTATTGCATATACGTATTCTATTTGCAACGCATTCTAAAATCATTGCCTTATAAAATACACAACACAACGATACATTGGAATTATAAAAGATTTGTTTTTTTCCTTTAGTTATAATGAAATGAGAAATCTAGTATGAATGTCTATGGTTTAACTCATCCAAAATTGTATAATTTTAATAAATGTAAAAGCTTTTCTTTGCTTCGTAACGTAAAATCTAACCTACAGCTATTAAATCACGACATTAGACCAAGACAATGGGCCAGATACACGATACTCAAGCAATTCGCAAATCGATAAATATGGCGGATTTGCTAATCGAAAATTTGCTTGCGTAAGCTACTCGATTATTTTAGCAAATTAAAATATATTTTTGTATTCAGCACAAACGATAAAGTGCGTTAAAGTATCTCATTTTCTGAAATTCAGAAACAAATAGGGTTGCTTATTATAGTGTATAACATTTCTAGCAAATTCGCAAAAAATAACTGCTTATCTGCTTATCTGAGTATCGAGTATCTAGCCCATTATCAGTAATAAAAGTTTAACGCGGAAAAGAATTTAGTACAAAGAAAAATTGAAAGAAACCGGGGGCTATTTGTGAATTCGATTCGATCGCACTCGAGTCTTCGATTATTGGATTCCTATTTGAATTGAATCAGATTCGTTCGTTTCTTATTTAAATCAAATACGAATCTTATACATCGAAGAGTCGAACACGTTCGAATCGAATTCCCAAATAGCCTCCCTGCTCTAACAATTTTATTGTACCTATATTGTAACAATGTTAGCTTAGACCGATTTTACTGACATTTAATTGGAATATCAATAAGCTTACTTCAAGTTTTGACAAACTTGATACACCGCATCCCCAATGGAATAGTTTTTATTTTTGCCTTACAAGATTGTATGAATTTCCAACATAACGAACAAACATTTTTGTTCGTTATGTTGGAAATTCATACAATCCTGTAAGGCAAAAGTAAAAAGTATTTCATTGGATATGCGGTGTTATTCCTACAAAGGTAAAATTATTAAAAAATATAAAAATTACACAATTTTCATTAATGAAAATAAATTGTCATTTTTTATCGGCCAACATGTTGAAATTCGGCCGACAAAATATAAAAATGTATTTTCTTTGCTTTGTAATTTTACAGAATTTGTTTAATAATATGATGGCTTTCATAAATTCGAATTGTCGAAAATTTTGTCAAAAATTGAATATACCAGTTTAGACAATCTAGAAGTTTTCAAATTACCAGTTAAACCAAATTTCGCTTGGTAATTCCAAAAACTAAATGCACCTGGAGTATCTTTAAAGATATGTCTAGTAAACGTAAAATTTCGTGTTCCATTTCCTATTATGTATTTTAATGACTGATGCGTGTTTCATATAATTTTACGCTTGAGTTTTTATTATTTATTAAATCAATTTGATAAGTAGCCGGGCAACAAACAACACAAGGAAAACAAATATTTTAAAAGAGCACCACGTATTGACTGTGATGTATATTTCTGGCCATGCGTATAACTTTTTTTAAAACCATTTCAAAATCATGTCAATTGAAACAATAAAGCCACTAAAAAAAAAAATAAAAAAACAATCATACTTACAAGGGCTTTCAAAACGCTTCGGCAAATTAAGCGTCTGATATAATTTTGAGGTGTCTACGCGATGATCAAACTTATAATTTATATGGCCACAATTAAGATTTACCGGACTATTCACTTTCATGCATAAATTTTGACAATTACTATTTACGGCATCCGAATTAGTCATTTTTTTACCGTTTCAAAATAAATCACGAAAATACTAAACAAAAAAAAAAAAAAACTAACAGAATTCTTATAATAAACAAAAATTGCAAAAATAAAGGAAGAGGAATAATTTTACTGTAATCTGTTTGTTCGTAGGACACATACTAATCGGCTAAATTTGTGGATACTTCAATTTTCCAAAAAATGTTGTCAAGGAAACGATGAAAAATTGTTTGCGTCTACTTTTAAATTTTCGATCAAATATCCAAAAAAAAAAAAAAAAAGTAAAAACAACTTTAGTTGCTTGTTAACCAAATCGTGTGTTTTGTGAAGCATATTAAAAACATACTTCAAATTACATTCTAGCGATTAATCGTCTATAGAGTTATGGACCATCATCCCAAGGGGTTCTTCACAACCACGAATCGCTTGGAGTGAAATAAAACATTTCATATCTCTAAATGGTTATCGATTTCTCAACTTTGGTTGTCAATATAAAATACTTAATAATAAAACTTTTACTAGAAACAAATTTATATGTACATTTTTTTATATTCGTATAGGTACTTATTTTTTATTACTTTCAGGTACCGACGTAACTTATTGATAAACTTTCCTGTTGAATTAGATATGACAGTTTGTCTTACAAATATTTGAGCCGTTCAGTGCACAAATTGATTAACTCCATAAAACAAAAAGTTGAGAAATGCGATGAGAAAATGTAGTGTTTTTTAAAATTCCCTTTATAATGTAAATTTAAATTATATTGTAGAATGCTTAAATACAGATAAACCTATCATAACGGTACATCAAATTAATAAGAATGAATAGCCAAACAATAATCGTCAGTAATGTTACAATTTTTATATGAATAGTGGAGTTAATCGATTTGGCAACTGAAAAAAGTAATAAATGAAGTTATTCAATGGCCAAAAAAATTTTCCGTTTAATGGTGTTAATCTTTATTATTCAGGAAAGGTGTTATAAATATAAAAAGTTATGACTATACCAAGTGCTTTGACACTTAAATTTAAGATTTTTCAAAAAGTGGAGTTAATCGATGTGTGCACTGAACGGCTCATTTAATGAATTACCAAAATAAAGATATTCTAGAAGGAAAATTGAATGCAAAGTTTATTTTATCATAATGTACGTATGTTTGTACATTGGCAACAACTTATAAAACTTTAATATACAAATTATTGGCATTGATCTATCGTTGAACCTAATTATTTAAACGGGAATTCGCATGTGTATTGTTGAAATGTGGACCAGTATTTATTATTTGTAAATAAATAAATAAGTACTGTGGGAGCAGGGATCTCAGGTTCCAAAACCTGTCCTGCGAGACAAAGCAAGGTCGTTTTGTACGAAGAAAAAGAGTCCATCAAACAGCACAGTGATTAAACCGATGCCAAAAGGGATTTTTCATCAGCCGATTGTGTTTGATGAACTCATGGGGCATGGTACTGAATATAATCTTAGAAGACTTAGGGCCTTACCAAAATCAAACACAAATTTAATTTAAGATAATTAAAAAAATCAAGAGTCTCAAATTTCAACAATCCATACCCAGGTTTAAAAAACATGATTTTTAATTAAAATGTGAACAATTTATTTAATGTCCTTTAACTTTAATGGCAAATGAGTTCCAAAATTATCATTTGAATTAAAAAAATTGATACGAAGTTCCGATATGATTTCAAGGAAATTTAGGGCCCTATTCACAAAATGTAAATTCGCTCTATAACCGTAAAATTTCCGATTAGTTCTAAAATGATATTTCATAAATTATGCTCTGTAAGCTTACAGTGAGAAATTTGTTGACGTAAAGCTACATATCTTGATTTTATTGGCCCATAACTCGGCAGAGTAACAATTTTTCGTATGTATATGGTACCTATACAAATATTTAGTAAAATACATTGAATTGTTGTGTCCCTAATAATATGGCAGCCCACTGTATAATACTGCTAAATAATAAAATTTGCCAAGTAGAACATGCAAATGTAATCGTGCAAAGTTGGTGCAACATATATATAACTACGTTTCAGTAAAATAAGCAGTTTATCTACTTTAGTTAAATAAATTATTCATAAAATGAAAACTGCGTTGCTAAGTTCACATCTGGGGTGGGATGTTTTAACATCATATCAGTTAGAATTGGATAGCGTTTAGGTCTCTTGTTTCAAGAATAAACTGGTACTCTATTTCGCTTTTTAATTACGCTTTTTCTATTGCCATTATTTTTTGATGCGTACTTTTCCCTTCCTTCACATCGATAAATTATCACTAAACAAAAACCCTGTGATAAAAAATCATGAATATAAGTAGAAATAGAATGCTGTTTTATTCGAGCAAGCTGAGATCTTTTGAGAGTCCAATAAATAGCTAATGCTTCACCATCTCATTGGCTGTAGTTTTGCTCTGCCACAGACAGTTATGGCAACAGCCACATAAAGATCATATTTTGCACTCAATTAGTTCGCATAACACTAATTTTGTTTTAGTAAAATTACACAGCCATATAGTTAACTTCAATGCCCTCGTCTGCATTAGGTTGCCTCTTTGTATTTACCATTTTCTTCTTCGACGGTGATAAAGAAGGTTTAATAGTAATATCATATGAAGTTTGAAGTCGTGTTTTTGTATGTCAGCAAATCTGTGAGATCAAGATTACGATAAATAAAAATGAAATCGCGATCTGTGATTATTGCGATATTTTTGTGTCAGTCAATGGTATTAGATTATTATTTTTTGTTTTTTTTTTAAAAATAGAGTATATAGCAAATGGAACTCCTTTTTATTCCAAAAATGTGATTTGTAGAGTAAGTTGACAAAACACTTCGTTTTTATACTACTTCAAAACGTTGTAGTCGAGTGAGAAGCGCATTTCCTTGGCTTTATAGATACTTCATTGCAATATATTTTAATTTTTTTAAAATTATCACTTAAAAGTTAATTATTTCTCAACAAATTGAATTTATTTCTATAAAATAAAACGTTATCAATTAAATAAATGTAATTTGCATAACTCAAAAATGAAATAAAGAATTTTTCTTTTTAAAGCTCAAAGCCGAGGCGCCTGGTATAAAAAGTACTTTAAAGTAAATTTTAGGTTTGAAATTAGAAACGTGAATCTCTCAAATTTGGTTTAAAGAAACGATAGCAGTAGATTTGATTATTCCAAATCGAAAAGTCCAGCGTCTCTCATTTTGATAAACTATAATTAAATTATTAATCAGATTAACAACAAAATATAATTATTATGAAATAAATTTATTATAACTTAACAAATAATAATTCTAGTTTAATTTACGACTGCCTGGAATAAAAAGTTACAATTCATGCAGCTGGATAAGCTTTTTTAAACATTTTTATTTGTGAAAATCGCCTTCGTTAAAATGAAGAAAAATGAAAAAATACGTTGTGTTATTACTTATGTATATCTCGATAACGGTTGAACGACCGTTAGTGGGGTAGCACGATATGATTTTAATGAATTTTTATCAATGCTTCTTTAATTCCTGGCAAATATGAAATTGGTTCCTTATACACAATATAGAAAATTTGTCATGCATGCCATGTAAATTTAGAAAAGAGTCTATTTGCGTTCTTTAAATAATATATATAAATATTTGTCGTAAACATTGACATAATAATAAGACTTAAGAATTTATTTGAATATCTTGTTTTTGTTTATAAACAGAATTTCCCAAGTTAACTGGAAAAATAATTATTTTGAGCTTCCCTACGTCGAAAGATAAATATGAAAATAATATATTAAAATATATATTTAAATTTTTGGTGATAAGCACAAATTTCTTCAATGTGTTCATACTAATGGAAAAGATAAAGTTAATTGGTTAAACTTTCCCGGTTTCCGCTGAAAATCAGGTTTCGTTTTTCATTTTTTCCATCTTTCAGGTGAAATATGAAATTTTTACTAAGCTTAAAATAAGGTACATAAAGGTTTTTGTTAATCATAATTTATTGAACACGCAAGGTGTCTTGGATGATTCAAAATGTGATGATAAATTCTCAATTCGCTGGCTTAATTAATAACGGCCCTAACCCACATTTTTTCAAAAATGACATTTTAATGCTAAAATGCAGAAAATAACATACCGCATCTTTCTGTGTTATTGTATTAACTTGAATCACAATATATCACGGTTCACATTTAATTTTATTTAACTAATTATAACTGAGTTAATGACTAAATAATATTTCTTTGCGAATTTCCCAACAGGTTTTAGCTAAAAATCAGGTTTCGCTTTTGCATTTTTTACAGTATCGCATTCGCAACGGAACGTGTAATCGAACATAACATTTGTATTGGTTTGTAAAATATTTTATTTTCCAACGCACATGTCGAATTTTATCATAAATCGATAAAATAGCTAAGTTGGCCATATTCCAGAACAACATCTAAAAATCATTTTATAATCTTATTTCCACTGAACACGTCAAATTTCACTGAAATCCGTTAAGAAATAGATTATTTCCATCCTAAAGCTGGCCAAAGTGGCTAAACTTGGTTGCTAAAGGCAGTTTATACCTTTTTTTGTTGGTGGTTTGGCGTCTATTGGAGGGGGTACCAAAGTTGGTAGATTAATCTACCAGCTCCGTAACCTATCAGTAGGCGCAAGTCTACGTACTGCCTCCTCGCAGCAACCACTGGTAACTGAAACTATTAGGCAGAATGTGGCCTTTTGGGACAGGCTAAAGTACGGCGCTAAAGGAGAAAACCTTGACCAGAAACCCTAATCTAAGGTGGAACAGCATATGCTGAAGGATGAATGGCTGATAGTTTAATCAGTCCATATATGCGGACTCTGGATACCAGGCACCCTCCAGTTTTATTTAGCCTTCCTGTAGTAAAGCTGGGTGACCTATAGGCGACTTTCTATTCCCAGCAACTCGCAAGAGTAAAATCAAAACGGTAGACGAGGCACGGGTAGGAATATACGGGAGTGGGACTACTCGTATGTAGAATTTCCCATTGGCATACTTCTGAATGTACTCCTCCTCAAATTGAATATCCACGGCCACAATCGTTAATAGATAAAATGATCACTCTTGCTTACACATTTCCAATAGCTCTTCACAAATTCACAAAACGATCACAAACCAATTTATTGAATAAGATTCGTTTGGCTTTTTATAGGCAAAATATATTAATAATAATGGCATTCACCACATTTTTCGACTTGTTAATCAGAAAAAATGAAGAGTCCAATCATTTATAATATATCTACCAAAAAAGTAGAAATATACACTACTCCAAAAAATTAAAGGAACACTAATTTTTTTCAATTTTTTTTAGTTTTTTTTGAAGAGCTGTATCTTTGTAAAATACGGTCGTACAGAGATGAAAAGAAAAGCATTTTAAAGCTTCAAATCTCTAGTTTTGAGCAGACAATTTTTGTGAGATACCGTTATCACGCAATCATAAAGAAAGAGCGCAAAAAAAAAAAAATTCGATTTTTTTTTTGGAAGGATCCATGGGCGCGGGAATTTTTTTTTAAGTTAAACCAATGCATAGGTCGGTTAGCCTGTTAATTAGGCGTAAATTTAATTTCATTCTGGTCGCTCTATGTCAACTTTTTGCTGAGATATCTGACTTTGAAACAAAAAAGATCCTTTGGCCTTTGATCATCGATATCTCAGCAACCAATGATTGCACAGTAAACTTTAGTGCAGCCTTAAATACTTCAGTAAATTTCCTACAAGACCCTTTAATGATTAGTTGAGAACAAATTTTTTTTTTCACCCTCAATACTGATTTGAAGAAAGTACAAAAAAACGATTTTTTAGGTTGTCTTAGTAAATCTACCGTAATATTGTTAAAAAATATTGTTGAAAAGACTAATGTTGCCAGGTCATTTTACAGTTTAATGTACTCCTAATAGTCTTGTATTATTTTCAAATTGATCCATCTAACCGTTTTTCCGGACAGATTGATCAAAGTTTTACAAAATAATTAAAGGAACAAGTGACCATTAATAGTTATTTATTTCATACTATACCGAAAATCAATGTTTACGTGATTGATTTCAGTCCGGGAAATGCATCATTACGTCAGAGAACAAAAGTGTCCGGAAAACGAGCTAATACAGTAGAGTAGACTGTAAAACCAAAAAAAAAAAAAAAAATAACTAGGGTAACTTGATAATTTGAAAATTATTTTGATTGATTTTCTTTAAATTTCAAATTCATGTTTTTACTTTAAAATTCAATTTTAAATGAAAAAATCGAATTAATGACCCATGTAGTATGAAATAAAACGTTGTACGTTACACGTACGTTAAATGATCGTTACAGTACTCGTTCAAAATTCAATAAACGTCGAACTCGTACTGTAACAACTCATTTACCGCCCTTGTGACGTAAATAACTATTACGTCACAAGGGCGGTAAATGAGTTGTTACAGTACGAGTTCGACATTTATTTTTAGATTTTTGATTTAGAATTTTGAACGAGTACTGTAACGATCATTTAACGTACGTGTAACGTACAACGTTTTATTTCATACTATATGGGACATTAATTCGATTTTTTCATTTAAAATTAAATTTTAAAGTAAAAACATGAGTTTGAAATTTAGAGAAAATCAATCCAAATGATTTTCAAATTATCAAGTTACCCTAGTTATTTTTTTTGTTTGGTTTTACAGTCTACTCTACTGTATTAGCTCGTTTTCCGGACACTTTTGTTCTCTGACGTAATGATTCATTTCCCGGACTGAAATCAATCACGTAAACATTGATTTTCGGTATAGTATGAAATAAAATAATAAAACGACTTTTTCACATTTTGCGGTAGTTATTTGTTAACCCTTAACGATCGAAAGATTTTTTTGCAATACTCGCCCATAAGAGGCGACAGAAAATTAAATAAAGTTCTGCAATATGATCAATTATTATGGAACTTGGCCATTTTTCATTCGATTTTAGTGAAATTTGGTATGCGTTATTGAAATGGGATTCTAAAATGATTCGTTGATGAAGTTCTGGAAAATGGCCAACTAGGAAGGAACTTGGCCATTTCTTATCCGATTTTGATGTAATTCAGCATGTACGATGGAAATGGAATTCTAAAGTGATTTTTGGATAAAGTTCTGGAATATGGCCAACTCGGATGGAACTTGGCTATTGCTGAACCGATTTTAGTGAAATTTGGTATGGGCTATGGAAATGCGATTCTAAAATGAATTTTAGCTAAAGTTCTGGAATATGGCCAATTGTTATGGAACTTGGCCATTTTTTATCCGATGTTAAACAAATTCAGCATGTACTATAGAAATAAAACTCTAAAATTATTTTTGGTTAAATTTATATGGTTAAGTTGGAAGGCGCTTGCCTATTCCTTAAACGAATAAAAGAAATTCGACATGTGCTTTAAAAGTGAAAAACTAAAAAGGTTATTCCATGTATTTAATGATTTATTTTATCAATAATTTAAGAATCTCATTTTCATCGTGAATGCTGAAATTCATAAATATAGGATACAAAATTTCCAAGTTCCATAACAATTGGCCAAATTCTGGAAATTTATCTAAAAATCAGTTTAGAATCCCATTTCCATCGCGCATACCAAATTTTATCAAAATTGGATAAGAAATGGCCAAGTTCCATCCTAGTTGGCCATTTTCCAGAACTTCATTCACGAATCATTTTAGAATCCCATTTCCATCGTACATGCTGAATTTCATCAAAATCGGATAAGAAATGGCCAAGTTCCTTCCTAGTTGGCCATATTCCAGAACTTCATCACCGAATCATTTTAGAATCCCATTTCCATCGTACAAGCTGAATTTCATCAAAATCGGATAAGAAATGGCCAAGTTCCTTCCTAGTTGGCCATTTTCCAGAACTTCATCAAGGAATCATTTTAGAATCCCATTTCAATAACGCATACCAAATTTCACTAAAATCGAATGAGAAATGGCCAAGTTCCATAATAATTGGTCATATTGCAGAACTTTATTTAATTTTCTGTCGTCTCTTATCGGCGAGTATTGCAAAAAAATCTTACGATCGTTAAGGGTTAACAAATAACTAACGCAAAATGTGAAAAAAGTCGTTTTATTATTTTGATGATCACTTGTTCCTTTAATTATTTTGTAAAACTTTGATCAATCTGTCCGGAAAAACCGTTAGATGGATCAATTTGAAAATAATACAGGGGTGCGATTATGTAAGCATTACGAGTTTCGAGTTTCTCGAAATTGCGACAAAACGCGATTATGTAAAATCTCGTAATTGCGATTTGTTGCTGTTGTTTTACTCGTACAGATTTTTATGTACGACAGACAACTCGTAATGATTGAAAAAAAAATCAAAATTTGCATAACAACCACAGTACTGTGCATAACAACAACAAACTTGTATGCCGAAAATGACGCTATCGGGCAGCACTTTTGTTAAATAAAACCTATTTCTCGTGATTGCTTACATAATTGCGTTATGTCGCAATTACGGCACACTGAGTTTCGAGTTCTCGAAACTCGTAATTCGTAATACGAGAGATACATAATCGCACCCCTGGGCTATTAGGAGTACATTAAACTGTAAAATGACCTGGCAACATTAGTCTTTTCATCAATATTTGTAAAGTAACGGTAGATTTACTAAGACAACCTAAAAAGTCGTTTTTTTGTACTTTTTTCAAATCAGTATTGAGGATGAAAAAAAAATTTGTTCTCAACTAATCATTAAAGGGTCTTGTAGGAAATTTACTGAAGTGTTTAAGGCTGTCCTAAAGTTTACTGTGCAATCATTGGTTGCTGAGATATCGATAATCAAAGGCCAAAGGATCTTTTTTGATTCAAGGTCAGATATCTCAGCAAAAAGTTGACATAGAGCGACCAGAATGAAATTAAATTTACGCCTAATTAACAGGCTAACCGAGCTATGCATTGGTTTAACTTAAAAAAAATTTCCCGAGCCCATGGATTCTTACAAAAAAAAAAAAAAAAAAAAAAAATTCGAATTTTTTTTTTGCGCTTTTTCTTACGATTGCGTGATAACGGTATCTCACAAAAACTTTCTGCTCAATAGTCTCAAAACTAGAGATTTGAAGCTTTAAAATGCTTTTCTTTTCATCTCTGTACGACCATATTTTACAAAGATACAGCTCTTCAAAAAACACTAAAAAAATTGAAAAAGATTTGTGTTCCTTTAATTTTTTGGAGTAGTGTATAATCCCAAAATCCCCAAATTGTAATAGCAGAAATTGTTGCTGCACAAGCATAGGACCATTTTTGCTTCATTTTTGATTTAATAAGACGAAAAATATTACTTGTAGTGTAATATAGCAAAATGATTTGTAGTATGTATTTTTCTTATCGTATTTTTATGTCAAAAAAAGATTATTACTTTTCTATGACATATAAATATGATAATGTAATACAGGCCTAAGAGAGGATTGGATTGTATATTATATAATTCTATTCGTAGTAGTAATAATTATTAGTACCATACAAAATACCTTTCCACTCGACTGCATGGAGATGAACCCTACATCTGTCATAGCGTTTATTTGATGTATGTATGTAGACCAAAGCAAATCAAATAACTTTTACTAGTATTTCGCTTAAATTGGTGTCTACATATACTCACGCCCTAGTAAAAAAAAAAAAAAATTATTAGTTTGTACCTCATCTGGCAGATAAATTTGCTCCAATACATAAGCATCTGAACGAACTTAGAAAAATTAATAAGAGCACTTCATTCACTTGGCCAACAATTGTGTCGAAGCAGTAGAAACAATTAAAAATTCTTTGTCTCAAGCTACACTCCGTGTACACCCTTCGGATAAAGCTCCAATTCACATAACTTCAGATGCTTCGGGAATTGTAGTAGCATGTGTATTAGAGCAGCTTAATAAAACGCAATGGGCTTTGGGTTTTTACTCTAAAAAATTGTCGCCTACCGATCAAAAGTATTCAACCTTCGATCGGGAATTATTTGCCATTTATTGTGCAATCAAGCATTTCCGCCCGATTTAAGATCAGGTTTCCGTCATTCGCCATACTGCCATCGACATAGAAAAACTTTGCCCTGCGCAAGACGAAGATGAAGAGCTTAAAATTCTTCTTAAAAATGTATCTGTTTCGTGCAGTTCCAAATTAAGACTCAACCAAATTTACGATTCCGCAGCCGACCTGTCCACACCGGCCACAACAGAACATATATCCCCTTTGAAATGAAACGCAACGTATTTGATATCTTACACGGTCTTTCACACCCAGGGATCTGAGCTACACTAAAGTTGGTGGTTAGGAAATATTTCTGGCCTAGTATGAACGTTGATGTCAGGTATTGGTCCAAATATTGTGTTGCGTGCCAAAAATCGAAAGTTATGCGACATACTCGATCCGAATATGTCGCATGTCCATATGGATTGGGTAGACCCGTTACCACCGTCTCATGGATTTAATTATATTCTTACTACAGTCATATTTATAGGTTCACGCGTTGGCCAGAAACAATCCCATTAGCAGACATGAAGACAACAACAGTAGTGCGTGCTTTTGTTGATCAACACGTCCCGCGATTTGGTGTTCCATCCGAGATAACGAAGAGCAAACTTTGTCAGGAGTTTACAAAAGTGATAGGCTCTCATAGAATTCGGACAGTGACTTATCATTCCCAAAGTAACGGTATGGTTGAACGTTTTCATCGTCAATTAAAAGCATCTTTATATGCTCGAGCGAACATCCCAAATTGGAGTGAGGAACTCCCACTTACCATTAAGAGTCGATAAATTTTGTATGACTCTCGGGTTAAAGTACGAGGGAGGGGGAGGGGGGATTTTGATATTTCTACTTTTCTACATTTTTGGTAGATATATTATTATAAATGAATGTCCTCTTCATTTTTTCTGATTAACAAGTCGAAAAATGTTGGGGAGTGTCATATTATTGTTAATATATTTTGTGTTTTGTCTATAAAAAGCCGAAAGAATCTTATTGATTTTAATACAGACAAACTTCTCTTTCTACCAATTTATTGAAATTTGGACAGGACAACGTCTGTCGGGTCAGCTAGTCTTTAATATCTTTAAATCGAGAATCGACAACAAGTGGATGTAGTTTACACTGACTTTTCAAAAACTTTTAATAAAATTGATCATTCGATTTTTATTCATAAGAGAAACTAAATTTTCAGTTCACCTATATCAAATGGTTGCAATCTTACATTCTAGCCTAACGATATATCTAATGATTCTGCTTCTCATTTATTTCGTGTAACTTCTGGAGTACTGCAAGTTAATCACATTGGTCTACTTCTGTTTCATTGTGGAGCGTTTTAAATTTGCACAGTGAATAACTATATTCATCTACCTTATAAAGATCGCTGTAATTTATTAAAATTACAACGATTAGATCACCGAAGAGACCTAGCATCGGCTATCTTTGTGCGCGATGTTTTGACCTGACCGATAAGTATTGATTGGGATGAAATACGTAAGCGTTTTAATTTTTACGCTTCTACGAGTTGATTGCACCAACGAGATGGTTTCTTACATATTGATTCTGTTACTACAAACTAGGCACTTTCTGAACCAGTCTTGAAAATGCCGCGAATTTTTACCTGTGTTTTTAAAATTTTTGATTTCACATTATGTCAAGAAATTAGTTTAGAAATGAGTTATTTAAATTTTTTTTCTATTGATAATTAATATTTTTGTATTGCATTATAATTCTACCGATTGTACTTTACTGTAGAGACCATATATCCAGTTATACATATTTCATCTAAATATTTAATTAATTTAAAACTACTTTGAAACCTCCAACAATCATATTTTTGTTAATTAATCGAATTTAGAAGGCTTTCATAAAAATAAAACGGTAACGTAATAGGATTATTAATTTTTTTGTTCCGTACGTACAATATAAAATATCCAACTCACGGATCAAATCAACCCAGCAACAAAACTTTTAATATTAATTAAGTTTCCTATACCAATCATATTGGGAATACCACATTTGTACTACCTAACTCTTCTGTACCTCCGTCCCTATGAAACAAAAAAAAACATTTAACTTATAACAATTACAAAGTACGATACCCTACCCATCGTGTTGGGTTTTTGTATTCTTTGTATGTTAAGGATGGTGTAGGTCTATATATTATTAAACTCGTAAAAAAAACACAAAAAAATCGGTATAGTTCATCAAGATGAATATGAAAAGCGAACAATCGAAAAGAAAAACATTAATGATAACAATAATACAAGCTCTATCGAGAAACTAGGGCGAAAAAAATTTCCTTTTTTTTTGTGTAAATGTGCTGCTGTGTAAAGTTCATGCGCACTCAAAATATAGGCAATATGTGTGTTTACGATTCGCGCTTTTAATTTGTGTACATTCGGAGAGATAAGAGCGAATGATATTTTCTAATATTTTAGTCTATTTTCACGAGAAATCCAATATTAAATAGACATAGATGTCTAATTGTCTACCTACATACAGCGAAATATAATCTGTCGTTTCTAAAATGCGTATTGTAATTTCGTTTTGCGCTAACCTAAATAAAGTATTTATTTACCTATTTACATACATATCTCTATAGTATTTAAAGGTCATTCATACTCTCATCTGTGGTACAGAATGGAAAATAGTATTTTTTTCGTTCTATTCATAAGAAAAATAATCAATAGGTTTTTCATTATTCGAAATTAGAAAACTTAAATGATTTTTTATACAATTTACGTAACGTTTTTATAGTGTAGATTCAACGAACGTGTAATATGGAGGAAGATTAAAAAGGTGATTTGGGATACAGCACACAGATTGTATACACAATATTTAAGTCGCTGAACTATTATAAAATTGGTATTGTAAATGTGGAGGTTAAAGGCCAACTACATGTTTATGCAAAATGGTTTCGTCAATAGAAAATTTTAAGATTAAAAAACTATTTTCGAATTGATTTTGTATTGTTTGGAAATGTTACATCTATAGATATAGAGTTCAAAGCAATCAACGAAAATGTTTTGTAAACCGTTTCACAAATAACTTTTTTTATTTATTTATTTTATGTAATTACAATCTAGCCTCTTGTACTAATCAGCAATTTAATTCTGACTATTTACTAATTTATACTAAATCTACGGCTTCTTTCTATTGGCGTTCCATAGTGTCTGCTTAGTTGAAGTTCACCACATTTTTGCAGTGGATTTTACATCAGCGTAATGCTGTTTACCCTAATAATTAAACCAGATCAAAAGGTTTGGTACTTTTAAGTGTGCGTACTAAATCCGTTTTGTTTAAGAGCTGGATTGCCTCAATGTTCACACGTTGCGAGACTAAGTGTGTGTGGTACTCATCTCAACATCATTTTTACTTTACAAATGGTTGTACCCAATGTTTTTTTCTCTTTTATTTTGTTTAAAGGTTATTTTATGAGGTTGGCCACAAAAAATCATTAAAATTTGATTTTTATACCCAAAAAAAGGATAGATCAACATACCGTATATAGTTCTAAACAGAAAGTAGTCTTTCTTATTTTTGGGCCACTGATGAAAATGGGGAAATAACTACGAATACAAGACACAGAAATTTGTAAACAATTAAAAGCATCTACTAACACTAAAAGGATTGATATCTCCAACATAAAAGTACAAATGACAAACTTCCAACTTGGATTAAGTAACATAACAAAAATGGTAAACAAGCTAGCATCAGAAGTAGACCAACTAAAAAACCACACATCTTTTCACAAATATTGCCCTAAATACTGTCTTTAATCTGCTCAACTATCAAAACACTCAGAGGTTACTACTAAATATTGTTATTGACACACATAAAGGAAAGATCAATCCGCAATGAAATTGGCAATATCTTTAAGTTTATAACTGCCAAATCTCGAGTAACCACAATAAATCTAAAAATTGAAATAAAAATTCCGCTAGCTAATGATCAAAGGTATCAAGTGTATAAGGACTTCCCTCTACCAACATGATATGGAGATGATTACATCTATATCAAGGCAGGGGCATCGTATTTGGCGATTAATAACGAAAATGATACATATTATTCAATGACGGAATCGGAATTCAACAAATGCCGCAGCATTCAAGAGCATGAATACTTGTGCAAATCAACACCGATATACAAGGCATTATTAAATGTATTCAAGTGCGAATTAAGCATTATGTTTAATACAAAGAACGAAAACCCCTATAGAATGGGTAAAACTACATGAGCTAAACTCGCAAATCTACTACATGGAAAGCTTAAATACCGTAGACATGAACTGTAGAACTCCAACCAGAACAACACAATGCAAATCAAAGGAATAGGGATTTTAACACTGCAGAGGAACAGAGATTTTAAAACAAGCGGAAAAACTCTGTCGAAATCGAATCGAAAGTGATGTTACAACATCCCACCGCTGTACGTAAATTTTGTTCGCCAAATTAATGGTCACACGTGAGTGTGGTTTATTTTTTTATGAAATTGACGTTTCCCTTTCAAAGCGTCATTTAATTTCCCTGTGTCTTTCAAAAGTAATGCTTGTGTGTTAAAAATTATTAAAGTGAACTTAATTTTGTTAAAACAATAAACATTATCTAAATAAAAAAACGATACTCCATAATAATCAAAAACAATTCCGTTAAGAGAGAAGTATAAAAAACGAGAAGAGAAACGGACATAAGAACCAAAAATGCTAGGCTTACTATCCTGAAAGATGCACAAATATAACAAACAAAAATAATACAACTCAACCATAAAAATGTTTTGTCTATACATATTGCACGTCGTGTGATACACAATTCTCAATTATCGTGCTTCGGTTTGCGAACAGAATTACGTACCGTACCCCCCCCCCCCCCCCCCCCCCCTATCAGATCGGTCTTTGGTGTCTTCAATGGGGATATCATTCACCTGTGTCATAAAGTTGGTGTGACAGTTTTGACAGTATTGATTACTATTTTAACACACATTTATTTACTTATAAAACAACAGCCAAATAGGTCAAAAGCTTCAGTAACATGGGACCGGTGTGAAGTTTTTAGACACTTTTTTTTGGACAAAAATGTATTCAAGTGTACTGTACAGTTTTTGGACAAACTTAAGATTTTAGCTTAGGTTTTCGGCCAAATATTTATGCGCGTGTACATCTTGCTATTCAAATAAAATAAGCCTTAAATAATTTCTAATGTATTCATTTCCATTTTTTTTTTCAACAAATCCAAGAACTTGGCGCCATTTTAATGTTATGATATGAGACGTAGGGTTCTTGCAAAACAATTTAGAAAATTAATAAATCGACGGGTTTCGCTTGGAACAAGGACGTTGTTCTCTATTATACCAAATAACACGAACGTCAGAGATTGGCTTGTATAGTGACTATGTAGGTTGTAAAGAGTATACATTGCGGAATTCAAATCACTCAGTGCCATTTTGATATGAGCCGTAGGGTTCTTGCAAATTTTATTTGAAAATTAACAAATCGACGAATTTTACTTCGAACATGAACGTTGTTCTCTATTATATCAAATAACACGAATGTCAGAGATTGGCTCATAAAGTGACTATATAGGTTGTAAAGGGTATACATTGCGGAATTTAAATCACTCAGTGCCATTTTGATATGAGCCGTAGGGCTCTTGCACAATTTTTTTAAAAATTAACAAATCGACGAATTTTGCTTCGAACATGAACGTTGTTCTCTATTATATCAAATAACACGAATCTCAGAGATTGGCTCATATAGTGACATTCATCCAATTTAACACGAAACATCTTATTCTAGAACTGTACACCGAAAGTAGTATAACAAATTATACTGATATTTCTAACGGCGTAACTTGCCATATTCCAGAACTTTATCCAAAAATTATTTTAGAATCCCAATTCCAACACACATGTCAAATTTCATCACAATCGGTTATAGCCAGTTCCATCCTGCTTGGCCATATTACAGAGCTTTGTCCAAAAATTATTTTAGAATTCCATTTTCAATATTATTTGAGAATTCCAATTTCATAACCGGCTAAGAAATAGCCAAGTTCCATCATACTTGGCACTATTGCAGAACTTTACCCAAAAATCATTTTAAAATTCCATTTCTAACACACATGTCAAATTTCATCATAACCGGTTAAGAAATAACTAAGTTCCATCCTACTTGGCCATACTCCAGAGCTTCATCCAAAAATTATTTTAAAATTCCATTTCCAACACACAAGTCAAATTTCATCATAATCTGTTAAGGAATAGCCAAGTTCCATCCTAGTTGGCCATATTCCAGAACTTTATCCAAAAATCATTTTAGAATCCCATGTCCATAGCAGATCAAATTTCACAAATATCCGTTAACAAATAACCAAGTTATATCCTACTTGGCCATATGACAGAACTTGATCTAAAATTCATTTGAGAATCCCATTTCCATTGGAAATACTGATTTTCAAAAAAATCACAAATCCTCAGTTTAACTGTTGACTTAACCCTAATCCTGCTAAAACCAAACCTCAACTCAGCCCTAATTCAACCCGCAAACGGAACCCAACTCAACCCTCAATTCAACCCGCAAACGGAACCCAACTCAACCCTCAATTCAACCGCAAACTCTACGCCAAACTCAATACTCAAACCAGCATATCTAAAAAATTGGTTAATTCCTCACTACATCCTATCCTAATCCAACCGCAACTTAACTTCAAATCAACCCGCAAATTGGCCACTAACCTAACCTTCAAATCAACTCCAAACCGCCAAATTCAATAATCTAACCAGCATTTATAAAAAAATCGTAAATATTTATATAACCAGGTATTTTGGGTCAATTCGTATGGCAGGTACTCCGCCCTCTTGACGTACAGTTTCCAAAAGCTTTTCAAACCTCCGCCTTGACCATAGAAACAGATTGGCGAAAAAAAAATTCCAAATCGGACTAGCCGATCTCGAGATACCATTTGTACAGACAACCAGACATTCAGACGTCCAGACAGACGGGCGCAAATTTTTTTTTGTTGCTTTTTTAGATTCAGGGACTTTCATAACGACGAGAAAAGTGGTTTTGGACCAACCAAATTTTTCGCCATTTTTTACAGGATTTCAATATTTTGGTCTTTTTAGACCAAAGTAAAAATGATTACGTCCCTAGTACCGTACCCCTCCCCTCCCCTTGTTAGATGTACACAGAGAAAACAAATTATTACGCCCCAAGTAATAATTTTTTAACCCATTGACTCGTACTGTACACAATTTCGTACATACACTTTAAACCTAATTTTTGAGATTCAATGCGCTAATAATCGATTTTTTAAGTGTTATTATGTTGGCTCTTAGTCTTAAGCTACCAAAAAAAGGATATTTAGCGCGAGAAATATTACAAAATTTCAGAATTACTCAGATATTTAAGCAAAATAACAGGTGTTTTAAAATAAATGACGAATCAGAGGGTTAGAGATACCCAGAAAAGAAATGTATTACGTCCCAATCCCAAGTACCATATCCCTCTTGTTAAAGATAGCCAGAAAACAATTTATTACGCCCTAAGTACCGCGCCCCCCTCCCCTTTGTTAGAGATTCCCAGAAAAAAAAAAACAACGAACGAGTTCACCCCCAACTCGCAAAAGATTTATGTGAAAACTTTTTTGTATAAATATCTGTTGAATCAGTTCAAGCCATTTTGATAAGGCTCAGAAACCCCTCCATAAAGACGGACGTTGTTCGCTCAGTATTTAAACTAAGTTACATTTTTGGTTCAAAAAGTCAATAAATTATTATATTTTGGATTTGGAGGACGAACTTTGCTGACGTTAATTGAGCATGAGCAAAGTACAGTTCTGTCTGAGAGGACTAAATGGTCATGGCAAACTCGCTGAACAAAGCAAAATTGCATCGCTTTATCACTGATCAGTTTAAAATAAATCAAATAGAGCGGTTCTATTTGGGCGCAATGTTGACCGCAAACTCATTGCAATTGGAAAGACACTAGCGCGAATCCCCCCATAGTCAAACTCACCCACCAACAGCATAAGCAATACTAATAAAAAAGCATACCGATTAAACAATTTTAAAATTATTTTATTCTATTTTGTATCAATCAACGGTGCAATTTTCACAGCTCGCTATTTCCATTTAACTTTTTTACACTACTAGCATAATTTGTGGTCCTTTTGCTCGCATGCAATTTTCATTTTCAAAAACACTTGCTGCTGCGGCCATATATAGCAGATATTTTTACAACAAAATAAATTAAAGTAGGCGGTTTTTTTAGATTTTTTTTGTATAGATCGATAATTTGACAGCCAAAATATGTCAAATTTTTTTGAGTGTTAAGGAAAACAAACAGCAGCTTATATGAAGCTAACTTAAAATGTTTGAAAATAACTTAATTTTAATAAAAATAACCATAGAAAAAACTCAAACGGCACAAGACTAAACCTAAAGAATACGAATTTGCCTTCTTTTTATGTTTTAATTTTTCACACGCTTTTCACAAAAAAATTTACTTGCTTAGCTTAAAATGACATAAAATGAATACATTTCAATTAAATTTTTATTAAAAAATATTTAATATATGTCTGTAATCATAGAAATAAAATTGCATCTATGCCACTTCATACAAAAAGATATGAACAATATTTTGACGTTTATTTGTTTTCCTTAACACAAAAAATCACAATGAAGTTGTCTAGCATTCAATCTATTCGGCTCACGATGTTTCTGAAATGCCGGATTTTTTTGTATATTGCATGTGTATGCGTAGATTTTGCATTGATTTTACGTTTTATTTATTTTTTGTTCTTGTCGATATTCACACATACGTGCAATATTTTTTGTTCGGCACTTTTGTTTCCGTAACCCGATTTCTATACAATTTTTTACTTACTCCTGCCGCTAAAGATGTTTTCACATCAAAAATTTATTACGTCCCAAGTACAGTTCCTCTCCCTCCTTGTTAGAGAGACCCAGAAAAAAAAACTTATTACGTCCCAAGTATCGCCCCCCCCCCCCTCCCCCTCCCCTTGATAGAGACTACTCTGTTCTGTTGAGTTAATCATATAAACCTACCCGGAACGCTTTAAAATTCACCATTCCTCATAAACTGCAATACGCTTTATTAATTTATGTAACTAAAATGGTGACACTAGTAATGTGAATGTGGATTAAATGTCAAAACAAAACTTTTTTCTAAGAAATAGGCGTGTAACATTTTATGGCCAAATTAATTAATGGTTTTCTTATAATTTTATTTATCAAAAGTTTAATTCACAAGCTTTTTCGGCGAATGATTTTTAATAATTTAACAGCTTAATCCACATTCACAGCGGTAGTGACATCTACTTTTGCTTATCGCCATAAAGCGTATTGTTGAAGATTCCATATTTAGACTTTTGTGAATGGTCACGGCAACCCAAGGCATGATTTCCGCCGCGAAAGAATTTTTTCAAGATGTCGTGAATTTGAGATTGCAAAATACGATACTTTTTTGACATCTATTCGATAGCGAGAAAAATTCCGCCAACAAAAATAAGGCGGGCAATTTTCCGATTGATTTATTGTTGAGGATTGTGACAACTCACTGGTTTGTTAAATTTTGCGTCTAATCTAAACTACATAAAATCAAAACTAGTTTCAAAATAATGCCGCGTGCACTGTCAAACGTCATTAAATGTGTGCGTTTGTTACGTTAAATGAATGCGTTTACAGCCTGTTCGATAGTGGAATTCATAATAAGAAAGTTGAAGCGGGTCGAAAAGAACATGATTTATAGACCTTGGTAAACAAAGCTAAGTGATATCGCTGATTTGATTCATTTGAACTAAATGAAAAAGGACGGTTCTGTTAGATAAAGGCGCTATTTTGACTATATAATTATAGCACCTGGAAAGACGGTAGCATGTCTCCCTGCGGCCTCTTCCTTGCGTGTATCTGTTTATCACTATTATAGTTTTTGTTTTCCTTGTCTTATATACACCGCATAACCAAACTCAGCAACAGCATGAGCAATACTAAACATAGGAACATAGCATACCGATTACAATTTCAAAATTATTATTTTATTGGGGGTGTTCACACGACGTTAACACTGCAACGCAACACGACAACTCCTCGCGTTTAGACGAAATAATAAAACTGTTGTTACTTATCTATGTATGTGTTTTGTTTATTTATTTTTTGTACGAGGTGTTTACTGTTTAAAATAAAAATTAGAAGTAAAACCGGGTGAGATGTTGTAACTTCAAATTTTCGAAATTCGAACAGAAAGTCGAAAATTGGTATGTTGTAAAATTTTCGAATCGCGATAATGATACTTTTGTATCACTCAGTTTATTTAAAGTGATGTACGAGTGATTCGCCAAAATATATTATAATAATATCCCTCATAAATTGTTGTTTTTTAATAAAATCTTTAAGAATTAATATTTATTTAACGTTTTTAATAACAACTAAATGTCAAATTAAAATTTTTGTTGTTAATTTATCTTTGAAAAATGGTTGCCGTATTGACGTATCACTTTGGAGTCGAAAATTTTACAACATGCCAACCATCACTTTTTCGAATCGACTTTTAAAGTCGATTCGAATGAAAGTGATGGTACAACATCCCAGCCCTGTTTACAACTTGTTCATCACCTAAAATTTACGTTGAAAAAGTGCAACAAGAATATTTTCCCCTCCAGTTAGTTTATAGGCAAAGACGTAAGAAACGAGGAAATGATGCGTTGCAGTGTTAACTTCGTGTGGACAGCCGGATTATTTATCAACGTATAAGTGCCATTTTCACAGCTCGCTAAGATGTATAATATAAATATTTAATATTTAAAGTATGGGTGCATTTGTCTTTGTTTAACGTACTTCCATTTCAGTTTTTTTGAATCACTTGCACTACAAATGCATAACTTTTGTGCCTTTTTATTTTAATCTGACGGAAATTGTAATTCGAATTATATGTTATGCAAGTTCGGTACATTTTGTGTTTGATTTTGTCGTATATCATTTGCAATTTGCCGCCCCGGTGGCACAGTGGCTAGCATACTTGTTTTACGCTCCGGAGGTCCCGGGTTCGATTCCCGGCGGGTGATGAAAAAATCACGGCTGGTTAATGGTAGGATCAATGAATTAATCATTCATTATCCGTTAAAAATACGATTACGAAACTTCATAATGAAGCGGCCAAATCCCTCTATGGGATGTAGCGCCAGCGAAAAAAAAAAAAAAAAAAAAAAAATTTGCAATTTCGGTCGTCTCGTACCGGATTTTCCGTTCCTTTTTTTACATGAAATTTTTGACTTACCCCCGCTAAAGATGTTTTCACATCAAAAAAGCGCAAAGAGAGAAATCCAACGGTGTCAAATCGCTTGAACTGTCCAATCACCCCGCCATCGCAAAATGCTCACCAAACAGTAGCTAATGGTGGAAGCTACAAGGAACGTTGAAAGATCACTGTTGGATTCTCAGCTCCTCAAATGCGACTTTCTGTTTGTTGACATAGCCATCAAGTTTGAAATACGCCTCAACGGAAAAGATGATTTTCTTTGAAAAATCGCCATTCACTTGTTGTTGCTCCGCAAAGGAAGAATTCGTGTTTCAAGTCAGGAATTTCAATCAAGGTAATAAATGGCCAGTCCTTTGTGCCAAACGAGAAGATAGATTAAGGATTAATTGGCTTTGTAGAACAGTTATGGGATTCTAAGGCTGTGATATTTAGGGAATGCAATACCGGGATCCGGAATATTTTTCACATCCCGGGATCCCGGTCTTTTTGTCAATCCCGAAATCCCTTGCCTTATAATGCCGGGATTGGATTCCCTAGTGATATGTTTGTTATTATCGGAGTAACAATTGAATGCGTCATTCTTCTATTGTTTGTTTTCTCGTATAAAACCGTTTCTCCAGCTAAAAGTATAGCGTGATCAACGAAAAGATTGAATTTGAAATATATGGAGAGAGAGTTTTGAATTAATTAATACAGATGTCTATATTAATTAATTTAAAACTCTCTCCCTCCTCATTGACTGTTTTAATCGAGTAACACAAATAAATAAATATGCTCGGGATTCGCATTATAAAGATACATTTGAATAGTTTAGTGAAGTGATACGTGCTAGGAACTAGTATTAGTGTGGTAATAAATTTTGTGCGCAAATAAGAATATATAAAAATACAAATCAGTTAAGGTTATATTCTAATTGAAGTACATATATATCGTATAATGCATGTATAGTTATGTAAACCTTTCGTGTGTGAGATATATGATAATTTGTGAATGTGTCACATGTGGTCCGTCCGTGTGGTACCTGAAGTTTGAATATAACTCAACCGTTCCACTGCCCACTATTCGAACAAACCAGCTATCGTTAGTATATTCAATATTCAAAGAGACAATGACCTTGACGTCTGGTCGGCTGTAGAGTGGATTTTTCCCATTAATTATATGTGTAGCGTGGGTGAGGTAACCCTACTCTAACATTTGTTACTCTTTAGATATTAAAACAAATTAGGTGCTAACTCGTAACATAGCATCAATCTTTCTTTTGTAATTTATTCATTGTTTTTGTTACAAAAGTCATAGAATTGAACATCTCCCCACAAATTCCTTAAATTACCATCGTCGTCATTATGAATGCAATGTTAAATTTCAAAACCACCTTTGCTATGTTTTACGGATCTGTTAGTGTCAAATCAAAATTTTGTTGTACTTAACTCTGTGTGTACGCAAGAATAGCACGAGCTATATAGCAGAACACGATTCTCAAATACATTTAATGAATCGCTGTATAAATCACATTAAACATTTCTGTATCTGAAATACCAACAAACTTTTATATATTCCGCGATACATAAAATAGAAATTTCGAAGTAAATTATAAATCTGACGCTTAGGTTAATATCCATCTATTGTATATTTATGTATAGTACGTCTGTACACAACAACATATAGTAGAAAAATTATTTTATTTTCCGAACTTCCTATTCCATAGCACCATTTTTCAGATCATAAAAGGAAAATTAAGTTTTCACCCAAAAAAATAAATTCACTTTGGCTCAAAAGTTTACGAGCTACGAATATTTTCCTTCCAATATAGTAGCGTTGTGCAAAACATATGGTTCAAATCAATTTTATAATTCATTATTCGTTTTCGTATACATTACATTCATAAATACATAAAATCTGCTAGAAAAGTTTATTCTATAAATTTTCAATTTAATTTAAATAGAAAAATGAGATTTATGTATCTTTGAACCAAGTTCTGTAATAAATTTTAATCTGTTTTAAGCCATTGTTATTTTTATTGTTGATTTTTTTGTTGTTGTGTGCCTGTGTTTGCAGACGAAAACAAGAAAATTTTCGATTCAAAAATAATACAACATACATATAGTTAAGTTCTCCGAAGATTTTATTACGTTTAAATGTGTTTCAAGATTCTTATCGTTGGTCCAGTTAAGATATTGTATTTTTTTTTTGTTGCTACATTTTATTATACTCACACAGATTCTGCATTTTATTTCTACCACCATCAACATCACCAATAATTAAAATACAATGAAAATATTTCATTTCGAAATTTGATGGTTTCCCACAACCCAAAACATTACACAAACAATTTTCTGGCGAATTTAGTTTTGTTGTTATTGTATTATGCCTTCGAGTGTTTTCTCTTCAAACGTTATCAACCGAACGAAATGGTAAAAAATAGAATTTTATTGCGAATGGATTGATATTCTAAATATAATATAATACTCGTACATCTGTTATCTTTTAAAACCAGTCGCACCAAACAGATCGTTTATTCTTTATACAAAAAATGAAATCATTCTGACAACATTATATACTCGCAACAAACTTTAATAAAATATGTATATTTGTACGGATATGTGCGAGTTTATTATGTGACAGACAACAAGTAATTGTAAATTTGTATATATGTTTATCTAGCTACCAGGGCCGGATTTATTATTATTATATAACTCTTTCTCTCGAAACAGACTTCTTATTTTATGATAAATGATTACTTCTTTGAATAAGAGGCTTTAAAGAATAATGGTAGCCTCTACTATGGATTTTATTTCATTTCCGCGTACCACTTGCCATCATCTCTTTTGACTTAAATGACCTCCTTGAAGTTATCCCAGTCTTTCATCCCAGGAAAATTTAAAATTACCTCCGACAACACAAGCGTAAAAACCCATCCCAGACTTTTTTTTCTACACTATTTAAAGTGTACGAACTTAAAGTCTATCCCAGACTTTTTACACGAGCGAAAAAACCCATCCCAGGATTTTTATTTATTATAAGATTTTTTCTCTTATAGTTAAAAATGAATAAAATAATCAAAATTATAAAAAAAATCTAATCAGGATTATCTCATTGGCTACCTCTTGGAAAATTCAAAACGGTTCTCTTGTTAGAATTTTCGCTATATCAAAAAACGTGAACCCTTTCCATAGTTAAAAATGAATAAAAAAAAAAATTTAAAAAATTCTTCTGATCAGGATTGGTGGGCCTGGAAATTTGTTATATGTCGGTTTATTTATGGGTCCTATTGACTACTTCTTGGCCAATTCTAAACGCGGTTTGCTGATTAGAATTTTGTCTACAATAATAAATGTGATTCCTTCCATTAGTTAAACATGAATAAATTAAAAACACCACATTTGCTTTTGTATAGTACGACTTTAATTTTATTGAGGATACTTTGTACGGTTTTAATGTTTAAATAAAATTTACCTAAAATAAAAATTTATGAAACTATGTAATGGTTAATGGTTAATTTAATGGTTTCCCTATAAGTAATTTATTTAAATCGCTTCAAGAATTCGTGACATCTATAATTTACCATAATAGTTACATATTTCTGTTACTATCAAAGAAAGCTACTGTCTTCCACCGTAAAAAAACGCATAGGCGCTTTAAACGAATAGTGCGCCTACTGGGCGTTTTATTCGAATAAAATATCCAGAGCGTTTTATTCAAGTTAAATGATTTAAGTTACAAAAATACAATTTTTTTCAAAATTTTAATAATTCTATATACATACATAGATCAACTCGAACAATTCTTATATTACGCGTATTGCTTTGTGTCATTGCCTTGGCCTTGATTTTATTTGCGTTGTCGAAAAGTCCATAAAAAAACTAAGACTACAAAAAATTAATTTTAAATTCAAAAAGCCATGTTAAAATCAATCTACTTAGTATTCATATTTTCTAGAGTATATAGCTTATTTGCGATCGAATGGAGGATAACCCCTATAAGCTATTGTGTTTTACAATTTGTGCAATGTGTTATCCATTATATTTTGTTTCCCCAATATACAAATAATAATTCCAATGCTTTTGTTATACATATTTTGGGTTTAATTAATGCTTGAAGGGTACCTTTCTAAGAAACATCATATCTTGGCGCAAACATACCTTATATTTGTCCTTGTTTTGTGAAAATAACATGATATTTGTGTTGAAAAATTTATTTTATTCGAATTTCCAAATACAACGCTTAGGCGTTTTATGTATTTGATTTTTTTCCTTCATTTTCAAACAGTTCGTATTTCCAGGTACTCTCGAATAAAGGGCCTGGGCGTTTTTTACGGTGGAAGTCTAGCGGTCAAAGATGTTTTATCGATAATGCAGTACTATTTGAACCTGTGACAAAGCGGCAAAATTTTAGAGTTGCGAGCTTTAAGAATTTTGAATGTTTTGTACATAAACAAAAAATAAAATTATTTTTTTCTATAATTCATGTCTAGTTGTCAGTCACAGAATACCCAAATGTGACATAACGCAATTTTTATATGGAGAAAAGTGGACTCAATTTTTTGACCTTGGTTTATCGAAGGTAAGATTTTCGGTGTTAAATTATCGTTCAATGGCTGAAAATTCAAAATTAACATATAAAATATAAGGTAAGAGGTAAACTGTTTTGGCCCACCTATTCTGGTTTTTTATTATTCTGTATGTCAGTCTTACTCGTCGTGGTTGCGTTTGTTTACATTTTTCTTTTTAGTCTTTATGTCTAGTTGTCAGTTTTATAATTCGTGTTTTTTATTTTTGTTTATATTTTTGTTCCGATACAAAAAAGCAAAATATTAAAAAAAAAGTAGTAGTGCCGTAATATAAGGGCTTAATCCTTCAAACGCCGTTTTTTGACAGCGATGTCCCTTATATTGTTTAAGTTTGTATGAATTTCCAACTTGACGAGCAAAAATGTTTGCTCATTATGTTGGAAATTCATACAAACCTGTAGACCGTCTCATGAAAATAGATAATTTTTATTTTTTTATTCATTTTAACTATGGGAAGACAAAACGTTTTATGGTATAGCGAAAATGCCAACAAGAGAACCGTGTTTAGAATTGGTCACGAGGTCGTCAATAGGACCCATAAATAAACCGACGTAACAAATTTCCAGGCCCATCTTAATCCTGATCAGATGAATTTTTTTTATTTTTTAAGGCCGATTTAGATGAAGAAAAATGTTTGCCCGACAAAATTTTTGCATGTCGGTTAGAACTGCACGCAATAGAAAAATAAACTCTGGTTAAAAAGAGAAAGGATATGTAAACAAAAATGGCGATGCTATAATTTTTGGAGACTGATAATTTGACGCCATATTTTTTACATTTATCGGTAGTAATATAAATTAAATTAATTGGGGGAAATTAATCAAAATAAAATAAATATGAAAGCTCTTAATTAAACTTCTGTATTTAAAAATTTTCAATGACAAATGGTTCGGCATATTTGTTTTTGAAAATTTGATTATTTTTGCCTCCTATAAACTTTTGACGTCTAGTCTTTGTATGGGTTTTCATAATATACTTTTATTGTGTTTGGATTAGTTTGTTACTATAAAATATAAAAAATATTGTCGGGTCGAATATATTTTATAGTTAAATTTTCATTTCTATAGTAACAATTGCTCAAAAAAAAGAAAAAACAGCCTTGCAAAATTTTGCATGTTTATATTGTCGTTCTTGTCATCCAAACGAAAATTGTAATGTACTAATCTCTTCTTTTTTTGCAAGGCAAACATTTTTCTACATCTAAATCGGCCTTTATTCATTTTTTAACTATGGGAACACGTTTATTGATGTAGCAAAAATTCTAACAAGCAACCCGCGTTTTTAATTTGCAAAGAGGTAGCTAATGGGATTAATCCTGATCAGATTTTTTTTTAAATTTTATTTATTTTTAACTATAAGAGAAACCGACCAAACGGTGCAGTGGTTAAAGCTACGGCGGTTGGATCGGGAGGTACCGGGTTCGAATCCCTATAGGGGCGGGATGCAAAAGGGATTTTTCATCATCTGATTACGATCGGTGATGACGATGAACACATCTATGACCCTCTGTTGAGAGTGCGGAATCCATGGGCCGACCCACCTTTCATGTCAGTACTATAGGCTGGCATGAAGCAATGCAGTGTGCAGGTGGTTTAAACGAAAACGGGTCTATAGCCGTACTTCCTCGAGTTGGCTGGCAACGGCGTAAGGTAGGACGTTAAAAGGGAACTGCGAAAGAGTTGGGAGTGCCTAGAGCCCCAGAAAAAGATTGCAGAGATAGAGAAAAAAAAAACTATAAGAGAAACAAATCTTATAATAAATAAAAATCCTGGGATGGGTTTTTTTGCTCGTGTAAAAAGTCTGGGATAGATTTTAAGTTCGTAAATTTTAAATAGTGTAGAGAAAAGAGCTTGTGTTGTCGGAGGTAGTTTTAAATTTTCCTGGGATGAAAGTCTGGGATAACTTCAAGTGGTCTTAAATGAGAGACATTTCAGTTTCTAATTCTTTCATCTTGTTGTAACTAAGCCTTAATTACTGAGAAGTAACTGTGAACAGCAAAATAAAAAATTATAAACACTTAAATAATTTTAATATAAATTAAACCCATCCAACATTTAGGATATTTTTTTCTATACGAGAAATTATCAATTATGACTCTTACACGGAAACAATAATTTCTAATATGAAGAAAAAACCAGTGTTTAAATTCATTTTTTCGTTCCCTTCTTTTATCTTTTATTTCTCTCTTTGTGAAAGAAAACAAAATTTTTTTTGTGTTATCTTTCCCCGAAAACGAAATCGAAACACGTAAAATATCTCTCGTCATATAAATAAAACACAAAGGATAGGAGAAAAGAGATATTTTATTTTGTTGAATTTCGTTCCAAAGGAAAGAAACAAAACAAAATATTTTTTCTCTCCTTTCGCAAAAAGAGAGTAAAGCAAGGAACGAAATTTCAATTTAAACACTGGAAAAAACGGATTAGTTCAAGAAAAATTTGTGTATCATTTTTCAGCTAAACGAAATTTTTCTCATCACAAACTTTACGTTTCTCAATTTGAAATTCTTCTAAAATATTAAAATAATCTTTATTTGTTTGATATGAGAAAATTAAATTCTTGATACAAGAAAACGTGATTACATAGAGAATATGGTTTTCTTCATGGTTAATTCTTATTTCTTAAGTTTAACAAAATCGGTTTGTTTGTAGAAACCGATTCTTTTGATTGAAAACTAGAAATTTTTATGGTGAGAAATCTCGTTTCTTTATTTAAGTAGCATTTTCTGTAAATAAACAGATATTTTCTTGCTGAAAAACACATATTTTCTTGAGTAGAGTAAAAATTTACCAATCTACTGTTTGCGTTTTCTTGTATGCATCCGTTTATATCTTATAAGAAACTTGCTATTTCTTGACTATAGAAAACAATTTATAAATCTATTGTTTGTGTTTTCTTGTATGCATCGGTTTTCTTCTTCCAGGGAAGTTTTAATATTCTTCACTAGAGAACACTTTTCTTGTGACAATGCAATATTTCTTCAGGTGTGGTTACGCAATATTTCTTCGTTTCAGAAATATTTCTTCGATTTGTGAAATGGTTGTTTAAAATAATACAAGCAATGAAAATTTATTTTTTACAAATTTGATAATTTCGATTATTATTTTGTTTCATTATATTTAAATATAAATAATTATAATTTTATAAATAATCTTCACTTATAACTAAGCTTATAATCGTTGTAATATAATGTTAAGTTCAGACTTTCAATTTTTGTTTTTTAACTAAGGCTGTTTTCCAAACGCCGACTTATTTCAGACTTATTGACCTTTTTGATGCCGTCGTGAATAAGTCAATGAAGTCATTCCAATTGCTTTTATCGAATTATTTTGAAAAATTTTTACAATACACAATAAATAGACAGAATGTTTCCATGACACCAAAAATACATAAGTTTTCTATAGGAAAAATTACTAAAGAATAAGCCACCTTTTCAGCAGACTTATTTGAATAAGTTCGAATAAGTCAATAAGTCGGTGTTTGGAAAACAGCCTAAGAATGTAATTATCAAACATTATTACAAAAAGTATCATTCACTATATCAAAAAATTTTGTAGATTTTAAATAGATAAAAAATTTGGTTTAAATATTTTAATTCCATTTGGAAGTGTAAATTAAATGATTTAAATGTGTTAAATTTGTTTTTTTTACATGTAATAAATTGATATTTTGCCTTCTTCTGTGCCAACATAATTAATGCCAATAATTTTTAGCAGTTTTTTTCTTCTGTAAAACAGGAAATAGGATTTTTTTAAAGGAATTCTCTTGTATTTTATGACAGAAATACTTACCTACATATGTTTTGAACATCTGAGACCTTTCAGTATCGAGAATGCGGGGCTTTTTTTTTTTGGTACGAACATCAATTGTATAATGGTATACATACAAATATAACAATTTAACAATAATTTTCTCGTCTCAAGAAAGGCTTACTTAGTTGAAATACTTTATTCTATTATTCTGAGGAACAAGCTTTTCATATTATGAAATAATTTCTTGTATTAAAAATATTTTCTCAGATTAAGAAATTTTTGTTCAAATGAAAAATGCGATTTTTAAATAAGATCGTTTAAGAGAAGAAAATGTTTTCTTGTCCTGAGAGACGGAAAATCATAGATTTCTTGTTAATAGAATTTATTAGGGAATAGTTTCTTCAATTAAAGATTCTTTCTCAGTTCAAGAATAACATAGAAAAATTAGTTGTTTCGAAGATAGAATAAATTTTTCCTTGTTGTGCCACCTAATTAAAAATAATCTAAATTATTCGGAATGCTGTACTATATTTTCCAAATTATTCCATATTCTGAACCATACTAGTATACCGGCTAATCAAATTTCTAGACACCCAACTTAGTTGTGTATTGTAACCCAATTATTTCAGCTATAAAAAAGAACAACGTTAGCAGAATGTGTACAAAATGCACTAATCTCTCATTGCATACAGTACTCTCCACAAATGTTTGCAAACCAAAAATAATTAAATTTGAATTAAAACATAAATATGCTTTTATGAACTTCATTTATTTATTTCAATATATGTATTACATTTTTAAAATGGATGATTTCAAGAAAATTGGATAATATCTATATTTTGAGAAAAGGTTTTATTTCTAGATTTAAGAAAAATTCAATCTTATCATTAATATTTCAATAGTTTCTTGAATCAAGAAATTGCATTTGTGTTGATCAAGAAATTTTTTTATTTTTAAAATAACCAATTCCAAGAAAATTGGGCAATATAGTTTGAGAAAAGAGTCAATTTCTAGTTGCAAGAAAAATTCAAAACAAAACAATCGTGGGTTTTATTTTATTAAGTTTTTATTTTAATTTATTAAAACGATTTATTTGTTTTTTAACTTATTTTTATTTTGTATATACCCCTACGTTTCGACTGTATATTCCGTCATCTTCAGGGGGAAATTAATTTAAACAAAATTTTCTCCATTACGTTTTTTCAAATTTTACAGTAATCTCTAAAGTATCTACGTTTATGGCCAAAAATAAATTTTATATAATACAAAGTTTAAATTTAGAAACAAGATTACATGAAAATTCAATTTAAATTAATATTATCATAATAATTTAACAAAAATTTAGAAACTTCTTGTATATTTAATAAATTTTGAGAATTTTGAATTTTTTTTATATGTATACTTTCCAAAATAAGCCTTTTAGTAAAATTCTCCTCCTTATCCAAAATTGTCGCATCCTCTATAGATAAAGAGTGGCCAGTTTGTCGTAAATGGTTTGAGATTGCGCTGTGTGATTGGCTAAAGGTTTTTGTGGAATCATAAATATGTTGGTATAGCCTCTTTTTTAAATATTGTTTGGTTTGACCAACATATTCTCTCCCACAAGAACACTTTAACTTATATACTAAGTTAGATTTCAACTCTAAGGGAATTTTGTCTTTTAATTTTGTAAATACAAATGTATCTAAACTATTAAACGGTCTACCAACAAATTTTATATCATAATTATTTAATAAAAATTTAATTTTTTCGTATACAAATTTATTTAACTGGGTTTAACTTTTAATTCATAATTTATCGTCAATCGAAATCGGGTTTTTCATACAAAAAAATAAATGAATTTTTAGTGCTTCTAAATCCCTAGCTGTATTTACATCAAGATGGTTCTGATTATACAAAGCCATAGTCTAAAAAACGAAGCTTTTATAAAGGAATAAACGAGGAAAAAACCAAAATTTCCATAGTAAAACAAAAAAAACATATGGGAAATCATTTTTTCCTAAGACAAATTTTTAAATGAAAACGTTACAAATTCTTAATTATGATTTCTGAAATATTTTCATAAATGTTTGAATTTCAACATATATAAATGTCATTTAAGTAAATCGTTTTAATTTTCTTGTAATAATTGATTTATTTAAACTAAAATATAAAAAAAAAATTCATAACAACAGTATTCTGGTCAAATTGAAATAAAAGCTTACTACAATTAGTGTTATTATTAAGTCAATATACATACATTACATAGATGGCAGTGATGGCAGTACAAATTTTGTAAAATTGTACCAAAAATTGCCACGTTGGGAATCAAGTTTAAAAATTGTAGGAAAAGCAAAACAAACTCACAAAATATTAAGAACGTGTCATAATTTTGTGATTAAATAATTTTTTTTCGTGTTTTTCTGTAAACATCTTAGACATCTGACGTACACTAGTAAAATATTAGATAAATTTAGCAAGTATTAATTTAATTCGTCAGAGCCAACTTTGATGTACGTATTTTTCAAAATGAAAGTTCAAAAAATATATTTTGGAAATAAATTAATTTTAATATTTCTACAGTTAATATTTACTTAATACCAATGTAGCCTTCTTGTATATTGTTGCTAAAGATATGTAGAAATATAAACAGTTTACAATATTTTTGCTATTTTCATTGAAAAACTTGAAGCTAAAAACACCATTTTTATTATGAATTCCTATGGAAATCAGTGAAAAGTTATACCACTAAAAAAGCTTCTAAAAATAAAACAACAAACAAATTAAAACGACGGAGAAATATTTTTATGGATAATTTACCAAAAGAATTTCTGCACTTGGCAAAGGGTGGTGATCAAAATGGTAATTCTGACGTTCATTGTACCATTTGTCGGTCTAAATTTGCATTAGCACTCGGTGGAAAATCTGCGATTACGAAACACTTAGAAACCAGTAAGCATAAGGCCCAGCTTGACGCAGTGCGGTTTAATTCTAGAATTACAACTTTTACAAAAAGTGCAAAGTTTGGAGTTGACGAAAAGAAAAATGCCATTTCAGAAGGAACTTTCGCGTATCACACAATCGTTCATAACCAAAGCTTTAGAAGTATGGATTGCACAAGTAAGATGATAAAAAAATTTTATAATCCCAAATTTGTGTGCGAAAACCAAAATTTAATTAAATTAATGAAATTTTATTAAATGAATTAGAAAAAAACTTCGTTTGTCTCTATCCTGTCACATGCATCGAACCACACGATATAAAATTATACTCTGTTTTAGTTCGTTATTTTAATTTAACAAGTGGGGTTAAAATTAAAATTTTAAATTTAGAGTCTATTGCCGGAGAAACAGCGGAGCTTCTGTCAAAACATTTATTTGAAATTTTAACAAAAAACAATTTGGGCTCCAAAGTTTTGGCACTATCAGCTGATAATGCGACCGCTAATAATGTACGTACAAAATTAAAATTAATCCTTCAAAGAAATATTTCTGGTATCGGTTGCAACGCAAACATTTCATCAAATGCAATCAACATGGCCAGCAGCACAATTAATCTGTATTTTTAGTAGATTTACAGTTCACGTAGCCACACTTCAAATTTTCTGCGAAGAGGCTGACGTTGAATACAAAAAACTATTAGGGTATTCAAAAGTTAGATGGTTGGCCCTTACTCCGGCCATAGAACGGATAATTAAATTATACGAACCTCTTTGTAGTTACTTTTTAAATTTGAAGAAATGTCCAAAAATTCTTGAAACTTCTTTCACTAATTAATTAGCAGAACCTATTTTATATTTTATATTATCAAGTTTAGAGAAATCTTTTATAAAATTTGCTACGAGCATATTAATTAATGGGTAGCAAGTACTGCTGACATTAATTATTTCGAATGGACGCTTCTCAGACGTGAAGTAAATTTGGAAGAAATAATGTATTGCCTTGAATCTTTAAACCAACATGGTGTCTCGGTCTACAATCGCAATATTTAAGACGATAGTTTGTTTGAAGAAGTGCGGCGATAAAAATTATATTGTACCCTTGAAAAAATAGATGAATGGACGGGTAAAAATATCGAAGTGGATATGAGATTGGTTGACATTTTTTCACATTTTAACAGAGAGTACCTATATTCCTATCCAAAACTTGCGAATATTACTGAACATTTCTATGTGTTTTTCTGGGACTAACGTCGCGGTTCATGAGAGGGTTTTCTCACTTGGAAATGATTTTTGGAGTAGCGAGAAAACGCAGTTAGCTGTAAATGCCGAAGTGTGCCATATATGTACATATGTATGTCGTTTTGAAATATTCCGTTTTAAAGTGTGCCATATTGAACAGATCTCTAAACTTTGATATGTTGATAATAATAAAAAATGTTTTATTCAATTCGAAGTTAGATAAAAGTTCATCGTTTTTTTGTTAAATCAAACAGAGTGTTTGCCGCCCCTAATTTTTCGAGAAATTTACCGCCCCAGACCCGTCCAAATCAAACACGTTGTATAAAGTATATGTAATCAGTGAATTACACATTGCAGAAATGATACGGTAATTTATTTTACAACTTCCAAGATGTCAGGCTTAAAATCGAGAAATATTTCAAATAAAACATTTGTTTGTTGGTAATTAATAAATACAGCCCTGGTAAAAACCCGCATCCAAATATTGAATATGAAAATTTTCTGTTTATTTATATTTTCATTCAATCCTTTTTCTACGTTTTTTATTGTACATTTACCAAAGGATGATAAGGAATACTATTTTATATATACTTGTGTATTTTGGTAAGGTTCGTCGACTTTTTTTCCTCAAATTTCATTTTCAGTATAGCAATGTGGAGAAGTGGTATGCGAAATTGGGGTAAGAGGTAATTGAATATTCGTATAATTTTAACAATATTATTTCTTTATAGACGAATAATTTCGATGGGCTATTACATAGGAATTGTACTTGGTTTAACATTTTTTAATATTTACTTCAAAAAGATATTGGCGATGTAAATCAAATTTTAAATTGGTTTTATGTTTTATGTTTGGGGTATTTTTATATACAAATGTTTTTATAGAACTTAGGGTATTTAAACAGAATTGTTTAGCTCATAAAATTAACAAGTGGTTTAAATCGATTTTGTGGAATTAATTTACTTACAATATTTTAACACCTGTGTCAGACAGGAAAATATGGCAATATGAACGGGAATGCTGTTGTTTGCTAAAATATTATATGGAATACCGCAGGTGCTGAATGACAGGTTAGGATAGTTTGGGCTTCTTTAATAATTTCTTAATGTAGAAGTTTTATTTTGAATACTGTTAGTAGTTAAACTCTTCAAGCAACTGAGAAATTGGGAGTTAACATCAATTTTCTTTGTAAAATATTATATTTAAAAAAATACAGAAATAATTTATTATTGGGATTTCAGTGAAATATGAGACGTCCCCAGACTTCTAAAGCATTAAATACGATGCATGTTGAATAAATTCTTCGTATTAAGAAATGTGATACTTAAAAAAATTACATCTAAAATAATCACAACAACAAATCTATATAAAACATAATAATATGTCAATACCAGTTCGTCGCAATCCAGACAAAAAAAAAAATAAAATCACAATTACTACATACTTATAGGTACCGAGAAATGATCCTAAAAAATATTCACTGTACACATGATAAATTAAAAATTTCAGACACGTTTTAGAGTATTTTCAGTAGCTATCTATACATTATGTATGTTGAAAATTCATTCGTCTAGCTTTAGAAATGTTTTCTCCCATCTACAACATTATTTTCGGTACCGACACACAAAAAAAAAAAAAAATTCGATTTCACAATGTCATTCCATTCCCATCAAATCACCAATAAATAAACGTGTGTGTACATAATATAGATTGGAGAAATGATGATGGATTTCATTTTTATGAAGATGATTATTACACCACATCAACCCCATCCATCATCATCGTCATCATCATCACCCATTATTGATTCCGCACAAATCCGTTATAATGTATAAATGAATATGTACAAATATGATGACGATTATTAGCAATCAGTGTACAGCAAAAAAAAAAAAAAAAAAACTTTTCAACTAACCAGTGTACAGGGGATTTGCTATATTTTACGAGGTAATAACAAATGGATTTGACACATACAAAAAAATTAATTGAAATATTTGTAAGTTTTTTGTCATTTATTTATTTTTAATAAACTTTTATTTTTATTTTTTTTTCAAAGGAGATTTATTTTTACGGAGATAGGTTTGTCGGATTTTAATGACAATTTACCTGATATTTCGAGATTATCGCAGTACTTCCATCATTTGTCATCGTAATGCGTGTAATAAATGGGTTTTGGATTAAATGAAATATGTGTTGGATTATAAATATTAGCGATAGTAATAAATTTTTGTGTAAACTTTTATTCAGAAATGACGCAATTATTTAATTTGATCTACGGGTGACTGACACGAAGTGTTACCAAAACGAAACGAAACAGAATTTTTATTTTTTGATGAATTTTATTGAATCAAAGTAAAAAATGTTCAGAAATATCTAAATTTTCGAATTGCATTAGAAGTTTTCAATTTGGCCACCCTTAGCCGCGATTATAGCCTTCAAACGGCCGACAAAGCTATAGCATGCAGCACGAAAGTGGCTCTGCGGTATTTTGGCCCATTCCCGGCGAAGCGGTTGCTTGAGATGATCGATACTTTGGTATTTTTTTGTCCTAACCTTGCTCTTCAAAATACCCCAAACCGAGAAATCTAGCGGATTTGCATCCGGTGAATTTGGTGGCCATTGGGCAGTGGAAATGAACCGCGGGGACGTTGTTTCTCAGTCAATCTTGATTGACGCGTGCTTTATGACTCGGCGCCGAGTCCTGTTAAAATGTCCAGGCTATGCGGCCGAAATGTTTTTGTGCCCAAGGCTTCAACGCTCCCTGCAACACATGATCCCGATAAATTTGAGCATTTATCTTGATGCCACGGCCCAAAAAAACGAGCGGTGAACGGCTTTCGACCATTACGGCGGCCCAAACCATCACCATCGGCGGCGCTTGGTTTCGAGTGGCAATCCGTTGGTCCAAATTTTCAGTAGAACGGCCGGGCAAGTAAATTCGGTCGTTTTGCTTGTTCACATATTGCTCAATAACGAACAGTGACCCATCGGAGAAAACGAAATTCGGAAAATCGCCACTTTCGTGAACAATCACACTATTACGCTTGAATTCCATTGCGGATAACTTTTTTTCTGAATATTTCCCACTAAAACGCTTTTGTACGCTTGTAAACAATGAAATGCACTGTCATTAGTGTAAATTTGACCGCTCTGTCATCACTGGTTTGACAGCAATGACAGTCTGAAGTTGGTAACACTTCGTGTCAGTCACCCAGTATAAACCAATTATTTTCTAGACGTAACATAATTTTTCAGCACAATTGGTGGAAAGAAATTAAATTTCGTACGACCATAAATTATAATTGTTTATTATTGTAAATGATGATAAACTAGTAAGTTTGATTTAGGGTACCACAATACTACGGGGATTTGAGGATAGAAATGTATTAAGAATAGGCTAAAATTCTTTTATTTATTCACCAAAACGTTTGCCCTTTTTAATATAAATTTATAATACAAATCTAAATATATTAAATAGACCAATATTTGTTTGTAAAAAATATAAATTTTTTAAAGATATTTAAAGAAAGAGTTTTTAATCATTTTTGAAAAATCTTCGTAATTAAATTTAAACCAAATTGAGAAAAATATGGATTATAATCAAATGAGATTTAGGTTGACAGGTTTCTTGGATGCAAATGTCATTCGATGGAAATCAAGTGAGCTCAACTGAGATTGCCCAAAAATCACATTGATTTACGTATTACGTCACAAAAAAATGGAGCAAATTTTATTTTCTAGTCTTACTACTCTTTTATATACCGTTCTTTTACAAAAAAAGTATTTCCGAATAACTGCCGTACTTGAATAAATTTTATTTCGAAATTTTTCGAAACAGATTTTTTTTTAAATTGAATGGAAGAAATATTGGATAATGTTTAATTATATTAAAAATAATTAATTAATTATATCAAATTTGAATAGTTAAACATTACGCTACCAGTTTTCGTGCACTAATTGAAGAATTAATAACCATTTATTCCTTTAAATTTCAAATACATCCCTGAAAAATAAACAACAACAAAAAAAAAATCGAGTAAAACGTCAAAAATCTAGCATAAACAAACATTCAAGTGAATTTTCATTTTTTATTTTTAAGATGTTTTTTAAATATGTTACCATGGTTACTGCTACTTTTATATTATTGTATCTGGCATGCTTTTAATTTGCAACGTTTATTTATTCCATCTCTAGGTTACAGCTACTTTGCTTTACCGCCCCCTACACATAAATTTGAATTTGGTATTCGAAAATTCGGATTTAAAGACAAGGACGAAGGTGTTTTCTTTCTCTGTCACTCACTAAATACTTTTTTGGTGTCTCCATAAATTTTGTTGTATCCCCTGTCCATGCATAATATATATCGCTGGTTTCTCCATAAATTTAGTTCTATCTTCTATCCATGTATACAGATACTACTTCGTTCTTCATTTATTTATTCAAAATTTAAAGAAATCGATTTAGTTAAAACATTTAAGATTTCAAACAAAGAAATTTGACAATAAAAACAAAACGAAAAAAAAATCTGTTTGTTAAAATAAACTAAAAATTTATCTTAGGGTTGTTCTCCCCGTAATTTGTGGAACGGTGTTCGAGATCCAAAAATCGATGCCTCCTACCTGAAACATGAATTGAGATGTTTTCAGTGCTGTCCGGTGGATCAATATGGACAAGAAGTACATTTCCTATAAAGGTAGCTTCCAATCGAACTCTTCTACATATTTTCAAGTTGGCAGATTTTGTAACCTTGGCATCTTATTGTCTTATATGGAGGTAGGCGTGCCACATTTTCATGATAAGGTACATAATCACCTTCGTAATCCTAGTTGGTTTTCTTTAATAGTATTTTCTATGGATAATGGTGAATTTCCATATCCAATTTGTAATTTCAGAAAATATATGTATTTGGCTCGCTGAATGCTAAATACTAATTTATTTCCAATACAAAAATGCTTTTTTGACGTGATAACGTTTTACACCGCATGTTCAGAAAACTTGTCAGAAATTTAGCCCTTGGTCGTAAGCAATTACTCATCAACTATAAGCATTACCTTTAATTTAAAGATATGATTGTTTAGATTGGTCCTTGGGCTTCATGTGTCATGCGCAATATTATATCAATGACGTCATCGGGCGGCAAAGGAATCCGCGCCACGAACCTCTAATTTCGAACGATTTAAATGCTTGATCCAGTGTAGCGAGAGAATGGCTCATCCGATCTGAGATCGGATGGTATCAATATTTGCGTAAAAAACCAGTGGTGGTTAATTTATGTTAAATTGAATTAATTAATCTCCATATAAATTTTAATTAAAAATTCAAATTACAAAATAGCGATTTACAGAGATTGAGGTCACTATAGCGAGAGAATGTCTCATCAGATCGGAGCAATTCGGTTATTTTATTGATTTGTACTTTTCTGTGGCAGATAATTAATTTTAATAAGATTCTTTCGGCTTTTTATAGACACAATATATTAATAATAATGGCATTCACAACATTTTCGACTTGTTGATAATCAGAAAAATGAAGAGGCCAGTCATTACTATAATATATCTACCAAAAAAAAGTAGAAATATCAAAATCCCCCCCGTACTTTAACCCGAAAATGTAAAATGTCTCAATATAAAATGTATTGACTCTAAACAAATGAAAACTTTCCTTAAGCTTTCTGTGGCAGTTTGGTTTCGTACTGATAATCTCAAAACAAAAAGTTCGATCTACTCATCAGGTAGCTACGACCAAACTACAAAAATACAATTCCAACCAAATGCATTAAGTATGAGGCAAGAATGTAGTGACTTAGCGAATTATAAATTCACTAAATCAAAAAACACAAGGAAAACTTTCATTTCTGTGTGTTTCATGCCCACACGAATAATAGAAAGAGAAGTTTATTTGTCTGTATTAAATCAATAAGATTCTTTCGGCTTTTTATAGACACAATATATTAATAATAATGGCATTCACAACATTTTCGACTTGTTAATCAGAAAAATGAAGCGGCCAGTCATTTATAATATATCTACCAAAAAAAGTAGAAATATCAAAATCCCCCCGGTACTTTAACCCGAGAGTCAATATAAAATGTATTGACTCTAAAAGGGGGGGATTTTGATATTTCTACTTTTTTTGGTAGATATATTATAAATGACTGGCCTCTTCATTTTTCTGATTAACAAGTCGAAAATGTTGTGAATGCCACTATTATTAATATATTGTGTCTATAAAAAGCCGAAAGAATCTTATTGATTTAATACAGACAAACAAACTTCTCTTTCTATAATTAATTTTAAATTAAAATAATTAATCTCCACATAAATTTTAATTAAAATTACAAAGTACAAAATAGCGATTTACAATCAACCATGAGAATCCCTTATCTGACCGGAGCAATTCTGGTGTCAACTTGTGCGTAAAGAAACTGTGGCAGATAACTTATTGTTAATTAAAATAATTAATCTCCACATACATTTTAATTAAAATTAATATCTACAAAATGGTGATTTACAAAGCTTGAGAACACTGTAATGGGAGAATGCACCATCTGATTGGAGCCATTCTAGTGTCAATTTGTGGGTAAAAACTTGTAGCAGATAATTTATTTTAAATTAAATTAATTAATCTGCACTTACATTTTAATTAAAATTACAAACTACAAAATAGCGATTTACAATCTTGAAAGCACTGTAGCAAGAGAACGCCTCATCTGATCGGAACAATTCAGATTTCAATTTGTGCGTAAAGAATATCTGGCAGATAATTTATTGTAAATTACAATAATAAATTTTCACATAAATTTTAGAGAATGCCTCATCTGATAAGAGCAGTCAGTGTGGACTCCGACATACCTCTTGTGCTCTGCGGCGATTTCAACATCGATATCAGCGCTAAACCCGAATTCGTGCGCTTCATTAAGGATGATTTAAGCATAGTTGATGAATTAATAAGACTAATGATTCTCTTTCACATTTTTGCATCAGGGACGCTCCATCTGTTGTTACAGCTATAACCTCGTTTAAGCTGATCTCGAAATAAATTAGCTTCCGCTCGAGTAGATTTATTAAAACGTCAGCCGTACAACTTCTAAAAATTCTTATCAGACCTAGATTGTCATATGATTATGAACCAATAAAATATTGTACATTCACGTTCAAATAACGTCGGTTTTTGAAACTCATTCTCATTCATCGATGGTCAAACTTAATAATTGGCCAGAATTTTCCTTTTTGTATAAATTAGTTTTTTTGTAATCGTTTCTATTTTTACCGATTCATAGAAATTTGTTTTGGGTAGTTGAAAGCCACGAGCACATAAACTTTCTCTTATAAATACACTTCTACATACACCAGATTCCAATTGAAAACCCATCCAAAGCCATCTCTGTGAACCTCATCTTAAATTAAATTCAGGGGAAAACGCAGAGAATTAAAGAAGGGCTCCAGCAACATCGGAACATTGAGGCAACTTAGCTCCTAAATAACACGAATTTAGTAAGCAAACTTAAAAGGACTTAACCCCTCAGGTAAGCCCAGATATAATAGGAGATGCATTCAGAGCACAACTTGCATGAGTTGGAACGCGTTTTGTCCACGGACGATTGGATATTCTCATTATTCTTAAGATCGATAACCAAGCTTCTTCCGACGTCCAAATGAGCGTTATATATTACGTCGTTAATCAACGTTATTCGGTAGCGATCTGTAATGGTATTGGATCGAATTCCATTGACGGCCTCCACGGAACTTCATTTTCACGGACCTACACTGCTGGCATCGTGAGCAGCTATTTAGAACAGGTTATTTCCGCTTCAACCCGGACCTTAATCCTATCGAGTACCTGTGGGTCTTATTACAAAACAATTAACAGTCAAGGCCACTCTTCCGATCCGTTTCATCGGGGCAACTATTCCAAATATGTATTAGAGGTTACGCTTTCTCATCAACACCTTGTATAGGGTGCACTGCTGGAGTGCCACGACTTATTTTTTATTTTTATTTTTTATATACAAACTATTCTACAGTAAAATAATCTAATAAATAGTAACATAAAAACTTTTAAAATCACGAAATAATTTAGAAAATAAAATTTTAACTTAAATACTAATTACAAATGTATAATACAGACAAAATTGGTTGTTAACAATCACACTTACGAATTGCAACACGGAAAATCTCTCTTGACCTCGAAATTCGAAAAAAATATAATATTCATTAAATATTCTAGACATAGAAGCCGTCGGTTCATTACTTCCATATTCAGTCCTGTGGCGTGGGACATATAAAAATTCCCTTTGGAAGGTAGAAGTAAGGGCAAAACAATTAACCCGTCCATATAAAGAATCTCCCACAAACATAGCCGCGGCAATTTTACGACGTTTTTCTAAAGTGTCAATATGAAGATCATGACACCTATCAACATAAGACGGCAGGTCACGTATCTGTTTCCACCCAGGCTGACTACGATCAGAGAAAAACCCGAGTTTCCTTAGAATATAGATGGTAAATCGCTTCTGAATTGACTATAATCTATCGATGTGTACTGGAAATCAAAATAGATTGCATCAACCTGTGCCTTAAACTCTATTGATTCAATAACGAATTTTGTAAACTGTAAAAGGTTGGTAGATGTTGATCTACTACTAGTGAAACCATGCTGGAGAGATGAGATGATTTGTTTTTAATGATTAGTTACTATTAATTCAAAAAGTTTTGGTATTGTTAGTTAGTTTGATATATCAGAGCGATCGCCTTTTTTATAAATTGGAACAATGTGTGCGATTTTCCAAGCAGTTGGGAAATATCCACTCGTTAAAGATTGATTAAACAGATAACATAAAGGAGTAGTTATGTAGGATGCTATCGATTTAAGAATAGATGAGGGTATTCCATCTGGTCCGCATCCATCCTTAAAATCTATAAGAGCCTTGGTAATCTCATCCTCCTTTATTATTAAATGAGGGATGTTATGTTGGGAAGCACCGATGAAGCTATAATTATCAACTTGAATATCATATGTTTTATACACTGATTGAAAGAAGTCTGCAAACCCTACGCAAATGTCAGAAACTGTGTTCAACTGTATGTTGTTATATTTCATTGTAGATGGAAATCCAGTTATGCTGCGCTTATCGTTCACAAATTTCCAAAACTGTTTAGGGTCACTTTTAATTTTAGCTTCAATCGATTTAATGTAATGGCAGTATTTAGCCTCAAATTCAGATTTAAATTGGTCACGAAGAATTATAAAAATTGACTTGTTATGTGCGCAATCATTTCGCCTAAGTCTATAGTAAGCCTTATTCTTACGGTTGCGCAAATTTATCAGGCTGTCATCAAACCAAGGTGGGTAACTATAATTACGACTCTTTTTCAAAGGTACGAAACGTTGAAAAGCTGCAAATAATAAGTTGTTAAAATTATCCACATTTACGTCTAAAATATTGTTATAAAATAAAACACCCCAATTAATACCTTTTAGATAATCGGAGAGGCCAAAAACGTCACAGGACTTAAAATTGTAGTAATAGGCATCATTCGAAAAAATCCGGCATTTATCATTGAGACCGATAGTACAAATTTCGACTTCAATAGAAACATGATGAATATCATTTTCACTATTTGAGAAAGGTCCTACAGATTGACGAACAGATAGATGTTCCTTGTTATTCGCAAATACTAAATCTAAAAATGAATCATTACTATTTGAGTAGCAAATTTATTTGAGTAGGTTAAAACTGAATAAAATCCAAAACAAAACAATCATTGGCAGATCGAGCGTGTGACGGAAACAAATCAATAGATTCAGGATCGAGCGACCAATGAACATCACTTAAGTTAAAATCGCCAAGTACCATTACATTATAACACAGCCACTCAAATTACAAACTTCGTTTATACAATCAATGTGATTTAGATAAAATATCAATAGAAGATCTAGGAGGTATATATAATATGTATTATGAAAAAAAAATATTCTTACAAACTTAAACCTTAACACATAAAAATTCAATAGATTCACATCCAGACTTAGTAATTTGCTCGCTTGTAAAAGAAGAGTGAGGTGCAAAAAGCACACCACCGCCCATCTGTTTTATACTATTCTGGATGGATCTATCACATCTAAAGACGGTATAGTCATTAGGAAAATACTCGTTATTAAATATGCCGTTGTGAAATCCAGTCTCGGTGATGGCATAGAACTGGAAGTTTGATGAGTAGACGAACTTGAGAAATTCGATAGATTTCGACGACATTCGCCCAACATTTCGGTAAAATAATCTAGGAGACGTCGTATTGTAACAAATAGTTTGTCTTGTCATTAAGCCAGCCCTGTTGTTGGTTACACTGTTGAATGATTTTGTTGAAGTACAGGAAAATTTGTTTCATTATGATTACCCCTGGACTGTGTTCATAAACTCTACATTGTAACAATATTGTTAACAATGACAGTTCTAAAGCGTTCATAAACCTCGGTTGTAACCACAGCAACGTGCTTTGTATTGTTCATAAACCTAATCCAAAATTTCCCCTTATTGTTACAAACTTCATTTACAACTCTACTCAATACTGCCTTTCCAGCTGTCATTAAAAGAAACAATTATGGATTCTGATCGTATTGATCAATTTACGGATGAAAATAATTTATTCGATACAAATGAATACGTAAAATGAATATTGGTTCTTGTTAATTAAATAATTATTTTTTTTATTATATGTATTTATGATAACGAAGAAATAAAATTTTGCTAAACAAAGTTTGTTTTGGTAGCAAATTTGACGTTTGTAACAATATCGTTGTTAACTGCTATGTCATTTGTACAATGACAGTTGTAACAATTTGTTACAATGTAGAATTTGTGAACGCACTCCTGCTGTAGTTTATAAATTCCTTAATTAAACAACCAGCAGGCCACGAACATGGTTGTAATAAATTATAAAAAATTTGCAGCGACTACATTTATCTTAAACGAAGAGAAATTTCGGTCACCTTCGGTGGTCCATCGAGATAAAATACGCCGAAAGTTGACATCTTCAATATTGAAATTATCCTTCAGGTAGGATTTCACCTCAGCTTCAGAAACGTCTTTATGTAGTCTTGTAATAAAAATAGTTTTACGAGGTTCAACCACCTGAAGTGAAGGAACTGCATGACCGGTGCCAATTACAACTGATCGCTCATGTTGAATTGCTTGTATCGAGTTTGTCGAATTACTGTTATTGTCTAAATTTTCAGATGATGCATAACTTGTGTGATGCATAACTTATTTACAAAAAGCTTCCGTCTTTTTGGGTTACACAACTAGACCTGGTGAGCACAGTCGCTATAAGTCCATCCCAATTTTGTATGTGGTATGTTTTGCGTTGACCCGCAAATATTTTATATATAATTTGTTGAAAATAATCAAAGTCGCGATTCGCGAACCAACCTATCGGAACAAAATATTTCGGTAATTCTGAGAGAATAGCTCTCTTCTTTATTCGATTGGTGTATAGCTAATTTTCTTAAATCAACTACCAGATAATAAAATGCGCGCAATAGATTGCTTTAATTGGCTTAGTTCTGGTATATTTAATTATTTAAAACCTTTATTAACCTTTATATTACATGTATGTATGTATGTACAGTCAGAAACATTCAGATGTATACGGCTCATATTTAGAGGGAAATTTAAAGATAAAGTTAAAAACCAAACAGAAGATATCATATTTAAAATTTTATTTTTTATCAATAATGTTATCACATATATGTATTTACTTCATATTTATGTATTTTTAAAATAAAAAAAGTAAGAAAAAAAAAAAGTGTTTCGTTGATTTTAATTTGCCGTATACATCTGAATGTTTCTGACTGTACTTACATGTCAAAGAGCAAGTTACAAAAATACTGCATTACTGCAAACGATTATAACCTCATGGAGAATAACACTTAAATTAAATGAATTTGCAGAAATAATAATGCTATAAGTGTGTTATATTTTGCCAAAGGGTGCTATTCAACTTAAATTAATGTCATGGATTAAATGGTGTCGATAAAAATAATTTTTAATTTTAAAATCTATTGTATGAGCATTCAATACAATACAATTATATAAAATACAGAAAGCAAATAATAAACGCCATAAAGTCAATAGTATGTATAATATAAATTCAAATGAACTCGTATGTACATTGCATATCGATTAAATTTGGGGAGGAAAGCTACAATCTCCCAAATTTTCCAGAAAAATTTATTTTAAATCGAACAAAAAAATAGAAAATTTTTAGTAATTGTTTTACAACTGACATTGCAAATTTTTTACATATTTCTTTGCTTGTGATGTTTGTTGATTTTTCCAAAAAAGAAAACCGCAATTCATTTTTAAACATTTTCATAAAAAAAATTTAATGTTTTTGTTATGGTTTTTATCATCATCGTCCCTTTCTTGTGTGTTTCTTCATTTTTTAAGGGATGTGATTAATGTTCTGTTATTTTTGGGTACCATAAATGTAAAAATTTTGTTTGTCATTTGCAATTAATCATTTACAATAATAATAAAAAAATCCTAATTGCAATGGTTTAATTATTGCAATATCACAATGGATTTGGTTTTTTATGTTGTTGTTATGTCGTTCGTCCGGTTTTTTTTTCTTAAGGATTTGGATACTTAATGAAGATGGGTGTTTAGTTAATTTAATTAATTATTAGTAAGAGTTTTTAAGTCCTGTATTATAAAGCTTTATAAATATTTTTATGGACGTTCGGAGTTTTATATATACATAGGTACATGTAAACGGATACACCCAACATATCACAATTCACAACATTCTTTATTTCGATTTTTCTTAAGTTTTCTATTACGGTCGAATTGTAATAATAATGATCAATCAATATGTACGTATATCTATTATGTTGTATGTATATAGATGTACAGATATAAAAATCCGAAAATAAACAGTAAAATGTCCAACAAAATTTATCTGAACGTGATAAATTTCTTAACTATTGTTAACAGATTTATCAAATCATATCCGTAAATTAATAGAATTTCGAGTATAAAGCATTTCAAACACGTAACAAAAATTGTAGATTTCAAGAATGGAAAAACTGAAAAAAAAACAAATCTTTTTAAAGAATCATGAATGGTCGGTCATCCATTCCTAAAACGGGTAGAATTTTGAATGAATTCTGTTCTTTTTTTCTAGATACAGAGATGATAGTACCTACACATACAAGCAGTTAGGATTGTAAAGTGATAGGCAACGGGTGTGAGTGTAACAGATGCCTTACGTGTAATTGGAAATTTCAATTTAAATATATAATATGAATGTAACGAGCCTTATATGCTTAATTCAAAATTAAAGCGAGGAGTAACAAACTATATATTTTCCACCACGAACATCTAAACTACTTCAATGGAGTAATAACAAGAATTGTGAATTCGTAGCGTCTCTGGGTGTTCATTATGCCAACTAAAGCTCAACGGGGTTGTGGATTTTCCAGAGGCATGACGTGGACCGAGTTGGGCCGCAGGACTGAGAAAAGATAGAGTAAAAATGTTTATAATGTTTATTATTTCAACAAGATACGAATATTGTAGTATTCGTGTACGCGTTGTCATATGTCGACGATAAGAGTTTGAGCGCCTCTTCTTACGGCTTTATACTTTGGTTTATGGCTTTAAGCTACTCCGCAGTGGGCTTATTGGCACAGGTCACTAATATCCATCCTACTTGAGCTTGCCTACGGACAAGTGATCTACTGAAGGTAAAAGAAATGCCACCTCCCTTCGGATTATTTTAAAATTACTTGGATTCATACCTTCGTGCTGCCTCTTGATAAAACCAAGTATCCAATTAGTCGGTACTTTTGTACGTTTCGGCAATATCTCAAAAACAATTTGAGCCGGAGTCAGGTTGTTCGAACAACACCCTACAGCTCTGCTCCTTCCCACAGATTTACACTAGGTACTGATTGTGGCTTTAAGCCAATCCATAGTGACCGCATTGGTACAGGTCACCAATAGCCACCCCAGCCTGAATTAGTTATCGAGGAATTTCGGTTTTAGCTCCTCGTTCTCCAGCCCCAGCTTTTTTCCAAGAACCCCTACTGGACAGCTTTCAGCTGGTCCACAGTTAGGATCAGGTCTGGAAAACCAACGGGTAAGATTCCAATGAACTTAGGACTCCAGACTTGATAGCGGAAACTTAGTGCGCATTGAGAAGCTATCTTCCCTGTTGGATTTTTTCATTGCCGATGGCCTGTAATCCTCAGACCGGTTTCTTTTGGCGGCAGAGACCACTGAGAGAGCTCTAGTCTTCTCCAGTGGCCGTAGTGCCAAGAGTTTTTTTTTATTGAAAATACATTTTATTGAATTTTATTAAAAATCATTGAGCATACCATACATACCTAGTCCACAAAATTTCGGGACCAAAAATTCGAAATCTGCTTTTGTTCTCCGATTGTGATTGTTAACATCCCTAACAGTAGATTTCGTGACCTGTAATTGTTGTGCCAATATGCATTAGCATCTCTTGTGCCAATATGCATTAGCATTAGCATCAAATTTCACTAGCTGCACTAGCTATTCAAACGCCCATCTAGTACATCCAGCACCCTGAAGATAATGGGTAAACGTGTAATTCATTAAAAGGCTCCTGTTTTTACTAGTTTGTACTTGTGATTAAGCTAGCGAATGTAGTTTCATCAAGAAATACATTTATCAAATTTAATCTTGCAAATTTAAATGTTAGTTTCGATAATTTAGAAAACGACCATTCTACTTTCTTTTTTTTAATTTCATTAAACATTTCTTGGGATATTCAATTAATCCACATTTTTGATTAATTGTGTGTACAAAATTAAAAGCGATTAATTAGTAAGGTCGATATATAAAATGTTTATTAAAAAAAAAATTTACTGATCCATATAGTGGTAAGTAATTCTACATTTACTGTGTTCATTACCCCTACTAAGCAATACTAAATGTGAAAAGGAGTGTTATTCAATTTACATTGAACAACTTAGATAAAATAACTGTAAATTATCCGATTATCCCATGGATCTCGTAATATTTTTTGGTTAGTGTATTGGATTAGCAATATACATATGTGCAAATTTTCAGAAAGTTATAATGGGGTTCACTACCCCTACGGCCCTACTAAGCTAAGGTGATAATCCTAATTATGTTTATTATACTGGTAATCCTATGTTTATTATTTTAAAGCGTTAACCAAATATACGGGTTTTAAACAGCGCAGGTGGTATTCCAGTATATATTGATGCTACTATGGAGGGCTCGTTCGTAAAATGAAATGTTGTGATCATCATAGCTTTTCTAGAATTTACTATTATGTGTGGTTAATATTAATAACATAATTTTCCCAATTTGTGAATTAATTTGTGTCGAACATGACACCTCCACGATTATTTCTTTTCTATCGAAATTCAAAAGAGAAATAGATAGGGCTAACCCAAAAATCCGCCTACCTAAATATTTTGTTTCCAATTGTTCCTTTGTATTTATAAATAGTACAATCCTTGTTATGAATTCCATGTTTTTGACCATTTATTTAAAAACGACTTACTCGATTTTAGTTGATAGCAGTAATGTTAAAAATTTAATAGGTGAAATTTAATGTTGCTCTCACTTTTCAGCAATTATAATCCGATAGATTAACTCAAAAATCCTACATTGCTTGAAACTTCTAAGGGAATTTATAATGAATTTTTTTTGCTAAAATAGCAAGCTTAACAGGCTATTTTGAGTCATGTGTTCGAAATAAACCAATCAAAATAACATTACAGTGATAATTTCCCTAGGGATGTTATCAGTGTAATGTTATTTTGATTGGTATATTTTGTACACGTGACTCGAAATTGACCGATTTAATAGGCTTGCTATTTGAGAAAAACATACTCTGGCTACTAGACGAAAAGAATTTATAGTTTTATTTTACAATAAATACTGTTTCAAAATGATACTTTCATAGAACAATTTACAATCTAGCAGCCTTACTACTAGAATAAAATAAAATTGCAAAAAATTTTCTCGTCGAATACCCCTCGAGCATTGATAAATACCTCATAATTTTATTATATTTTCCTCAAGCACGTTGCTTTTAGGTAACAGCCCTCAGCCTACGGCTTCGGGCTGTTACCAAGCAACGTGCTTTCGAAAAATATAATAAAATTATTTCGGGAAATTATCAATGCTCTTGGGATATTACTGCTGATAATTTTTTTTTTTTAAATAGAAGTTTTACAGAAATCGACAAACTTTTTCAAATTTTTTGTACTATGTGTTGCTCAAACCTTAAAAATAAATTATTCATTGAGGCTTACGAGGAGTTTTTAAAGTATGTGGAATACCAAATATAGGAACCAGCTTTAGAAAGGATTGATATTAATTTGGAGCAACAAAGTTCGAAAGGTGAAAATAACGAAGAAAACGAATACAATGAACAGGACTCCCTTTACTACAATATATTTTATAACTTTTATTTAAAACTCGCATAGATAAAATTAAAAATTTGGAAACAAATGCGAAAGATTTGGCACAAAATCCTTACTTTTGCAATGACTTTATTTTGTGGGCAACAATTTCCTTTAAATGTTTTGGGGAACAAAATAGACCTGCAAACGCGTCAGTTGAAAATTGGTTCAACCTTATTAAAAACAATTTAATTAAAAAAACAAATTTGAAACGTGATCGGTTTGTGGAAGAACTAACCAAATCTAATGAGTTAGTTCGCAATAATTTAGAACTTTCAGATCATATGGCAGCAGAAGATCACCAGGAAAAAAACATAATAATATATTTAGAACTCCAGAATCTACACCTAAATGACACATGGCCGACGAAGAAAGTCGGAACGGTCGGGAAGAAAAAAACATCAGAAATAAATCTAAATATTCCGGAAGAAGAGATTTACATAAGCTAATTAATCGTAAAAAAATGAAAATTTTTTGATATGACCAGCATGGAGTATTTTAATAAAATGACGGAGAAAGGTGATTGCTTCGAAATATTAAAATTTAAATGGACGATCATAGAGTAACAACAACATTAACAAATAATTGTTACAGTTCATTAAATGCGAAAAACTATTTAACTGCAAACGCGTTATTTAGATACAAATGATATTTTTCTAGATATGTATCAAGAACGTTCAATTTTTAATATAGACTCTCGAACAACTTTAAATGATAATTTAGTGTTTAAAATTTACACATACCGGTTTAGTCGTGATACTCAATCTTCTGATAGCACTTATTATAGTCGTGCTTTGGATAGAATTGATCCGGCTAGACTTATGTCGGATGCCATTCAACTTCGCTGGCATGATTCATTTTTGATTCTTGATACATATTAATCATAAATTAAACTAGTTTAATTCCTTAGCACTTACAATTAGTCTTCTTAATAAACATGCACATTTACGTAAAATCAAATTGAAATCCTTTGCTGAAGGGGAGTTCGAGAATAGAGCCCCAGATATACGAAAAATAAATTTCCGATAACTACATACAGTGACATCTATTTAAATCGAGAGGCAGTACAACATAAAAGACTTTCTTACGGCTAGCAAGCAGTGGCATAATTACAAATTCGGCCCCCCCCCCCCCCCGTGAAATTTTGTTGTGTCCCTAAAAATGCTTAATGTACCTATGAAAAAGTAAAGCTTCAAGTGAAAAACTTATTTCTTCCAATTGTCTAGTCTCGCATTAATTAAAAGTATCTGATTTCGAGAGTAGATGACACGAAACATCTTGCAACATAATGCTCTGACTATTTGGAAATATATCGATAAAGCATCACAAATTTCGAATATAATTTGAAAAATATGAAAAATGCCAAATTTTGCAAGTTCTCAAATATCGAATTATCCGTAAGTTTTGTTAAAAGATGGTATAAGCATAAAATATGTATCTGCCAAAAATTGGCAATTAGTCGGGTTTTAACTTAACCTTTAATGTTGAGCCTTTTTCGTACTTTTAGGATTTTGCTAAAATGCTTCATATATGTATATGCAAAAAATCAAGAACTTCTAATTTTATGTATGATTTTAGTAGCAGAATTAATTTCGAATACTCGTATTTGATCTTAAAGTTAAACAACAACCATCAAAAGCTTTTAGGTTTAAAAGGCTTTCAAACCAAACCATTTTACTACGAAACTAGATATTATAAAGGAAAGTGGTATTTTCAGATAAATTTAGAATATTTGTTTTCAATGGGCTTTAAGCAAGATAATTAAATTATACCTTTTGGGTTTGAACTTAACATTTTGGAGAATTTTTAAAATTTAAGGTTTTTCTTAAAATGTTTTATAAGCAAAACTTATGTTTTGTAAACAATGTCAAGCACAATTAGTTTTAAGATCTTTCAATTAGAAAAGCTTTTTAAGCCTATCCATTTTACTCAGAAATTCGATTTTAGATCGGGTAACGGAATTTAGGGATAATTTTGTATATTTGTTCTCAATATAAATTTTCAAGAGCTTTTAATCAAACCAAACCATTTCACTAGGAAACTTGGTGTTATTATAATCTTTCGTTTATCGAAGCTTTTTGCTCCGAAATTTAGTATTAAAAAGAACTACGGTATTTTGGGATACATTTAGAATATTTGTTACAATGAGCTTTGAGCGTGATAGATATAAACTTAACATTTCTCAGACTTTTAATAATTTCAGGTTTTTGTTACACGGTTTTACGTGCACAAAATATGTATTTCCAAAAAGTTTCAAGAGCTTTTAGTTTTAAGAGCTCTCACTGATCGAAACTTTTAAACAATTTATCCCAAAATTAGCCTTTGTAACGGAATTTTGGGATATATTTAGAATGTTATTGTTTCCAATGAGCTTTAAGATTGATAATTAATTTATATTTTTTGTGTTTGAACTTAACATTTTTGAGCCTATTCATAATTTGAGGATTTTGTTAAAATGTCTTATTTTGTATTTGCAAAAAACTTCGAACTTTTCATTTTATGAGCTTTTACGTTTCGAAACTTTTTAACCCAAATCATTTACTTTTTATTCTGAAATTCGATAGTTTAAAGGAAGGTGGGATTTTGGAATAAATTTAGAATATTTGTTTCTAATGAGCTTTAAGCTTGACAATTAATTCATACTTTTTAAGTTTGAACTTAACATTTTTGAGCTTTTTAATAATTTCTGGTTTTTAATAAAATGTTTTATGAGCATAAATTATGTATTTGAAAAAATTCTCAAGAGCTTTAATTTTAAGAGCTTTCACTTATTGAATCCTTTTAAACAAACCATTTTACTACGAAATTTCATAAAACAAGGGATGATGGAATTTTGGGTAAGATTTAATATATTTTTGGGCTCAATGTAAATTATTAAGAGCTTTTAGTTTAAATAGCTTCTCAAACCAAACCATTTGAATTTTAAATTTGATATTATAAAGGAATTTTGTATTTGGGATTAATTTAGAGTTTTTGTTTTCAAATATCAAATTATCCATTGTTATGTAAAACCAAACGAAATCCTATTCGTGCTAATCATCGCCATGTATCACGTAAATAACCTGGCCATTCTTGGATAATTTCTAATAACCTACAGGAAATCGGAGAATTATCGAAATTTAACCATGATCTCAAAAATCTTTTAAATATCACCATTTAGATTTATATGTGTAAAACGTCAAGTTTTTACAACTCAAAGCTAAGCGCAGAACATTGCCTTTCGAAATTCGAATAAATTTGAAAATCTTTAAAAATCTCGAATGTCTCTGAATGTCGATAAACTTAAGAAATCTAGAATAAACCGCTGAACAATTTCGATTACCTCATAAAAATAATAATATATAGTTTTTAAATATCGAACAATCGTATTCTTCGAATAGGCTCTAAAATTCTCGAATAACCTGACTATTTCATAACACTGAATCACCGATTAAGTCACAAACATTACGCATCGAGAAGCGAGAATTTCCAAAACCAGGAAACTCCCACCAAAACAATCAAAAAAAAAAACACCATCACTATAGTTGCACAATTATTAAGTTGGCATTTGCATTTTCCTTATATTTAAATAAGTTTTTCAAAACAAACCGGTAAACTTAATTTTTATTTATGGTTTACTGGTAAACAAAAGATCCGCTAAATAAAAAACTTTAAGTCGAACGAACGCTAAATGATTATAGAGACTGACTATTTTGGCTCAAGTGAGGGAAACAAAAATTTATTTTCAGTTGCGGTTTTGTATTTTTCTAGTTTCTTCTTGAGTTTTATGAACATCATAATGATACATCGCAAGCTGCTAACACTAGCAGATTACTATATAAGCTAACTTTTTCAAATCAAATTCAACATTTTCTAATCAAAACTTGTTTGTAAATGGTTAAATTGGTTTAACCTTTAGATTTATTGGGCCTTTAGCTCAATTTGATTTGTAAAAGTTTGAATTTCAAATGCAAAAGGGTTAAACTTGGAGTTACGCAAAACATATAATACAAATAAACCAACGCGGCAAACACTGAAATTGTTGTTTTCTTCTAAATCTAAATATCGGTCAGAACCTAAAGGAATTTTTACTTCTATGGAGTCAGAACCGAGAAGAAATTGTTGAGCCGGTCTTAAGAAAATATTTAATAGCAACAGGAACAATTTCTTCTTTTTCTAAAAATTAGAACACCGCCTGTTCCTAAAAATTTCCTAGAAATGTACCGTTCTGCAAATTTGAAAAGGTAAGCTTAATCTGAGCTATGTAATCTTAAATTTAAACTAATAAATTAAATCTCGCGGGCCCCAACACCCGTGGGCCTACCCGCGGCTGCCAGCAAGGCGGACCGGGTTCAGCTAGTTGAAATATAAAACTAAATAAATTAAAATAACACATTTCCCCTAAATGTCATTAACTGAGTAGCAATGTTTTCTTGTATAGTAGCCAGAGCCTTCTAGAGTATAGAGCCATAATCATTATGACGTATTTTTTAGAAGCTTTTTTAGTGGTATAACTTTTCACTAATTTCCATAGGAATCCATAGTAAAAATGGTGTTTTTTAGCTTCAAGTTTTTCATTGAAAAAAGCAAAAATGTTACAAAATTTTTATACAAAAGTGTTCTACATATCTTTAGCAACAATATACAGGAAGGGTTTGTTGGTATTAAGTAAATATTAATTCCAGAAATATTAAAATTAAATTATTTCTAAAATATATTTTTCGAACTTTCATTTTGAAAAATACATCAAAGTTGGCTCTGACGAATTAAAATAATACTTGCTACATTTATCTTTAGTTTTACTAGTGTACGTCAGATGTCTCAGATTTATACAGAAAAATACGAAAAAAATTGTTTAATCACAAAATTATGACACGTTCTTAATATTTTGAGAATTTGTTTTGCTTTTCCTACAATTTTTGAACTTAAATTTCCCCAAGTGGCGATTTTTGGTACGGTTTTTCAAAATGTTTATTGCCCACTGCCATCTATGTATATTGGCTTAATGCACACGATTTGTAGTAAGCTTTCCTTTTTAATTTGACCAGAATGCTGTTGTTATGAACTTTTTTTTATATTTTGGTTTAAATAAACCAATTATTACAAGAAAATGAAAACGATTTACTTAAACGAGATTTATATATGTTGAAATTCAAATATTTATGAAAATATTTCAGAAATCATAATTAAGAATTTGTAACGTTTTCATTTACAAATTTGTCTTCGGAAAAAAAGTGATTTCCCATATATTTTATGTGTTTTACTATGAAAATTTTGGTTTATTCCTCGTTTCTAATTCCCTTATAAAAGCTTCGTTTTTTAGATTATGGCTTGTATAATCAAGGTTGCTTTGATAGTAGCTATGTTTTAGTAAAATTTTCATTGTTCTATATACTCCAATGAAGAAATTACTAAAATAGAACTAAAGCATATTTAGTAAAATATAGGAAGAATTTTATTGCCATTCTCTCGATTATTTCTACATATTTTAAAGAAAGACCATACAATTTCGGTGCCTCTGATTGCGGTTGTTGATTTCTTTAATAGTAGGTTTCGGGACCTATAATTGTTGTGCCAATATGCATAAGCCTCTCTCGATGATTTCTACACATTTAATAGAGAATACAATTTTATTGAAAATCACTGACTTCGAAATTTATATAATTTAATTTAAACAATTTTTAAGTTTATAAAACACTTTCTTTATTTGTGAAAAATTTTTATGTTTTATGTATCCACTACTGGTTTCGAACAATCCTGTTCATCAGCAGGTAGTTTTTTAAAACTGAACACCTCAGGTGTTCAAAACTACCTGATGATGAACAGGATTGTTCGAAACAAGTAAACATAAAACATAAACAATTTTCACAAATAAAGAAAGTGTTTTTTAAACTTAAAAATTGTTTAAATTAAATTATATAAATTTCAATTTTTTTGTGATAAAGCGTGTGTTTTCGAATCGCAAGATGTTGAGTTATATATCATACTATATCACTGACTTTATTGAAAGATCCGAAATTTGCTTTTGTGATTCGATTGTGGTGGTTTATATATCTAACAGTAATTTCGTGACCTGTAATTGTTGTTCCAATATGCATTAGCATCTCGATTATTTCTACACCTTTTATAGAAAATCACTGAGCATTCCACAAAAAAAATTATCAACTCTCCATTTTGTACAATTTTTGGTTTACTTTTTTTATTCTGTTTCACAGAATGAGTTTTTTCCATGAATATTCGGCTTGGCTGTCGATGTTGAAGCATGGCTAGGTTGCCCCATGATTTATTCTTGTTTGGGTTATCGTAGTGGATCCATTTTTCATCACCAGTAGCTATACGATGCAAAAACTCCTTACGTTTATGCCTGACAAACAGTATTTCACTTGAACAAAATCGGCGTTCAACGTTTCTCGGCTTCATTTCACATGAAACCCAATATCCTTGCTTTTGAATCACTCCCAATGATTTTAAACGATGTAAAATTGCTTGATGAGTCACTCCTAATGCAAGTGTAAGTTGTTCTTGCATTTGGCATGAATCTTCATCCAATAATGATTCAAATTCCGCGTCTTCGTACTCTTTTGGCCTTCCGCTACGTTCTTTATCTTCGACATCAAATTCACCGATATTAAAGTTTTGAAACTAGATTTCTTCTAGTAAGAAGTAAAATTATATTTTTAGGATTATTGAAGATTTCAAAATGTTTAAACGGAACTGGAAGAGTGAAATTATAATGTATGGCTCCTAGATTTTAATTTAATTTATTTTATTAAATAAAGTGAGACTTGACTTCAACTGAGATTATAATTGAAATTATCAGTTGTGTTCTGTCACCTTTGCATTGCATGCTCCATGATTTTCTCTTTTCAGAACGATAGTGATGAAGAAGAGTGAATCCAGGGATTTAAATAAAGAAGCCAGTTGTTATCCCTCACATGGCGGATATGTTTCACGAAATTACCGTTTAAGAAGACTATCAATTGGTTTATTATGGCTCGAAAAAAATTTGGATCGAGAGGCCGCCTTTAGGTACGGCCTTTAGGTTTAGGATAAAATCGCATAACCTCTTATTACTGGAATAAAATAGTCGTTAAGCAGAACAAATATAGATTTATCCATCTTCAAGCATGTTAAGTGATAAAATTGTGTGAGTTGGTATTCGATATCCATTGACAAGGCCACACACAATATGCACCTACATCAATACAGTAAGATAAAATACGAAGTGTTAAATTACTTAGAGTCATCTCTAAAAACCCTTGTGAAAGGCTATCGAGCATCTGACATCCAGCAACACATTCTAGTATGAGACAATATTTAAACTTGTTAGCTTACACTGGCAATTTCGTTCTTTTAAAATATGTTCCCCCTTTCTTACCCGATTTTTTTAAATTTAAATAAATAATATTTGTTAAACAAAAACAAAAAAAAAATCAATTATTCACCTTGTACCATCATTATCACTATAGTACAAATTAAACATATCTTGTTAATCTTAAACGAGTGTAGCAACGCACACCTGACACATAGAATAACACGATTTGTTTTATGTGACTGTAACATACATCGTTCGAATTTAGTTTGGTTGGTAGAATTTGTCATTATATTTGCAGTCAGAAGCAAACACCCGACTTTAATCCCATATTAAATATTACTCTTACTCTTATAATAGAAAATCCTACTTTTGAATAAAAAGTAGAAAAATAAAAAAAAAAACTTTTCCACTTTCAATTTTCCTATTATACTGTTTGCATTTACATTTTTAAATTAATAAAATTTTTCAAGCACATTCGTTTTATCTTCTTAAAAATTATGAAAATATTATAAAAAACATAATTTAGAACGATAACAGAAATACTTATCACTCATTTGTAGAACAACCACTCAGAATATATTTTCCAGTACAGGGCTTCTTATATATTATAATAACGTCTGTTTAATTACTTTACATACAATGTTATTTACGGGTGGCACTCACCCTCTTGTTAATCTTGTGTTCATGCTATTAAACCAAATCTGTCTCAATATGTTAAAATTAAAATTAACAAGCGAATCCTATTAAGTCTAATGAACTACAATGATTTTCATTACAAAAAAAAAAAAATTTAAATTTGGCAACTCATTAATCAAATATTTTAAAAATTTTTTCTTTACCATAAAAAAATAAAATTAAAAATTCCTAAATTGATTTTATCACAAACAAAAAAAAAACACAACATTTAATATTTTCAAATTATCCGACCAATAAAGCATAACATTTTTGTAATTTAATATTTTCAGAATAATTGGAAAAAAAAAATGAAATTAATTATTTTTGTTTTAAATCAGATGAATATTTGGAGGAAATTTTAATTGTATATATTATGTGTATGGTTTTTGGTAAATACGCGGTCGGTTGTTGACTGCTCATCGGAGTTAGTGGAACGGCATTTATTAATTTTTATAGTAAGAGTTGTTTGTTTGTGGACGCGATTATGTACACGCACGTCTGCTTGCCACACCAACAATTTTTGTTGTTGCAAAATCAATATATTAAAATTTAATTTCTGGTATTGTCTAGAAAATTTCTACAAATAGCTACATCCTATAAATTAATAAAAATGCTGCAAATTAAAAATGAATTTTTAATTTCGTTGTGTTATTGTTATACACGAACAACCTGTGTCAACATCGATATATTCGTACAATACATTTAGGTAAATTGGAATTGCTAAATAAACATTTTTGATTAGAAATTTGTAAAAATTGAATATTCATGAGACTGCTGTGCAATCTAAAATCTAATTGGTTTAATAAAGTTTTAGAAATTTTTCATCACATTTTGTTTTGGATAAAGTAAATCAAGCCTGTCGTAAATTCATGCACCTTGTATAAGAGTATGGATTGTAACTTGTATGGTTTCACACTGCCTGAACTAAAGGCTTTTATTTGATGATTTTAGCGGAACAGCTTGAATTCATAGCTTAGCTCTTGACAAAAAAATAAATAAATTCGGCTCATGACATTTTTTGTACAACTACTAACATAAAGAGTGTAGCTAATTTCTCTCTTTGAGAATAAGAAAAAATTTGAATTTGGTTCCTATTACATTTTTTGGCATATTATAATTTTATTCCACAATTTATTATTTACGTTTTAATTTAATAACACAATTTTTATTTTATTTTCACCTACAATTTATTAAGAGGCTTTAACGGGACGCCAGAACCACGTTTGAGCCGCCATTGTATCGACCACACGCCCGGCCTCCTCAAGTTGTCCATGTCAGCAAAGCTGAATGTCCCGAAACCAGATCATCTCACAGTCACCAACTGCAGCTTTGTAGGCTATCGCTCAGGGTGGAGGTGGATCTTAAAGGTGGTCTCAGCAATCATTCGATTCGACGCGGCTTCAAGACGTGAAGGAAAACTGAAATAGTTTCAATTGCTATTGACAAATTATCGGAAGCACGTGCAAAGGTCGTTTCACTAATATATGATGGGTTAATATCCAATCAAAATATGCTGGAAAAACTTTGGGACTTGCTAAGTATAAAGAAACCTAAGCCATGGTTTCATTTCAAAAGTAATCTAATTTGAAATGATATTTATCTTATTTGAATCAAATGTTTTAAATAAGGATTTTTGAGGAAATCCTATGCAAAATATATGCGTACTCCTCGATCCAAGTCATATGCTCGAAAAAGCTCCTCATACAACAGAAGGCATAGTGAGATGGAAGTATATCGATGCTTTATACAATCTTCAAACGAAAGAAAAATTTAAGTTAGGAAATAAACTTTCTATCTAAATCGCATGTGGAGTTTCAAAAGAAAAAAATGAAAGTTTCACTGGCAGCTCAAACTATGAGCCAATCAGTGGCCACTGAAATTGAGTTTTGTAATCATGAATTAAAATTACCAGAGTGAAATTTATAAGGCATATAAACGATGCATTAATTTATTAAACTTTCGTAATCCTTTTGGCCAAGGCCTCAAAGCACCGCTTTGTAAAAGCAATAAAGATTGCTGGTTGCCAGAATTATCATTAATTGCTCGATATTACTTCCTTAAATAGAATTGCGACGTTTCAATTTGCTACACAAACAAAGCGACTGGTTTTCTGGAAACTTTGTATGAAGAGTTAATTGAAACCAATTAGGTGTGCGGCCGCGCACCTCGATCACACCTCGAGCCAGCCCTGCCACACAACAGCACTCAACTTATTGTTTTTACCAAATTTTGTTAAGCCTTTTGCGGATATAACTGCATGCATATGTCGAAAATAAAAATCATTATTCTCCTGTTTAAATTAGCAATCATTCACACCGAGCAGCGTAGCAGATTTTTTTTTTTACTTTTATCAAAATTGTTTTTGTATTATACGAGAATTTAATACTATAATTTGAGAACAACGTTTATTTTTCAAAATATTTGATTAAAAAACAAATAGATACACATGAAAATAACAGAAACGAAACAATACGTCATATTTATTGAGGTAACGTTTAGCAGGAAAGAGCATTTTGTTTTTACTGCTGGATGTGGAACCTGTTGATGCGACGGCAGACCAAATTCTTTCAAAACATTTAATTGAAATTTTTCTATTCAAAATAACTCAAACTGTGATTTGAATTCATTAAATAGGTAAATTGGTTAATATTTAAATCTGTTGTTCGCTGCCGCTGCTCGATGTGTTTCACGCTTTAAAGTTGAAACACACTAAGAGCAGGCGCGACATATCACAAACAGTCCACACTATCGGCTACTTGTATCCAGTCACACCGAGCAGCGCAACAGATTTTTTTATATTATCAAAATTGTTTTTTGTGTTTTACGAAACTTTAAAACTAACGTTTATTTTTCAAAATGCTTTATTTCAAAACAAATAGGTACACTAGAAAATAATAGAAATTAAACAATACGTCAAATTTATTGAGGTTATGTTTAGCAGCAACGAACATTCTGTTTTTGCTGCTGGGTGTGGAACTTCGTGGAACCTATTGATGCGACGGCAGAACCAACTTCATTCAATTGTTCTTCATTCAAAACACGTGTCCGCTTAATTAAAATAAATCAAAAAGAGCCAAACAGAAAAAATTAAATCAATATAATGTGTGCAAAGAAAACAAAAAATCAAAACAATCTAGCATGCTTTGCAAATTCAAAATAACTATAGAATAGAGGTGGAAAACTATCGATAATTTCAACTATCGATAGTTTCGATATTAATATAAAAAACAATCGATAGAAAACTATCGAAACAAATTAAAAGACTATCGATATTCTATCGATACTATCGGATAATAAATTTTGTCCACGACTAACGTATAATATCAAAAGCTACTTAATAAATAAAGCCTCCATGATGAAAGCAAGCTTTATTTATGGTATCAAAAAATCCAAAAAAAAATGTTTATTTCATAGTTATTGGATGAAGAGACATGACCTCAGTTTATTCAAAATATATTAATGAAAATTGACTCGAAATTAATTTTATTTTAATTCAATTGAATCTATAAACTTTCATTTCCACCTGACTTGGAGGATTTTTCCGTGAGCTTTTCCAATTTACGATAATAATGATAACAAAATAAGATATTTTGTATCTGAAAAAGCTTATAAATAGAGTAAAAACATGTAAAAAAGAGACAATGAAAAGCCACAGCCATATCAGCCACAGCTGATCAGCACAGGGTTGACACGGATGTCAATCTAGAATGAATACCATCATCTTTATGTTTCTCTGAAATAATTTGCATTATATAACTTAAAAATAAAAATACTTAACTTGGAATTGTTAGCTTATTTATCATTTTATGAATTCACGTAATTTATTCCTTTAAACAAAGTGATTGACAATAATTAATCAATTTATTAATTTATATTTTTATTTTTGTCAATCAGCTTGTTTGTTTACTTTTTAAAATCGAAAATATTTGACAGCTCTGTTTTCTATTACACTGTAAAACAGTCACGAAAACTGTATTATCGACCTTAACCTCATATACCCATGCGCAGGTGGCGATAATGATAGTTGCAAGACTTGTTTACTCTGGTTTTTTGGGTATTTAAGAATAAGCCGTTTTTAATTTTAGTTAGTCTGTTCAAGTTTTTTGGCTGTCAAATACATACAAAAAAAATTAATATTTCTTTTTGGAAACAACATATTCCATTAAATTGTTCGCTTAAAGTGTGTAAAAATAAATAAAAATTTATAACGATTAAATTAAATAAAACAAATTGGTTTTTGGTGAAAAATAAAAGGTTTATTAAAAATACAAAATAAAATAATAGTGTGTGATTAAAAAACAGTACAGTTCACTACAAGAAATTGGTCGTATGATCAATCATTTCGAGAGACTTTCGCGCCAGGTAAATGCGTCCACCATTGCTTGGACAATTCCATTGATGATATCATCCAGCAAATACTTCTGTGCCTCTCCAGGCATGACATTTACAATAATAAACACAACAAAAAATATGGTAGAATGGTTAGCATACAAAACATGAAACAAACATACTATAATATGTATGATGCATATTATCAGATGCAGTAAATAAAATGAAACCAAAAAATATGAAAACAAATATTGTTTATTTAAAATATATTTATTAATGGTATTTAATCGCATGATTCAATAAAACCAAGGTTAGCTCGAAATATGTAAACAAATGGCCATCTTTTTTTTTGACGTCACTCAATTCTCAATACGTATATAAATTACAACAACAAATAATAAAACGAAAAGTAAAAAATAATTGCATGACGTCACGAACACGAGTTTTGAAAAATCGAGCTAACCTGTGATTTATAGAATCATGATTTAATCGTACATAAAAATGTTTCTTTTTGAATTATTGTTTAGGTAAAAAATGAAATAAAATATTTTATGTCAAAAAAGCTTAAAAATAGAGTAGAGTACACAAATGTAAAAAAGAGATAAACATATGAAATATAAAATGGCGCATGATGAAGCAGATGTCAAATAGAAAAACAACAACAAATTATGAAAATACATTTTTATTTAAAATTTTTCGAAAACATTTTTAATTTTTATTTAATTGACTAATCGTTTTTGTTGAATTATTGAATAGTAAACGTCTAATATTCAAATGTTGGTTTGGCAACTAAAAATAAAATTAAGAATCAACAAACAAACCAAAATCTTTTCTGGTGAATGCAAAAAACTTAGGACGCGTCCGATTTCTGTGAGAAATAATTTTTCTCTGATAAATTTGACATTACTGAAATAATTTTCTCTACCACATTTGAAATAAGTTAATTTGCTGTTCGAATACTGAAATAATTTTGGCATAATAAATTTCAAAGATAATGCTTGGAGAACAATACATACAATAACACTAAAGCGCCTAGATTATTTTTTTTAAAATGTTAACCCCAATAAAGGTACCTACGGATCACCGTCATATTCACCATAAAAATTAATGAAATTTGAAGTAAATTCATTCCGTTTCGGAATAGTCAGATACCACCAATAATTGGCTCACATCGATATTAGGGTAATCTTGTTTCACCATTTGCCCTAATACAGACATGAGCGAACCAACTTTTCTGTTCATTTTTTTATTTTGGCTGAGTATTTTTTGTTCAAATAAACTCATCTCAGTGCGATCGGATAATGAACTTCCGCGAATACTATTTTGAGAATTTGCTCCCGAACCATACTTTGATGACATGCTTGGTGTGGATGCATTATCAGTTCCAACCCAATCTACTACCGTACATTCCAAGATATTATCGCTTGTCTCCAATCCCTCTAAATTCCTGTACAACCTTGATGGATGGTAATAGTATTTCAAGGCAGTAAATTTATCTAATGCTTCGAAAAATGACCCAGTACTTGCTTGATTAGACGGCCCATCGTCATTTGTACCATCTCCCGAGTTTCCTTCACATATTATCTAGAAATAATTATATTATTTTATTTCATTTTAAAAAACATTATGAAATATCTTTACCTTGTATTTTCTAGCCAATGCTTGCCATTGGTGGCGGCATAACTCGTCTGTTTTTTTTATTTCTTCATTTACTTTCCTGTTTAAAAACAATTCTCGAATTAAAAAATTTTAGGTTAAACCTACAAATTATTTAAAATTTACCTCCAACCTTTCCGCTGATTGGAATTTTTTCCTGTAAATAAATGATTTATTTTAATTCTCGTTTGAATTAATTTGTGTTTCTCTGCTTCTGTCCCTATAAATAATAAAATGAATTAATAACATTCTAATCCAGTTAGGTAATTAAATTACATTACAAATTTACATTTTGTTTAGGCAACGTTCACTATTCTTTATCTTTTGTTTTTCTTAGCTTCCATTTTGTTTGTTTGTTTCTTCTTGTATGTATGAATGACGAATAACAGTCAAATTTTAAATAATTTTTATCTGCTAGTTGAGCAGATAAAAAGTTTGGCATTTTTATTCACCACTTTTTACGTCAAATTTTTAAATTTTTGACTTTTTATGCGGTTTTTTATTCATTTGAAACACGACTTTAGATAACTAAAAAAAATTGAAATCATTTTTGTAATTTTATCTAGTGGTCTCTTGCCGCTTTCATTATAATTAAATTAAATCGTCATAATATCGGAAATTATTTTAGAATTATTTAAAAGATTTTATTTTATTTGTCGGTCGTGGACAAAGTATCGTATTCTACTCGCATATAATGGCTGTTATTCACTCAGATGTTTTACGACACTCGCCTATCGGCTCGTGTCGGCAAACTTCATCTTCGTGAATAACAGCTATCATTATTATGCTCGTTCAATAATATACTATATAAAGTTTTATTCAATAACATATAGGCATAGAATAATAGAACTATACATAGAATAATTATATCGAACGAAATGTTTGGAAATGTTTTGGGGTAGAATCGCTTTACTTTGGGGTACAATCACTTCAAAGAATACACAAATCCAAACCTTTAATATAATACAATTAAAAATATTCTCTCCGTTTGATTGTTACTTCTCTTTATTTGTTTTTATCATCACGATCTTACTACATCGTGCATTTCACGAGTAACGAGAACTGTTTGTAGTTGTGTCCTGGTTTGTTTTTGTAATATAGTAGTACTGCATGAAAAAGCATAATTACAACATATTTTTTGTAATTTCATTTTGTATGCGTACTCGTATTTGATTGTTGGTTGAGTGTATGTGAGTGTGTAGAGAAAAAGTAGATAACTAGATATATTTCTTATTTCTGTTGTTTATTTTTTCGTTTATTTTCAATTTTTCAGTAATTTTGCTTTTGTCAGTCATAGCGGCAAGATCATATTAATTTTGTGGAATAATTTTACCCAATAAATTAATTCATTAATAGAGCCGTTTATTTTGAAAGTGGGGCAAGTCCATATTTTGTTGAAACGAGAAAATGAAGGAATAGAGAAACAATAAAAATATACGGGATTTTGAATTTTCTTATTTTTTGAACGATTATTAGGGATTATTTTTTTTTATTTTGACTATAAATTGTTCACCGTTAGAAAGATTATACTTTTATTTATCTATTGTTATCATTAACTTATATTTTAATTGAAAAATTGACTTGTACCACTTTCAAAATTAACGGCTCAATTAAATCAATGCATCATACCATTGTGTTTATTAGGCAAATATTACATACATTTTATTATTTGTCATTGAAATTGATTAATTTTTTCAGCTTTTGTTTACCCTTTTCGTATCTATCAAATTTAAAAAAAAAATATTATAGCCTGCACTTTGTATCTTTATTTTCTCAGCATGAGGAGTTCTGGAATAGTGTGCGCGGTTAAATCGTGTGAATCATCACGCAGAAAGAAGCCTGAACGTAAATTTTTTGTATTTCCATCCGACAAAACCTTATTTGAAGTTTGGGTTAATAAATGTGGGCTAAGTCAAGTAAATCTACCAAAACGTTTACAGATATGTGAGAAACATTTTAATTCTGAGTGTATAGGCAAACGGAGGTTAAAGCTAAATTAAGTTCCTGAATTTTACTTGACATACCCGGAGTTGAAGGTAGATAATAAAACTACATTAAATTACCAAAATATTGAAACCAATACAAATAAAAGCACACCCATACATGATGGCAGATCTAATTTTAATTTTGAACCAACTTAGAGACGTCAGTACAAAATAATAACAGAGCTATCCCATCATGCAATAGTTGCGAATCTCATATGAAAAATTCATTTTATTATAAAGGGAAATATGAAGGGGCACTGAAAAAAATTAAAATTTTGAAACTGAACGTGAGTAACTTAAATAAAAAAATTGCCAATGTTAAGAAACGAGTAAAGTACAGTAAGAATAATTTGCAATTGATCTCTGCCCATAAAACCAAATATCTCTCTGAAACCATTAACAAATTACCTCAAGTTAGTTTGGAAGCCAAACAATTTATCAAAATGTTGGTTAATAAATCAAAATAGTGGCCCTTGGAACAAAAAAATATCGCACAGAGAATATATTTTAAATCACCCAGCTGCTACAATTTTCTAAGAGAAAATTTAAAATTACATTTACCCTCAAAATCTTCTCTTAGTCGATGGACCTTGTTAAAAAGTTTGAAACCCGGACTAAATAGTTTTGTACTTAGTAGTCTTAGAGAAGAAATATCCGAGATGACCGAATAAGACAAAAATATAGTGTTAATGTTTTATGAAATTTCTATTCGACCTGACCTAGAATACGACCAGGTAAACGACGTTATTGACGACTTTTCCCAAGTAAATAAAAATAGATACCCGACAGTTGCAAATTACATCAATGTATTTATTATTCGAGGACTGTTTAAACAATATAAATACACAGTGGCATATCACGTAACCGAAAAAAATATGGAAGGTGTGGTTACCAAAGGAGTGCTAATGGAAACCAGTCAAGCATTATTTAGTATTGGTTTCAAAGTTATGGCGATAGTATGTGATCAAGGTCCAAATAATCGGAAATGCTTTAATTTACTTAATGTTACAAGAGAAAATCCTTTTTTTTTTTTTGAAGGTAAAAAAATTGTCGCATTATTTGATACACCCCATTTGATAAAGTCAATCCGAAACAATTTAATCACTACAAATTTAGATACCCCTGACGGGACTGCTAGTTGGAAAGTAGTTATGGAAATGTTTGAAGGCGAATAATTCAGAACGACTAAACTCTGTCCGAAATTAACAGTGCAACATATATATCCAAATACTTTTCAAAAAATGAGGGTAAAATATGCAACCCAAATATTTAGTCGAACTGTAGTTGCGGCTATACGAACAATGATTGATTTTAATAAGTTTTCGGTTAGCTGCAATAAATGCATCATCAACAGCATGTGAATTTAAATTTTATGTTAGATTACCTTGTTAAAATTAAACCAAATCCTAGAAAAACTATATATTGTTTGAATGGCTTGATACAAACCATAAGAGGTATTTTATTATTATTCGATTATCTTCAAGAAGACAATTACAATATTTGTTTCAATAAGATTCTTTCGGCTTTTTATAGACACAATATATTAATAATAATGGCATTCACAATATTTTCGACTTGTCAATCAGAAAAATGAAGAGGCCAGTCATTTATAATATATCTACCAAAAAAGTAGAAATATCAAAATCCCCCCCGTACTTTAACCCGAGAGTTAATACAAAATGTATTTTTACTCTAAAAAAGAAAACCTTTCCTTGCGTTTTCGGTGGGTAGTTTGGTTTCGTACTGATAATCTCAAAACAAAAAGTTCGATCTACTCATCAGGTAGCTACGACCAAACTACAAAAATACAATTCCAACTCCATACATTAAGTATGAAGAAAGAACATGGTTGACTTAGCGAATCATAAATAAATTCACCATATGATTCGCTAAGTCAACCATGTTCTTTCTTCATACTTAATGTATGGAGTTGGAATTGTATTTTTGTAGTTTGGTCGTAGCTACCTGATGAGTAGATCGAACTTTTTGTTTTGAGATTATCAGTACGAAACCAAACTACCCACCGAAAACGCAAGGAAAGGTTTTCCTTTTTAGAGTAAAAATACATTTTGTATTAACTCTCGGGTTAAAGTACGGGGGGGATTTTGATATTTCTACTTTTTTGGTAGATATATTATAAATGACTGGCCTCTTCATTTTTCTGATTGACAAGTCGAAAATATTGTGAATGCCATTATTATTAATATATTGTGTCTATAAAAAGCCGAAAGAATCTTATTGATTTAATACAGACAACTAAACTTCTCTTTCTAATATTTGTTTCATGCTAACTTCAAGGCTTAATCAGGATCCGCTAGAAAACTTTTTTTCGTGTATTAGGCAAAGAGGTGAAAATAACCATAATCCATCGGTTCATGAGTTTTCCAACACCATTAATATCGATAAAATTTTTGGACAGCTCTACATCGGCGAATTGTGAAAATGATAATGATGAATTATTAATGCCAACTGTTTCATCGTACATGCCTTTCGAATCTGTTAACAATAGTATGGAAATAATTTCTGATCAGATTGATCAATTCGGTTCGCTCCATGCACCAACTGAACTATTTTTCAACATTTCAAAACTTCATATTGAAATATTTTCTCATATATTTAAAATACACCCGGAAATTGAAAATATTAAAAGGTATATTTCTGAAGTTTGTGTAGCACGTACAGATGCAAATAAATTGTTTAAAACGTGGTTTAGTAAAAATAATCCTTGCTATGATCATAATTGCAAAATATTAGATTTCACTATTTTAATTCTTTTAAGAAATTATTGTAAATGGCGCATAAAAAAATTTGTTGGCTTAACAAACAATATTTAGAAAAATTAAATATGTAATGTAGCCAACCGATCCTGTAAAGCCTCATCGACTTTCTCTGAGTCACCTCCAATGCACGTTCTAGCAAAATGACAATTCATTCCACCAAGTGCCCAGTATTACAATTATTGTTACCCAACATGCAATTGAAGATATATTTATGATCGACCATCAGCAAGAAATCTCGCGAATTTACTGTTCAATAAACATATTTTTGTTAGTGACGAAAAATAATATTTTACAATAAATAAAATACATATGCAAATAAAAAGAAAGAAAAGAAAAATTTGAATGAAACATAAGGTATGGAACAATCGAAGAGGAGAGAAAATAGAGCAAAACCATTATATAATGTTTTTATTATCGAAGTTTAACTGTAGGGACATGGAATTCTGACACATACCGATTTTGTGTAATATGAAACTACTATATAGTTCTATTATTCTATGATATAGGTTAGCTAGAACCAGAAAATATAAAGTCAAGGTAGGTAAAATTAAAAAAAATCACAGTTATGTAATTATAATCGGAAAGTTTCCCAGTTTTCCAGTTTGTTTTAAAAGCAGCCAATCGTTTTTATGTAAGAAAATGAGCATCTCAACATTTTTGGCTTTCAGGCGAAATAGTCGATCACTTATAATTTGACGAGCATATAAAAGGAATGCCAACAAGAAAAACGTAACTAAAGTAATATCGCATAATAGCAAAACTCTCTTGTACAGATAAAATATCAATATATCGATAGTATATAAAAAGTATCGATTGTTTTCGATAGTACGAAACTATCAATATATCGGTAGAGAAAGCGCCTCTCTAGGAAAAAAGTTAAATTGATGCACCTGATAAAATGACATTTATCACAAATGCGACAAAAGAAAATTTAGCAATGCGGTAATTAAAAATTGTTTTTATAGTCCAAATTGTGTTTACAGTTCAAAATTGGAATTGTTTACAATAATTTCGAACGTCAGGCAGCTCAGTTTAAAAATTTTCCACTAGGTGGAATTCGTGATGCTCCAATCGTTAATAGAAAGATATTCGAATTCAAATTTGTAATGTTTATTATGACATAGGTATATTACAAAAACAACAATATTGTAAATTTCAAAAATACCTTATTTTGCATGACGATTTTCAGTTTTCACTAACTGTGGATTTCCACTTGGGGTGCCTTTGCAAACAATTGTAATCTGTTTTAAATTTTTTCACACGGATATGTAGTATACATACATTGAAAAAAAAACATATCGGTATCATAAACAAATTTACAATACTATTTGCAATCAAAAATAGTCATGCCTACATCTTTTTCCATTGCAAATTTTGCATTTACAAAAAAAAAGTAAAAATTTCCCTTATGTTGTGCAGGAACATTTTCAATCCTGCGATAAACAAAGCAAGCTGAAATACTTTTCCTATGTGAATACTTTATTGTTTTTATTATGATTTTTTATTGACGTCTAGAAATGTTTAAATTGCCAAAATTATTTTGTAATACAAATACAAAATGTTTCTAACACAGTGACGTGAAACAAACAATTATTTGCAAAGGCATCCCAAGTGGAAACCCACTGTAAGAAATAAATATTTTCAAGACTCGATTTTTCAATCAAGTAACAATACATGTTCTATGAACATTTTCGTATAAAAACAAAACAAAAGCTCACATTTCTAATAAACTAAACTGTAAATGAAAATAATCGTAAAGAAAAAATTGTATATACCTTATTTTAAGCTTAGTAAAAAATACAGGTCATACTGGGGCTCTTATTTATACAGTAGACTTACAATCCCTGGCCAATTCGTTGGGATGTGCTTCTAGTTTTGAGTAATATTTGGAACTGAATGCTTTAATTGTTTCTTTAATGGTTTTAATTCCAAGGTCGGCTCGGCGTGTATATTACTATTTTGAATGTACCATGGAGCATTGGTAATACTGCGAAGTATTTTCGCTTGGATTCGTTGAAGGAGTTCTCTGTTTGACTCTGTTTGGTGGATCACCATAACTGAATACCATATGTCCATATAGGTCTGATTATCACTTTGTATAGTAAAACTTTGCTGTCTAATGACAGCTGAGATTTTCTTCCCATCAGCCAATACATTTTGGAAAACGTCATTTTTATTTAATTGCGCTTTGCTTCAATATATTTTTTCCATATCAGCCTTCTATCCAGGTGCAAACCTAAGTATTTGACCTTGGATTTTTGAGGAATATTTATATCGTTTAGTACCACTGGCGGACAGGTGCGTTTGTTCAGCGTGAATGTGACGTGTGTTGATTTTTTTTCATTCACTTTTATTCGCCATAGTTTCGGGAGTATTGTGTGACGCCAGGATGGTCGTATCATCGGCAAATGTTGATATCATTACTTTGTTGGTTACAGACAAATCGGCTGTGTACATCAAGTATAATATTGGTACTAGGACGCTGCCTTGTGGGACACCTGTGTTATCGTAAAAGCAACAAGTTGCATTATTTTGTTTAACCATGTATTGCCTTTCAAGAAGATAGTTTCCCAGAATTGAGTGAAATTTCTTAGGTATACGTTGTTTAATTTTGTAAATTAGTCCAGCATGCCAAACTTTATCAAATGCTTGAGCGATATCCAAGAAGACAGTAGAACAATATTTCTTTTCCTCGAAGGTTCTTTTGATTGCATTTACAATTCTGTTTACTTGCTTCATGGTAATATGTTGATTTCGAAACCCAAATTGATGGTCTGGAATAATATGGCGCACTGTTAACACTGGTTTCAATTCGTTAGTAACATTTTTTCGAATAGCTTGGAAATTGTGGGCAGCATACTTATTGGACGATATGATGGAATTTGTGTTTATTTTGTGCACCCCGTTCGCATGATCGCGTTGAATATGAATGTTATTAGTTTTATGCAATTATCTGGCCATTCCCTTATAATTTTTCCAGTAATAAGATCATGCCCTGGTGCCTTTTTCGGGCTTATACAATTTTTAATTGTGTTCTTAACTTTCTTCCAATTATACTTTATAGGTTTAAAAGGCAATTTGTCATCTATTTGCTCGGGTAGCACGAAAGTATTTGTTTCCTTGTGTGGTGCGAATACTGTCGTTAGATGGTAGCAAAAGCATTGGCTTTTTCTTCATCGCTTCTCGTCCAATCCCCAGTTGGAAGTTTGATCGGTGGATTCGAGTTTGTTGGCCTTTTTAAATTTTTTGTTGCCTTTCACAAAGAGTAGCCTGTCCCTTCGGTTGCCGAAAGTTCACTTAAATAATTCTGGACGCTCTAGTTTTCTTCTTCCCGCAAAGCAAATCTTATAGTCTTAATAGATCGATTTAATTTTCTTTTTAATGACGGTGATTTTGTTAGTTGCCATTGACGGCGAATTTTTCGCTTTTCCTGGATAAGTTCCTGAATATTATGTGGCAGTTTATTAACTTTTTCAAAACTACTTATGACGGGTGTAGCCTTTTCAGCGACAACGCCAGGGTATCTTTTAAATTTTCTGCTGCCGTGTCAATAACTGCTGGTGCGATAAGAGGAATATTCAGTAGACAATTTTTTTTCGACTAGTCTCCTGTATTGATCCCAATCAGTTCGCTTGTTTGTAAGACGTTTCGGAATTTCTGTTCTTAGGACGTCGGTACTCACTGTTACTATTACCGGCGAGTGATCGGAAGATAGATCATAGCAATTGGTTGCCTTCACATACGTACGCGGAATGCCTTTATAGTTACACAGAAGTCAATAAGATCAGGAACTTTCTTTTGATCCGTGGGCCCAGTAAGTTGGGTGACAAGCAGATAAATAATAAAGGATATAGGGTATCTCTCTGATCAGTCTGATTAAAATTTTTTTACCATTTTATGATGTTTTTTTTTGGTTGTTAAATTTGATGCTGGTGAATCCATGTAATAGAGATCAGTGGATTTGACTATGATAATTTTGATGTGTGCGGTTTTTCAAATAAATAGCAAAAATTAGTACTAAAAAGAATTTATCACAGATTTGGGACACATAATTCAAATTTATCGAATTTGGAATAAATAGCCGTTCACAAATTCCAAGATCTGGTTGGCCCTAACGCTATACCAATGCAGAAAAGTGAATCGAAAGAAGGTACACGACTAATACCATTCATTAAAAACGCATATTAGGGTTAATCATATACAGGGTTTTCACATAAAATAGTACTTTCAAATCTAAAATCTGCATTTTACGTTGGGAACAATACTCCACTGGTTTTTTACGCAAAAATTGACACTAGAACTGTTCTGATAGGATTAGTTATTCTCCCGCTACAGTGGTTCAAGTATTTAAATCGCTCGAAATCAGAGGTTCTCGGCGCGGCTTGCCTCGCCGCTTGATGACGTTATTGCGATAATATTATGGGTCAGGCATGTATCCTAAGAACCAACCTACGAAATCATTCATTTAAATTAAATTACAGTTGATCAGTAATTGCCCACCAAGGGTATAATTTCGTGTCAATTTTCTGAACATGCGATGCAAGACTTTATCACGTCAAAAGATCAACCAGTTAACTGTGCTATTAATTTGGACAGACTATTTGTAAATTAAAAAGTAAATTTGTTTTTTTTAATATTCCTTTTATAAATTAAACATGTGTTTTTATATTTAATTTTAAGTTTATATTTATGTATACTATATAAATAAAAAAAATAATTGAAAAGTAGTTTTTTAGTAGCAAAAAACTTACCGAGTATTCTATTTTATTGAACACCACGTATACGCACACCTAAGTGGAAATAATATTACATTGTTTGCGTTTCATTTCCACATGCCCCACATTGTACACAAGCGCATAAACCTCTGGATAGAGAAAGTCATCTTTGGTTTTTACCCTGTTAAAAGAACGTATCTGATCCTGTTAGATTTCTTAATATAAAACTGCAGACCAGTTAGGCTAAATCAATTACTGCGATAAAAGTTGACTTTAAGCATCCATGTTGTTTTTAAATACGCTTTTTTTAATTTATCGCCTACGCAATCCGTAGAACAAAAAAAAAATAATTTAAATGTATGCTCATCATTTATTAGACGCAGTGGGACTATTCTGTTTAGTGTCAGCCGATTATCAAAAGTATCAAATAAATTTTTGTCAAGCATATCTCACTCGATTTTCTATATCCTATAAGCTTACGTAACATCAAAAAGCTTACTTTTAATCAAGTGTTTATTTTTCAAAAATATTCTAATTTTCAATAAAAATTTCTTGCGGGAAATTTAATATCGTTTCATGTTTTCTTCTACAATATTAAAACGCTTTGTTTCCTACATTTTTGCGCGTAATAACAAGGGTATGAGCAATAAATTCTATACAAAAATTAAATAAGAGAAACCCGACATCAAAAGAAACAAAATAATAAAAGGAATAATTTAGCGCGAAAATAAATTTTCTGAATTGAATCCTTGGAATCCTTATACTCGTATGATAACAATATCGAAAATTTCATAATCAGGAATACAATCATATAATACTTTTCCAAGAAATTGATTTTTCAAAAAAACAAAAAATAAAAAATGTTACGCGTTCGTTGCGAGTTGTTTAAATTTAATTTGATATGATGTTACGTATACGATTCGATGTAGGTACGTTTGAAGATCATAAATCGTGCGGAATTATATGAAATTATCTAAGTAACTTATTGTTATATGAACTGACTGATAAGATTGTATGTATATAGAATTTAGAGTCAAAACAATAAATTTAAATTTGCGTCGCTATTCGTAAATTGCCATCGTTGCGTATATGGTAATCATGTAATGTACTTTACACAAATTTATAAATGGCTCCCCTCCATTATTCTTTCTACATATTATTATAAATATATTGCAGACATTTTTCTTATATTATTATAACGACTTTCAAATACGATATGGCATACTATATACTACTACATATATACAACAAGTAGTACAGCAATAAAAACTTAAATTTAATAGTAACTGTCATCTCTGTTTTATAAAATAAAAGTCACCAAGACGTAGCAACAAACAATAGCAGACAATATTCATGTATAAATTATACATATGGAAACTATATTTAAAGGACGTGAGATACGAAAGAAATATGGAAATTAGTATTCAAGTGATAAATGCCTTCATACACAAAATATACACCTTATCTTTCTGTCGTTCGTGCTTCTTGACGTTTTGGTAGGTTGCGGAGAAATATATAACTCATAACAGTATCATTGTAATTCTAACGTGATATTCCAACATATCTCTTGTGGATTCTGTGTTACTATCCATGATTTACAACCAAAATATTTCGCCGATATGAGTTTAGTAAAACATATCTCTCTTAGCAAATCACATGGCCTATATTTGAATGGCGCATGTATTCGAATAGTTGAATTTCCCCATAAAATTTATTCGTGTTACATTTTAATATTTTTGGTTTTTCTGTGTCGTGCCTAATTTGAATTCTATTATAAATAAAACTAACTCGCTTCTAAATCAAGAAAAACAGTAAATATTAGTTTAAGCCTATTAAATCCTATATCATCCACATATACATATGTACATACATTACATACCTCGCAGTAAATAATGCCATTTAGATCACAACAAAAATTTAGCATATTACTATTAAAACAATAAATAAATATCCGTTTACGTAATAAAAATAATAATTTTCAATTATTCCTGCCAAAAAATAAATAATGGCTTACCCCCTAAATCAAATGAGAAAGGATGTTGGTGGATTAACTTTTTTTGCACATGTTTGTGTGTTAAATTTTAGTGAATGGAATATGCAAAATATTGAATACGCCTGATGGGAAATTAAATAAAAATATTCGAATCCTTTCTCTATACATAATTATTAATCATGGTGTTCACATCTGCGTGAACGCATAACTAAAATTCATTTAGGAATTACGCAAACATATTACTCCCGGATCGGAACTTGAAAGATTGAAATAATCTGTTCTGTATGTTGTAATACGGCGGTATTCGGATATAGAAAAACAGAGGAAGAAACAATACTCACGGAAGGACGGATGCAATAATTTAAAAGTTGATGTTTTGTTCTTATTTTTGCAATTACAATGTTCTACTTACTTATATAGAAGACCCACCAAACTAAACTGTTTGTAATCTTAAGCTGCAGTAAACGTCTTGATCTTGCTGCAATCAAACAATTTTTAATTCTTCTAGTATGAGTCAAATATTTAAGGGTCGAAAACTGATTAGCTAAAGCCGTAAATAGCTGTTTGTGACTGTTACATATTAAAACTGAGATCAGTCGTGATTAAATAAATACATTTAAACTGTGCAGAATAAAATATCAACGGGATTTGTATACTATAGACCAATCTTGTCTATAAGTTGTGGCGATATACAATCAGATTTCCATCTAGCCTTACATTTGGTGCACCCTTTATTCGTGACATTTATTGGTAATGTTTTTGTTTAGTGTAAAAATGTATACATAATATTGATATAAATCATATTTTCCGAAAGAGGCAGCACGATCACTGAAAAAGTACAGAGTTTTTCCGAAAGAGGCAGCATGATCAAAAAGTAGTACAGAGCGTTTGCTACTAGATGTCACTGCACAATCAAAAATATATTACTGACGTTTAGATAGCCAAAATGAATTTATTTATCACGTAAGGGAGAGTCTCCGGTTGTGGGTACAGTTTTGTTGTCGACCCATAATTTTCCTTTGAGTTCATATTATGCGGATATATGAATATTAATGGAAATCTAGAAGCATTTTACGACCAATTTTGTGAAGTCATCTTTTTTGCAAAAAAAAAAATCGTAACCGGTTATGGGCACCCTTCGAAAATTCGCTGAAAATGGGAATAGTTTAAGAAAATAGGTGCGTTTTGAAAGAATTTGGAGGTTTATTAATTTTAAAGGCTTTAAGTGGCAAACATAGCAAAACAACAGATTTCAAAAAAATTATTCAACTTCGGTCAACTTCGATGGCAGAGACTTCAAACAGATGATGCAAAGTCGATATCATCATCAGATGATGGAGAGTTCCTTTTTTAAAGCGTTTGGCCGACGGGTTGCCTTCTTTTTTTACTCTTCTTTAGAGGGGAGAGGAGACGGACGCTTTAAATGAAAAAAGAGGGTGCCTACAACCGGTTACATTTAAGTGCCCACAACCGGAAATCACGACCATTCTCGGAGTAACCAAAAAAATGTGATGCGTCATGATTTTGATATAAATCGATGTGGCATCACACAACCGGAGAGTGCGCACAGCCGGAAACTCTCCCCTTCTAATAATAGTCACTTTTATGAGACGAAAATATTTTTGTTTATATTTACAAAATGCGTAAATAAAAATGTCATACAATTTTTGACAGCAAATATGCACCTAGACCTAGAGAGACACCTAGTGGCATACTTGTGTAGTGACACCTAGTGGCAAAGTTGCTTGTGTTTTCGGAGTTTTCCGAAAGGTGGTAGCTCTGGCGGTTGTAGAAAATTTGACATTTAAACATGATTTATAAAACAAAAAAATATGAAACTTGGCTTTTGTCAATCTAATGGAATTTTGGTTTTTGTTTTCTTCCGTTTTTTTGTGCCATGACCGAGAATGGTCAGAATCTTTCTTAATGTTCTAGAAGGTTCCAGAATGTTCTAGAATGTTCCAGAATATTCGAGAATGTTGGGGAGTGTTGTAGATTGTTACAGAATATTATAGAATCTTCCAGAAGGTTCGGGAATGTTCTAGAATATTCCAGAACGTGATATATCCTTCCAGAAGGTTCGAGAATGTTCGAGAATGCTCTAGAATGTTCCAGAATGTTCCAGAATATTCTAGAACTTTCCAGAATATTATAGAATATTTTACAATGAGCCATAATGTATGTTCCAGAATGTTTTAAAATATCCCAAAAGGTGAAAAAGACGGATATATATGCAAATCTGATATCTTCAAATTCTTGAAATCTTTCGTTGAATTGGTTAATGAGAATTTTTAATTCTGGAACAAATTATGAAAAATTGGAATTTGGAAATTCTAATACTGCAAAACAAGATTTAAACTGAGCCAAATTATTTTGTTCTAAATCAGTTTTAAAAATTTTAAGTTTTAGTTTAAAACCATCAATATGTCCTAGAGTTTGAAAAATCTAGAGGTTTGTACCTTGAAGGTTTAAACTTAATTTGTTTTAATGTGTTAGCAAGTCATTCATAAATGCCAACGATGTTATAAATTCTGAATACTTTAATTTACTAATTAATAGTTCTGTATTGTCGCTATCATTTATTTGTGTTGCTAAAAAATTCAAAATATCCTTTCAAAATATCCTTTCTTCTTAAGTTGCTTCTGTTTCTTTTAAACACATCTTCAATTCTCTATGTGTTAGCAAGTTCAGACGTCCTCTCAATTTATTAACACTTTTAATTACAACATTCATAGTTGCTTTACTAATAAATCCTTTTGCATATAGAGCTTCTTGATATATGGCACAGTAATACACGGAAAAAAATAAACTGGTCCACAGCTAAGAAAACGGACTTTTAATTCAAGAAAATGTACTTTTTCTTGATTTAAAAGCTAATTTTCTTATTTCTTTCGAGTGTTTCTTCATTTCAAGAAACACAATTCTTACATGAAGAAAAACTTGAAAGAAATAAGAAAATTAGCTTTTAAATCAAGAAAAAGTACATTTTCTTGAATTAAAAGTCCTTTTTCTTAGCTGAGGACCAGTTTATTTTTTTCCGTGTAGAAGGGCTTATTAATACTCTCCTCATCATTCCTTTTAGTCCGTTAATTTTCCTCATCATGGCAGCCGCCTCATCGGTACTTACTCCGGATAACTTTTCAAAATTACATTAATCGAAAATTTTGGATTCGACTGCATAAATATATGTACCTTTCGTGGCACTATGCAATGGTACGCAACTCATCTGTTATTCGTAAATAGTCAGCTTTTCGGTACTAATCCACACAAAAAGTAGCAGTTGGCTTGTGTCAGATATATCTGTGAACTCATCAATTGCTATAGAAAAATACCTAGTTTCTGGTAATAATTTTTTAAGTTTAGTATATACATGTAAACTTAAATCCGTAATTCTTCTACCTACTGTACTGCGAGATAAATTTATGCAACTTACACATGCCAAACTTTTTTCACAAGTAGGTCAAAGCATTTTAAAACATCTTCAACATATTTTTTAGAAATACCAATTATCTAATACCCCCAGTCAAATTTCCATAAATCGAACTTCTATAATTCGATTTTTTCCTTAAATCGAATTTATATTTTGGCAGGAGAATTAAATATACATTATTCATAACTTCTATATTTCGAATTTTCTCTAAATCGAACAAAACTGTTTGGCAGATGGTGATTCGATTTATGGAAGTTTGACTTACTTACTGTATTTATGGAGTTCTGAAAATTGTTTATTTTGAAAAGTATTTCAAGATTTTTTAACAGCGATGATTTTGCCGCCTGCAAAACAGTAACAGGACTAAATTTACAAAAATAAAAACGCGAACAATAATTTAAATAAAATAAACGAAATAATTGTTTCTTTCTTACACTCGTACATACCTATGTATACTGTATACTGTATGCTTTTGAGTTCGGCTGGATTTTGCAATTATAAACACTGCACTTTTATGTCATTTGAGTTAACTTTATTTCATTTTACTTTTATACACTTTGTAATTTGCTTTGACTTCACTATTTAAATATGTCCGCTTCCCACTGGTGGGGGCTATGACAACAGAGTTATTGCCTTGTTTAACGATTTAAAGTAAACCAAAAACTGATCTCTGGTTGCCATCGGTTGTGTTTATATACCAGTTTGATAAATGATAGTGCTCTCGAGATTTCCTTTATTGCGTGTCATAAATCATCTTCATTTTTAGGCATTCTGTTTATGACCCATAATCATTTGAAAATATCGTTTATGGCTTGTCATAATCATCATCATTTATCATCGTCGACGGGCGGTGTATATGTATTTGTATCGTTGTCAAAACCAACACTAATGTAATTATTGTTGGTTTTGGTCGTTGTTCATTTTATTCTTCAATAACTAAACCACGCCTTCTTTTTTACGCTGTATATCGGACGTTCTTGTTTTTACTAGATCATTATGAATTTGTGCGTTGGTGTATAAATATGTTTCGGTGTCCACAATAAATAATTGTAATGAAAACATTGGCACCAACGAGCACCGGAACCATCGACCTTTATGTTCATACCACGCGCCAACCGTTTGAGCTATTGCTGTTCTTCATGTATGATGGGCAATCCTGAGAGAGAGAATGAATCACGAGAAGTTTCCACCGACTTTATTGGGTGCTTGTCAGATTCGTTGCCAATTAATAACAAATGGACTTGATGGCTGCTCGATGATCGAACGACCAATTATTGTCTCCCACTGAGGAGTTTGTGTTTTATGCGGCAATGGCTGTATGCAAAAGTACATATCACAATATTTGTTTGTTTCTTTTTTTCTTATATTAATTTCGACCGACTGACTAAATATAAGCACTTATTATAAATTTATTTTTAATTTGCTAATCTAAGAAAGGAACAAAATACATGACACACTGTTAGAACAAAATAATTGAAGTTTGGTAGTAAAACAAAACTTACTATGCAACTAATTAATTGCAATTATTTTGGATAAAGTATCTCTCGCTCACCCATACACTAATCAAAAGAACCGGATAATTTTGCTCTCGTGTAGCAAATCATTCTATATGATTTATAATTGAACAGTACATTGGTACGTTGTGTTGATATTAAAATATGCCTACAGCTGACCAAACAGATTTATGCGATCACTACAGGTCGCAACATTTTTTTGGAGAAGTTGGAGTTTGGAGGTACTCGACAGTGATGGAAAATGGATTTTTTGAATTGTACTGAAATTTGAAATGATATTGTACTAAATTGAGTTGAATTGTACTTAATTTTTTTTAATCTTCTTTTCTATATAAAAGTAATACTCAAGAATTGTAACTGCCGTTAAGACTTCAGATGCTGCAAGTCGGTCAAACATTAAATCTTGCAGTCAAAGCAGTTCAATCTACAAAATATGATTGCTTTGGGGAAGTTTTGGTGGTCAGGTTCAAAACAATTTTCTCAGTACATCTATAAGTCTTTGATACTCCCGTTAAGAGCAATTTAATAGATTATTAATGCTATTTAAGAAAGCTAATTATTTAGCATCCCAATTTTCTCGAAGTTATCCGCTGGATTCAGTTATCTCAAAGCTGCTTAAACAAATAAACGTTAATAAATGAGTATGGTCTCCGCATTTGCCCTCAAGAACTGCCTTACTTCCTTAGTAAAATCACTTAGCAAGCTATTTTATATTTCGATGTCAATAGGAGTTTTCCTGTCTCAATGGAAAAGGGAATAAAATCAAATCTTTAGAGTCAATTTTTTCTAAAGTTATAAAGACAATAATAAACTTTAACTCGATAAACTATCTTGAGAAAACAACTTATTTTTTCGTCGTCTTTGTGGTTTTCATAAACAAATCGTGCGGTGATCTTCTCCAAAGATCCAATAAAATCAAAGTATTAATGCCATCATTGAAACATTATTTTAGATCCACCAAGATTGCTTAAGATTCTCACGTTCAGACCCTTGAGGCAGGTTTTGGATGAACTAACAAATGTAGATCAACATTATTATCACGAACCACCAAATTGTGGGATGAACTTGGTGAAAGCGCTTTACCATCAATTGAACCTTTTAAAAAAAAAGTAATCACGAGGACCTTAAATGATTGTGAACTGATTGTCGCAACGTCTAAGTGAATTTTATTGATACATGATACCACAAAAAAAATCGGTTTAACGTAGTATCGGTTTTAGTTAAAGAGATTGTTGTTGATTCAAACTCAAAATGTACATTTTTTAGGCAAATTGTTAGAAAGAATTTCACTAACATGCAGCTTAACAAACTTGGTATCAAACAACAGCCTTAAGAAATGAGTGTGGGAAGATTAAGTTCAATCAACAAGTTGTATAGTTAGTATATCCTAATCTTGTATAACAATTTTTAATTTTTCGAAAAGAATTTTAACATAAGGAACCAAAATGAACAATTTGTGTATATTTTCAACGACTAAATTTGGTATATTTATCGATAGCATTTCTAATACCTCTAGTAATTACGCTTCTAGGAGAACCGTTTTTAATTGAAACATCGGTTAATATTTTGAAATTTTCAGTGTGAAAAGCCACATCTGTTAATCCCAAATTTTTTTCGGCGACTCTTGCCGTGTTATTTTTGAAAGATGATGAGAACCAAGTTTCAAAATCTAGGTACCGAACCGACCATGTTTTTGTGATACAAATATAGAGCTGAGCTTCATCCATCATTGTTACGTATTACGTATTAACGTTCCATCATCATTACGTCTAGGAAGGCTAAGCACCTTGGTTTTCACTTTGACATTTAAATTTAATTTGCGGGGTAAAACTATTGGTCTAATACCAATTTCTGAATTTGGAAAAGCCGCAATAATAGCATCAACATACCGATAAAAGAAGATAGGTCTCACGGAAGATACATTCAACACTTCGGTGAATCAAACACTTGCTTAAAACATCTGTCGCCAAAAGTAAATTGCGTATGATCAATTCAAACACAAATTTGAAGCCTTCCACAAAACTAATTAGGTAACTCCAAATTTGTATTACTACGTGTTTAAATTTATTCCAAAAGTGTTTAACCAAAAATATGGAGAGTATTCGAATAGTCAGTGTGTGAAGTTGTGTTTTTTATTCGCTTCTTAATTTTTATCAATTTTCTCCTGTTTTTGCTTTAATTTAATTTTAAAAAGTTGATAGTTTGTTGTATTGTTGGGTTTTATACCCGTTGCAATAAAAACTTCAACGTGAAGTTAATTGTTTCCATTTTTCTTGCAATTTTAATTTTTTGATTGTTTTCTAACCTAAAAAAATTATACGAGAGAATTGAAAGTAAAGGAAAAAATGATAGATTTTGTGTTTTTTTTTTGAGTTGACTGATCGAAAATGTAGTGATCTAAAGTATTATGGCCGAAATTAAAAAAATCTCAGTGTGTAAAGTGTTTTTAATTAAAATTAAAGAAAATTAAATAATTAAATATGGAAAAACGTAATCCACCGGGATGCATTTATCAGGCAATATCTTTCTTGAATATCTCAAATTTGTAGTGAGGGAAGTCAAATTTCTTGATTTCTCACAAATAATGCATGATTTTAGGTTTGTGTGGTTGTGCATAAGATTTTAAAATACAAAACATCCCATGTTTAATTTAAACTGATATTGAATTGAGTCATTTTGACATACACAGATTTTAACTTACATATAAGTATGTATGTATCATAGAGCTAAAAGCTATAGAGAAGAAATAAACAAACGTCAAGTGTAAGAAGTTCGCTGCGAGGGAGAGAGACAAAGACAATAAAATAATTTGGTGCAGTTATTTGATTTTTGTTCAGTGCATTGGAATGAAGTGTGTTGCTTAAAATAAAATAATTAAAGTTTGGTAATGTTTTTGTTTTGGTTGCAGAGGCACGGATGCTTATTATTTGGTTCATTGTTTTGGTAAAGTTGATTTTGTTATTAAAGATAACTTTTCTAAGGATGCGTCGTTGTTTTGCAGTTTTGGTGCGGACCTGGTAAAAATAATGCAGTGTAGTTTTTCCGTTCTGTTTGGAATGGTTTGAACCAAGCTTTGTTGGTGTAGACATTTTTGGAAATTTTTGGAGATTTTTTGATGTTTTGATTAACTTTTGATGGATAATTGTTCTCGGTTTTTTTTGGAACGGAATTGGCATTTGTTTTGTACAAGTTGCTGTTTTGATTGCCAAAGCGAAACGATCTATATATATTTTTTTTGGTTTTTTAGTTATTTATAAGTTGAGTTCAACTCGTTTTGGTTTTATTTTTTATTTTTTGCTTCTATATTTTCTTCTTTACGAATATTTATATTTATAAAATCTCTCCAGTTGAACGGAACATTGAAAAAAGACCGGATATTTTTCTGGTGATTTCTTTTCCTGAATAAAATTTTACTGATTAAAATGGACGGTTTGTTTTTGGAGGTGGTGTGGGTCCATAACTTCATGAAACGAGGAATTAAAGGAATTGAGAATTGAGAATCAATAACTGAGATATATGGGACTTTGAATTTTCTTGTTATTGCATAAATTAAAATTAGTGATAAGTTGTTTGCCGGTATATCTCTATTGATATCATTGTCAAAGATTTTTCTTTTTTGAATGGTTGACTTGCACCACTTTTCGAAGTGAACGGTCTATATAGAGATAGGTTGCATGTTGTTTGAATGTTATTTTTTTCCAAAAATAATAACAGATAAACTTAATGATAAATATAACTATATATGACTCTACTGTGAACTCTTACTTAACTGACTTAAATAATCATTATGTCATCAATATATGCAAACGATTATGCTGCCGAGTCTTAACGAACAAATACAGCCACCGCGAGAATTGGTGATGGTGGGAGAAATGGGCATATCTTTATATACACCACGAGAAGAGAAGACCCTATGGATATTAAGTATTAAGTACACATATTGATGAAACATATAGCAACACCTACACCTATTCACTACACATATACTAACAATTAACAAAAGCCAAATCTATAGTGTGAGAATGGTTTTATTTAAAATTTTTTTTAAATAAATTAACTATGTATTGTATTGTAGTTAGAAAATAACTTTGCTGCAATTACTGCCCTAGTTATATCTGTAACTAACATCCCAAATCCTTACAAACCTTTTGTGTTGAGGATGCAGGCAGGGCCTGGGCCCGCATAATTCTGGATATGGTGCTCCAAGGTATCTTTTCTTGATAATGGGTTTGGCATACTCCAGGAATGTGCTATCTATACCTAGGATCACTATTATGGTTGGCCTGTAGATCTATATCATATCATATCATATCAATATTGTTTAACCAAAAATATTACCAAATATGAGTCAACATTCATGAACAACGAGACCACATCTAAAGCAATTTGTTGGTATAGAGATATATTTTTAATTTTATTTTTAAAATCTTCCACATTTTTTACAGCCGATATCAGAGGGGACTCTTTTTACAGCCAATATCAGGTTCCCAAACTTTAGAAAGGTTCAAATATATATTTTTTCTTTCTGCATGCTTGCTATTTGGGATTAATGACTTGGATTAACGATACGCATTGTATGTAAATATTAATAAACTGAACAAATACAGTTCTTTTTGCTTCAAACGAATTTATTTAAAAATTAAAGTTTTCTATTCGAAATATTTTCACAGACAAACTGGCTGATTTAGATTTTCTTACAAGAAAGAGATAGAAAATAAGTTACCTCGTCAGCATACTTATTTAAATAAGTTAGGTTCCACAAATATGTAATACTGAGGGTAGTTGAAAGGTATTGAAAGCGACACCTATTAACCAGTTAACATTTATACGCCATTTTAATATTTCATCTTTCATTTGAACACATGAAAATCTTTATTTCGATCTGGCAATTCATTCTTTGTTTACAAGCCATTAGAAGTTGACGTGTCAGTGTATTCGTTTACAATGGAAAAACCCGAATATCGTGCAGTGATAAATTTTTTTGTTTTGGAAGGTTTATCAGCAACAGAAATTCATACAAAAATAGTAAAAGTGTTTAAGGAATCTGCTCCTTCATTTCCAGCTGTGCATCAATGGGTTTTAGAGTTTAAACGTGGTCGTTCAAGCATTGAAGATGAACCACGTAGTGGACGTCCAAAAAATGCAACAACACCAGAAATCATTGAGCAAGTGTATAATATTGTTTGTGAAGATCCCAATTTGACTAAGCGTGAAATTGCTGATACGAACGAGTACTTCATATTTGATACGAAGAATTACGTATGAAAAAGCTGCTTGGAAAACTGATGCCGCATTCGTTAACAATACAACAAAAACTGAATCGAAAACAATTTTCTCACCGTAATTTGAAGCGTTTTGAGCAGAATAAAACCTTGGATGAGAGACTTGGATCTACCACCATGACCCTAAACTGAAACAAGACGTTTACAGTGGACTGAAGTTCTTCAGCTCCAAAACAGGTGAAGTCAGAACGATCGGCAATAAAGGTCATGGCATCAGTTTTTTGGGATGCAAAAGGGATTTTGTTGGTTGATTATCTTAAAAAAGGTAAATCAGTTAATTCTGAATATTATTGCAACCTTTTGGACCAGTTGGATAAACAAATTCGTAACATAAGACAATGCACGTGTTCATACGAGTCTTTTGAACGAATTACTAGTGTGATTGACGTACTGTACCGATTAAACTTAATTAGCTTAGTGGTACCTTAAAAAATATACCATTCATGACATTTTTTGTCCAAACAAGCATCCATTTCGGTAAAATTACTGTAATTAAAGTGAACCAACAAAAATGTGAGGCGGGGAAATATACCAACAAATTATTATACTATTCGGAAATATATGTCAAAAATTTGTACTAAATAATATTTATTACAGGTATCGGACAAGCGGACACAGTCTAAGTCTAGGTGAGTCACCAAAACAAAGATATTTGAACCATATATTTTTTTCTTAGTAGTTTCATTTTCCTAGTTTTTCAACCGAACGCACACCAGAGTGAACCCATCATATCAGAGTTAAGTGCTTCAAAATTTCAGTCGGAAACTCAATACAGAAGAAATAAATTAAATAATCTAGGATGACATACAGATGGGGTTAGAAACGTCAAAATGGAAAATGTTTAGAATTTTTTTATTTTGGGTTGTGTTATGTGTTGAAAACATAAATAATTTCTTTCTAATTTCTTTTTATTTTCTTTATGTTTTGCTAGTACCTGTTGGTTGATGGACGGATCCCTTTGTCTTTCCAAGATGTGGCTCATTCGGTTCAAAATTATGGGAAGCAGCAACATAATAATTTTATATTATTTTAATTTTAACATTTCTTTACAACTACAATATTTTTTTTTGATTTAATGTGTTAGAATTTTATTATTCCCCTTAATTTTTTTACAATCTTTCTACGAATAAAAATAATTAGATAAATAATTTTTTTTTTTTTTTTGATAAGTTTTATTACGTAATTCAAAAGAAAATGTTTTTTTTTATTATTTATGAAGTTGTGCTTGTAAGTTTCTATTCTTTGATTTTCTTGGTTTTCTTGTTTGTATTTTATTTTTTATTTTTTTGGAACCTTTGGAACGCTACAATATTACAATCTCCACTCAGTTGTTTGATTTTATTGAAATGCCGGCTCGTAGTATGCATGCAAATAATGGCCTTAATAGAAATAACATTATAGCTGGGCAAGGCACAAGTTTTAGTGATCAAGCAGATGTCACAAATAGTTCGGCAGAGCCCAATGCAATCTGATGAGGAGCAAATTTTATATAACGTTAATATAATTATCATTTTTTTAACGAGTAAAGATCGTTGAAATAATTTTATTAAAATTAATAAAGTTTCATGATTTTATATTCGTATTATGTACAATAAACACAATTCATTAAAAGTTTCAATTAGTTTACTTAAATTTAATTCACCATATTAACAATTAAAAATTCACCGAATTTGTTAAATCTTTTAATTGAATTGATATAGGTACGGCCAATTAAAATATTTAAATTAAAAAAATAAAAATATTTGTCAAAATGATTAAACAATTATTGTAGTTTTTATTACAATTAATTAATAACCTAAAATAACTTTAATTAATTAATTTATTTCATGAAACGTAGTTTAATTCATTAATTATGAACATTGGTTTAAATAATTCAATTATATTGTATGTATTAATTAAAATTTGGTAAACCATAAATATCAAATTAACATAATATATTAATTAACAGAATTAATTTTTAATAGAATTAACCAATTGTCCTTAGAAATTTTTAGTTATATAATAACATACAATGGATTTTCCCAGTGCCCTTTTTATTATTTGTGTGGAACTTTCGTCATAATTTCTTTAATAGTCGGACTGCGGAATATTAAATCATCGCCACTTAATACATATATGCAAGCACAACCAAGATGAAAATAAAATGTATACCCATTGAATCCATTATCGTTAGACGTTATTATGCTCATGAATAATAATACGAACATTTTCTTCTTCTACGTTACATAGCTACTTATTATTTAAACAAAAATTCATAATGGTATACAATAATAGTATTCCCATTTGTAGTGTAAACATTTTTAAATTATTTAAACAAAAACAGAATAGTTTTATAATTAAATGTATGTGTATATGTATTTAAAAATAGATGATAATAAATTGTAATGTTTGTACTGTACATATGTATCCCAAGCGATAATAATTAATCTCAAATGCAAAATCGGTTCGTATTAAAATTGTATTAAATATTTTTGTTATGGAATGCATTTGATTTTAAGGTTGTGGTGAACAAAATTTATGGTTAGCATTAGCGAATGTATAGCGATACATAAATTTATGCAAACCAGTGTGATTTTTTGTTTTCGTTATACGATGTAAAATTAAATTGTATGCATTTAATTTAATTTATTGAAAATATCTTTAGCGCGGGTGAGTAAAAAAAAATCCTATTAAATATTGATCGGAAATTCTGGCAAGAATGAAAGCGAAAGTTACATATGAGCAAAAGGAACACAAATTATACACGTGTAGTGTAAGTGACTCAACCCAGCAAATGTATAGTAAATAGCTTGGTCAAAATACCCTACTAGAATAAAGCTTGTTTCTTTCTTAAGCCGCCTAATTCACTTATTTTGATCAATACACGTATTAAGCACTATTTTGTAAATTCATTGCAATTATACTATTTAATTCAAGGGTGACGAATTAGGTTACCAGGACCCCAAAACCCTTCGTCCTTCCGTCCTTCCAGTCGCACATTTTTATTATTTTTGTTTTGCCCCCCGTTCTCACAAATATTGAAAGTTTTGGTCAACGTTTTGTACAAAGATAGCTTTTTGTAATAAGCAGTTTGTTTTAACTTTTAGGTTCATTTGAGCATAGAATAGAGGGAGTTGCAGTGGAAGAGAAAACTGCCAAACAGATTTTGACAATTCATCATCTACTTGTTCACAGAATTTGAAGTCGATTGAAGCATTGCGTGGGGGTCATTTTAACAAAAAGGAGTAATTCAAATTGGTTTATATGTTTACCGAGGTAATGTCGAACTTTCCGAAGAAATATTTTTCTACAGTTAATACACCTTCCAAATTCCAACAATTGTTCCCTAGGTGTCTTTAAGATAAAATGAATAAATTACCGCGTAATATGGAATTTAGATTTCTAAATTTACCTAAAATACTTTGCTGGTGGCAAATAATATCGCGAACATTTAAAATAATTATATCTAGTGAGCTTTGACGTTTTATTGACATTTTATGACATTTTAATGATTGTAATTTCAATGACATATTGATCGATATAATTTGTGAATTGCTTTCATAAAATCGCCCTATAAATAAACGTCATAAATAAACAACAATAAATATAAAGAAAACTTCCGAAATTTGACGTTAATTTAAAGTTAAACTCACTTCGCGCTCTATGTTCGTCTATTTACGAATAGCGCATTGTGGAACTTATTCGCACTTCGCGCACTCGATGTGTTGTATGAAAGGTATTATTTCTGATTAATAAATTCTCTTGGTATTCAAAGTCATATAAAACTATTAATAGCAAATTACTATGGGATGCTGTAAAATAATATCACGCCATTAGGGTGGAGCAGGTTTTGGAGAGCTGTGAGATATATAAAATGAAATATATGACAAGAAGATTGGGATTTGGAAACAAACGATAATTAACGTTAATTCTGATTTTGTATTGTTTATGTTTTATTATTTTATATTTTCGCATGGTCCACAGCGATGCCCCATCCAGACTGAAGCACTGAGTAAAGAATTAGATCGCCCAATTCTCACGTTGCTCACATAATATTTTGATCTGAACAAACAGCACAATTTTCAGAAAATAAATTTTTGAACATTGTGGATGCTCTCTGAATGGAGTAAATTAAATTCTTAAGGATTTTCAATGGCATACTAGAGATGTATAACTGATCTAATTATTACAGGTCGAAGATGAAAAAATGGCGAATGCGACTTTGATTGCTGCGCAACACGTGTCAGTTCTAAATAATCTAACATTATTTGGGAGTCTGTGATTTGGTGGTATGATTTATGAAGGTAAAATATTTATATTGTCGTGACCAATTGTCATATTAGGGAAAAGGTCTACAAATTTAAGAAAAGCCGTGACATATTTTAAAGACCTTGCCTGCCCAAAATAACGGAAAATAACGGATGATTTCTGAGAAATCCCGGATGGAATCGAATAGGCTAAATTTTTTATTTATGCTTTCGACTTGTTCGATTCGTTGTGCTATTTCTTCTCCACTTGATCACCAAACATTTTTTTTGATACTTTACCGATTACGATGGAATTAGATAGTATAGAAAATTATACTTAATAGACGGAGATCGCAATAGATAAATCGTAATTGAGAAAACGAAAAAGAAGAGATACAATGTTCGATAGAACATTGAAAATAGTGATGGTAGAACATGTCATCCTAGATACGAGCAGTTTCGGCGTAAATTTAATTTTTGAAATAATTTTCGTTTTTTTTTTATTTTATTCGACTTCTTTTTACGAAATTTCGCTATAGCGGTATGTTAAAAATAGAAATAACAAAATTAATTTTCATAAACAGAGACTATGGCTTATTTTTGACATTACACTACAGCAAAATTTCGTAAACGAAGTCGCGCAATGCGAAGGAAGACTGTAATTTAAAAAAAATAATTAATTCGTAAAATTAAATTTTAAGCGGCTCGAAGGGACGACAATTTTGAATTGTATGTATTGTTGGATGATCGGCAGCAACGAATTGGCAAAAAAACGTGGTTTGAGTGCTGATTTTCTTCTGTAATTTTCCTCAACAATATTTTTAAGGCTGATTACAATATAAAAAATAAGGTTTTTTGGAGAATGATACTTCGCAAAAAAATTAAAAAATGCCAATGTGTGGATTACTTTTCCAAAATATACTTTATTAAAATATACAATTATGTTCAGTGTTGAAAATCTCAATTGTAAGTGAAAGAAAAATTTGATTTATACAAGAAAATTATTAGCAATTTCGAATTTTAGGGTATTAGAAAATATTCCAATAGCCCGCTTAAATATCTGAATTGTGGTCTGTGCTGGATTCCCCTTAGATTTTGGATGAGCCGAATTCCGCAGGTTGTAGTCGTCCTTGTGTAGTTGTTTGTTCAAGGCTTTATAAAAACGGCAGTTCCTAATATGACCATTCCGATTAGGATGTATATCATCGTGTAGTGGTGTACATCGTGGTTCGAGATTGGTAGGCTTATATCTTTAAGCTCAGCTATCCTTTTTTGTAGAATGTTAAAGTCGGTATATTACTATACAGGTTGTGATGGGACCGCCTATACTGCAATTCGGGAAAAATAAATTGCCAGAAATAGCGACCCGACAACAGAAAATTTCAAAGAGTATCTGAGTCAGCACACATGCTTTGGCTAGGGTCTCGTCGGATTGGGGTGGATATTTACTCAGAACCCTCCTTGAAATTTAGTTTAGTGCTGATGTATAATAAAAATAAAATTAACTAGATAAATAAATGAATTAACGGTTCACTACGAGATTGCTTCCTTGACACTGTCCATTAACATCACATAGGATGCACGAGATCTTCCTCGATCTCGACCCTCCGAAAAGATTGTCTCACCTCTCACATATCAACGCTTATTCAGCCATAATTATTAATGTAAAACAACATGATGAAATTCGAGTTTACAAAAATTTATTAAATTAAATAAAATTATTTTAAGTTAAGAAAATTACGAATTAATTTTAATTGTTTGGAGCATCTTTAAGAAAGTTTAATTTTAATTTAATGAACTTAGAACTATTATGTTTATATAATAAGGAAATATATTAAAGTGTTACCTCATGTTTCAGGATACTGGTATTAAGCGCTTCACACCGATCCCTTTTTAACACTACTGATTATATACAAGAATGTTCTCGGGTTAATTTAATTAAGATTTTTAACTTAAATTAACTATAACTTATTTATATATTTTACAATTTAGCATGCCTTATAATTTTTATTTAGACAGACACAACCCATATACATTTTTTTCTTGTTTGTTTAGAAGATTGTGCTTCGTTTCGAGATTTTATATTTTTTTTTTTGTACACTACTCGACTATTTTGACATTCTACAAATAATAACACTATTCGGTAAAATTAACGGTACACTATGTCACGCGAACTTTATTTGTGGTTTTGAATTGTGATGGGTGTGGCAAAGCCACACAAATGATAATGGGCGCATTCAGGCAAGCCAACTGTTGGCAACATGCTGCGTAAAATCAACACGTTGAGACCTGAACGCACATGATACATTCAAAATTTCATGGCAATGTGATTGTTTAAATGTCATTTTTTCCATCAGTGGATTTCTGATGCCAACATGTTGGGAGACCTGAATGCGCCCAATGATGAATAATGACGAAAACAAAGCATTACACTTCTTCTATGCACTTATACGTTGGACAGAAAATATGCCTGCAACGATGGTTAATTTAAATTATATTTGTATACGTCTTTTATTGTAACCGTTCGATAATTAGGTGATTCTTGGAAAATTACAGTTTCGCCACCATCAAAGTTGGTTACACAGGTTCGGGATTATTCCAAAATTTCTACGTGAAAGTGGTTATAGAAAACCGTGGCGATATAGAATATATGTGTAGAAATGCCAAAGATAATGGCGGTAAAACTATACGAAAATATTCCCAAAATTGTTAAATGGTAGTGGCTGCCTAATTATGCCGACCACACGGTTATCTAAAAAATTGTTTAAAATTGTAAGATTAATAACTATCTTCGCCGCTGTATTGGGATTCTTAAACACTTTGAATTTTACTTACATGAATTAAAGAATTTATTTGTGTATATTTAATACAACAAATCGCTATTTGCACCCGCTGTAGTCCGATAAAATATCCACTGTTAAACGTACGTTTTTTTTTACAAATAATTATTATTTAGCGAGTATTTTTGTTCTTCGATCACGGCAGCCACCAAAATAATTTCTTCTTCTTGATGGTTGAAGTGAAAGATTCGAATTACAGACAATGATTTATTTATTACGCAATTTTTATTGTTTTTTTATTTTATTTTTATATATACAATAATAGTACTTAGCGTTGTACATAGGCGTATTTTCCCTTATGTACAACAAAAACAAAAATTAATTTGGAAATGTTTACAGTCGCTCAGATACCTGTAACGATCGTTATATTGTTAACTATGTTAAATGATGCTAGTTTGGCGTTATTTGGTATTTTTATACATTTAATCTTATTAATTAATTCTATATTATTTCTTAATGAATAATTATTGTCTAATTTTATTAATTAATTTATTAAGGTGCTTTCTTTCTATATTGTATGCTGGTGCTGTGGTGAAATTGATTAATGCCCTAATTTGTACATCTTCCTTGTGTATTTTGGCTAAACCTTTGATGATCGGTGTAGTGGGGTTTATTGCCTTACATGCTCTGATGGTCCTGTCGCTTAAGATGCTTGCTTAATTATTTATAATTTGTTTGATTTTCGCTTATAATTTTTCAATGTTGTTGTTTTCGATATATTCGTTGATTTTTTGATTGTATTAATCTATTTTCATTATAACTATTGTGTTGCCTTTATCTGCTTTTGTGATGATAGATTCGTTGATCTGAATTTTGTTCTCTATATTTTTTATTAATTTTAAAAATTCAAAATATCGTATCAAAATATTGTAATAGTTGTTAAAAATAGAACCAAAGAAGGAGTAATTCGAAATAGATCTTCTAAAGTATAAAATTTTTACTATAGGGAAAAGTTTTTTCAAATTAAATTACATATTAAAAATAACAAAGTTGTTTTTAGTTTATAAAAAATGTCTAAAATAGCCTTGATTAAGTTTTGTTGATCTTCTTTGAAATTTAACATTGTATATTGTAATTCCACTTATTTCAATTCTTCTCTGTTATAATATTCTTTAGATTTTAGGTCCCACAAAGAACATTTATTTCACAAGAACAATCAATTTTTCAGAATCCATGTTGCCTATTAAAATGCGTACCGTGTACGAACAACTGACCAAAAAGTAACGGGGTTCAAGTTCCACCTGTACCGCAAATGTTTGGTAAAACATAAGTACAAAAATAGAGGTAAATATTGAGGCGATTTTGGCCATCATACAACAAGCTCACGTTATGAACAGCAATAGTTTAGATGGTTAAGTGTTATAAACACGACCGATGGCAAGCAAAGAAAGTTTTTGGTTTATTTTAAATCATTAAATAAAGAAATAAATCTGTTGTCATAGCCACCACCAGTAGCAAGCGGACAGAATTAAATAGTAAAATGAATCAAAGCAAATATTAAAGTGTATAAAAGTAGAGTGAAATAAAAAGTGCACAGTGTTTTTAATTTCAAAATCCGAACGAACTCAGTAGCCCTCGTAACAATATTTTTGCTATATGACATAATTTGTTTTTTTTTTTTTGAAAATGATGATCATTGAAAATTTATGGTATGCAATTAGCTATATAACATTGAGCAAAGTCTGACGCACAGAAATATTTAGCCTCAAAGATGTTGTCATAACATTTGAACAAAGCAAACACGTAACATGAACACTGGAACTACTACTCCTAAGTTTTTTGTATTTTCTGTTTCTATTTTAATGTGTTAAATAAAAAGAGAGGAAATATTTTTATTTATTATAACATTTTACATGACACGCAACATTTTAACGCAACATTTAACATAACATTCTAACGCAGCGTGTAACATGAACCCAAAACTAGTACCCTTACTGTTTTACCAAACATAAAAACAAAATATTTTGTTCGTATTCAAATAACGCAAGAATACGTACCCGTAAGCACTGTAACCACACAAACAAACTTGCTTATAAGTATATGTTAACTTCTGATGATTTCGTGAATTCGTACGATTTCGTACGAACAAATTTTATTTATTTATTTCAATTTATTTCTACATTAAAATATCAATAACACAAAAAAGGACATTAACAAGAAATAAATCAAATAAGGTGATCATCGCCGAAGTACGGCAGTATCGATCAACCTGTTAAAAATTAACATACAAAAAGAAAATTTGGTGTGGGCCAAAATACAAAAAAGAAAAAATATATACATAAGCATAATTAATTAAAAATAAATGAAATTACAAAATTACGAAATATTCAAGTTATAATAAAAATATAAAATTAAACAAAAACATTAAAAATAAAATTTATTTCCGGATGTTCAAAAAGCCACAACTTGACTAACTACTTTTAAAAACGATTTAGAATCAATCTGCTGCCTAATACTGTGAGGAAGTTGATTAAAGAATAACGGAGCGGTAACTAAAAAATATTTTCTGAAAAATTCGTAATGGAAGACCGGAACATCGAATATAAAATTATCATTATTTCTAAAATTATAGCGTACATTTAGTCTCATCGTCCGATATCCACTTCTTAAATAAAATAACCGTAAAACTTATATACATAAAGATGTTGCAAAGGTAAAACTCTCAGACTCAAAAATAATGGCCAAGAAGAGTCACGAATTGATTTAAAACAAATAATACGCATCGCATGCTTTTGCGCAGTAATGAGAATCTTCTCATTACTCAAGGCAGAGCGTGGGGCTATTCTTCTAAGCAAATATAACATTCTTAACGCATTATGATCGATTTTTTAACCTTAGCGATATGAAATTTCCAATTAAGGTGACAATCAATGATAATTCTCAAGCACTTGAAACTTTCAACAGATTCAATCAAAAAGCACGAATTTGAACAATTGTCAAGAGTACAAGAACGGATATGAAACTTAACTACAGCCGGATTGAAATTAGTGTAGCCAATTTTAAAATACATAATTTTCGTTTTTTCGCTTAAAATTAATGAATGGTAATCAAACCACTTACTGAGAATAGCTAGGTCAGTACTAATCTGGTGGCTAACAGCTAACATAGAAAGCCCACTATAACACAAACTCATATCATCTGCAAAAGCTACAACACGGCCTAACAAATTGGCACTAAAAATTGAATTTACATATATTAAAAATAAAAGAGGTCCGAAAACAGACCCTTGAGGAACACCAATATTTAAAATATAAGGTTTGCTCTTAGTACCATTGACCATCACTAAATGTTTACGATCAACCAGATGTGACTTAAACCAATTGTTAATGTTACCTCTGAAGCCTATTCTGTATAGTTTATGCAATAATAGTTTATGATCCACCATGTCGAAAGCAAATTAACAAACAAATTAACAGTATTAAGGAATTCAATTAAAGCAGTTTCAGTAGAAAATTTACTTCTAAACCTGTGTTGACAGCTACTAATTATATTGTGGCTCTCTAAAAAAAGATCCATTCTGCTTTTAATAACTTTTTGCATAACTTTTAATAAAACCGGTTGCAATGCAATAGGCCGATAGTTATTAAGGTCACAACGCGAACCATTTCTGTGCAATGGAAGTACAATTGCTGTTTTTAATATTTCCGGTACAATACCATTTACAAAACTATGATTAAAAATATGTGTTAGTATAGGGACAATAACATTTACAACTTGTTTTATCAAAAAATTACTCATACCAAAAATATCATATGACAAACTGGATTTCAAAGAACAAATAGCTCTCGAAACTTCAAAGTACTCACTGACATAATCACTATTGAATTCCTCCGAGTTGCTATTTAAAGGTAACATATAAGATTTAAGCTTCGAAGCAACATTACCAAACTAATTTCCAAATTCATCAGCAATATCAGAAGTAATAGTTAAATTTTCATTACCAGATGTTACAATTGAACTAATATGATTTACTTCAGAAGAACTATTACTTAACACATCATTAACAGTACGCCACATAGACTTAGCATCCGCGTAGCACACCTTTTACGCGGCTTCTTTTTGTCTACACTATCTACATACTAGATTCCATAGTTCTAAACAAAAATATATGTTTCATCACTTATCGAAAGTTTAACCTTGACAACATCAGCTGATTTTCTTACGAATTCTTATTCAATATATGCTGTGTTTTTTTATAAGTCTTGATAGTTCTATTCAGATATTAGCCAAAAAAAAAAATAATGGGAAGTTGTAGCTACTTCTATCATCCACTTAAAAATACTGGCACTCGCAGCACTAAGAATTGTGTTTTTTTGACAATGCTACGTCATTATTGTTTTCATTATATTTTGTTATCCCAGACTGTGTCCGAAACCTGTGATAAATAATTTTTAGTACTAATTTTTGACATGTATTTGAAGAAACCGCATACACCCAAATTATCATAGTCAATTTCTATGATAATTTATGACAGCTACAGAATAAAACCATTGTTGGATTTACTAGCTTTAATTGACGTAATGTACCGATTTCACTTAATTGGTGTAATTATGTCTTAATAAATGTGCCATGCATGACAGTTTTTACCCTAACGTCTATCCATTTCTCGAAAATTACAATAATTAAATTAAAGCAACAAAGACGTGAGGCGGTGAAATATACCAAAATATTATTACCCTAGTCGGACAGCATAATACAAATTTTTGAATGTTGGGGAATATTTTTCAAATAAATGTCAAACATGTGTACTAAAAAATATTTATCACAGGTTTCGGACACAGTCCTAGACCGTGTCCGAAACCTGTGATAAATATTTTTGATTTCTGACATTTATTTGAAAAATATTCCCCTACACTCATAAATTTGTATTATGCTGTCCGACTACACTAGGGTAATAATATTTTGGTATATTTCACCGCCTCACATTTTTATTGCTTTATTTTAATTATTGTAATTTTCGAGAAATGGATAGACGTTAGGGTAAAAAATGTTATACATGGCACATTTATTAAGACATAATTACACCAATTAAGTCAAATCGGTACATTAACATTACGTCAATTAAAGCTAGTAAATCCAACAATGGTTTTATTCTGTAGCTGTCACAAATTAATATAGGAATACGCTTTATTAATTTATGTAACTAAAATGGTGACACTAGCAATGTGAATGTGGGTTAAATGTTAAAACAAAACTTTTTTCTAAGAAATAGGCGTGTAACATTTTATGGCCAAATTAATTAATGGTTTTATTATAATTTTATTTATCAAAAGTTTAATTCACAAGCTTTTTCGGCGTATAATTTTTAATAATTTGAGAGCTTAATCCACATTCACAGCGGTAGTGACATCTACTTTTGCTTAACGCCATAAAGCGTATTGAATATGATAATTTGGGTGTGTGCGGTTTTTTTAAATAAATGTCAAAAATTAGTACTAACAAATATTTATTATGAGTTTCGGACACAGACCAAAAGTAAAAATACATGAGATAAAGTGCGAATACATTTATTTATCCATATATAAAAATGAGACGGACATACTAAAATTTTTTTTTCTTTCAAAATGTTACTACGATCTTATAAATGTTGAGCAAGAGTGGAATTATGAAATCCGGTCGAAAATGCCGATCGGTTTAGAAATCGTCACCGCTAGCAAAACCGACCGGAAAAGAAACCGTATCATAAAATCCGGTCGGTAAAATTATTGAGCAAATTTTCGTTCAGAAAGTTTCGTTTCATTTTTCTAAGTTGCTATACATTTTGCTATGAAGTTCTCAAAATTATAAATCAAAATACCAAACTTGTGTTTCTTTTACGACTGACTTGGGTTAATTTTTTTTATATTAATATTAAAATGGTCCTTAACAGGGACTAATCATTATTATGTAATCATTATTGTAATTGATTAAAAAATTTAATTTACCTACGTCACACAATGTCAGATTTTGTTGAAAAAGTGGTTAAAATTATGAAATTTGGCTATTAGTGGTGATAAAAGTTGAAATTTTGAGGATATATAGAATATAGAATACCGTTTAAGAGAAACAAAAAAAAATAGAAAACCTGGGGTGGAACACACTATTTAAAGGGGTTGGAAATCTAATTAAAAGAAGAAATATTGTATATGATTTATATAATAATTTTTAATTTTTTTTAAGTAGTATCACAAATATTAGTACCCATACATAAAACGTATTAAATAAATTCTAATTCTATAATAGTACTATATCATTATGTAGATTTTCAGTTCTATTCAATAATAACTGTAAAAGTCTGTATCTCCATCTTCATAATCTCTTTTTTTCTATAATTCGTAATGATAATATCACTTGGTCAGAAGATATTAATAGTATTGAAAATACATCTTTGTTTTGATCTATCCTTCAATTTTTCTAGTATTTAAAATCCGAAATTTTCGATAGTAATTATTTCGAAATTCCTGCGCTTTCTCAGACAACTCTCCTATTGGTAAGATATGATGCTGAATAATAGAAGATCCATGTCGAAGAACTTGGTGCACAGTTGATGACATCATTCTCCAGGATCCATAATTGCTTATATATACATATATCTGCGGTGTCACACAAATTTATCGGGATCAATTTCTCTTGTGGAAGATAATGCATTTAAGATTACTTTAAACCTCCTAACCTAACACCTTGCATTCAACTTATTCATAAAATCGGCCATTAGGTTTCCTAAATGACGTTCGTCAATATTTTATTCTAATAAAAGTTTCTACAAATTAAAAAATGGTAAAATGGTTTTTTAATGAAAACATTTTCGAATTAATTTTATCATTAATTAATTTTTGGCTGGAACTGGAACATTTTGGAATTTTTTCAAAGGAAAAATCGCAATCCGTCAACTAATACCTACCGGACGATTTTTGACGAAAATTTTCCGCGAAAGCAGCGTTCATGATACCGGTTTTTGTAACCCCGGGTAATTTCCGTCAAAATTCTATCGGTACTGGATTTCATGATACCGCCACAGCTTTTACGAGAAATGATACACAGGTTCATTTTTTCGGTTTTTCGATTCTTTTTCGCCGACAAAACTTGTGGATTGCGGTAAATACTTTTAAATAACACATTTTGAATATGCCTTTTCATAATGCAAGGAAATTACTATAACAAATGCATCCTTTTATCGTAAATCTTCTGCCTTTTGAAACAGAGCAAATGATTAAATGTAAATCAGCTACTAGTTTCCTATTGTACTAAATGAAAATGGCTGATGTACTAAAAATTAACTTTGGTATGTTTCCATGCTAAAATAATAATTTTTTATAGGTATGTATCTGTAATCATGAAAGGGAAAATTTGTAGTCTCGATACATAGAATATCTATATAATAAACAAGATTTTCATGTACAATTAATAAGTTGTGTAATTCAAGGAAATGTATTAAAAACGATAAAATTGTAGCGTAAACAGTCCTACTAGATGAAATTAAACTTAATTAATTGCAATTCAACAACAAAAATAGAGAAAGTCCGGAGGAAATTTATAGAGATCTATCGAGAGTTAAAAAAAACACAGCTATAACCAGCCATATTTATGTTTTATTTTGATAGTTTACGGTTATAGTATCATGACAGTTTCTAACCGATTTTTTTGAGATAATTTTAAATGCAGAAAAAAATGTTACATACATACTTATATTTATTTTTGTACTTGAATGATTATCAAATGTGTAGCATAAATTATTTAATGCAACCGTAAATACCAGAAAAATCCGACATTCCTTTCTAAACAACCTAATTTATAAAAATTAAAATGCAGTTTAAAATTGCGTTAGGTATATCCTTGAATTCTCTCGCTCTCGTATCCGTAAAAAAGAAGAGAGCTTTCCTTTTATACTATTACATTGTACTTTTTCAATGAAAACTCATTATTTTTTTATACATGGGGAAATTTCATAAATTTTCTTCTGCAACATGAAATGAAAACAAAACACTAACACACTGAAAAACATAATAAAAGTTTTTTTTTCATCTCTTCGGGTCCTACGGTACCAAAACAAAAATACAAAAACCATAAAACGGGAAAAGAAACAAGAAAATCTAACAAAATTTCAACTTTTATATCAGTGAGCTTTTGGTTCTGATACAGTTAAGACATAAAAAAATTTCTTCTCTGGAATATATTTTCAAAATACCATAAAAAGTGTGAATATTTGTTTAAAGTGTTTTTTAACTTACATACAGAGATTTTTGCGTTTTTTTGTTGTTGTTGGTTGGTGTTCGTCTTTTATATAAATAAATATACGGATATCCCGTTATATCTCTAAAATATATGTAGTACGAGACATTATGTGTGTTGTTAGTGTTTTTGTATTTTAAGTTTAGATGTGCGATGAAAATTGATTCTCTATTTCAAGAAGCAAAAAAAAAAAAACATAACAAAAGGATTTCATTCTGTGCTACAGACATATATATATTCTCTCTGTGTTGTGTGTGTGCGCTTAAAAAAGGACTAAGGATATGATTTTTTAATTTTATCCTGAATCTTATTTTTGATAAATAAATTTATCGTAAGTTTAATACATAAAGCCTAAACAATAATAATATTAAGGGTGGTAAAAACGTAAATATAAAATAAACTTTAAGTTAAGTGAAAATTTAAAACTAGTGGGAGTGAAAAATTGGTGTTGAGTGAAAAATTTATTTTTATGTTTCAATGTTTGTTGTGATAATTATACCGTGTAATCCTATGTGTACTAACATTATGTAATATACATATTTAGCCTATTGTAAATAGAAAAGGTGTGTACTGATATTTATGCTATATACTTCTTATGTTTGTTTTTTTTTTTTTTTTATCTATTATGTAAGATAAAAATTTACATTAAATTTTTCGAGTTTTGTTGTTTTTTTGGCCTTTAAAATTTTATCGCATTTTTTTGAATACGTATATTTTTATAGGAAAGACGATGATTACGTAACTTTGTGCTTCTTCTATTATCATTATTAATAGTAGTGATTTGAAAGTAAAAAAAAAAAGAAAAAATTTATAAGGAGCATAAAACTGAGAAAAATAAATTTGTTGTGATAGGATAAATAACGCCCTTTAAAGATTCAATTTTGTTTCTTTGTAATTTTGTATCATCTTAATATTTTTTTTTCTTGTTTTTAAAATTAAGGATGTTTGGTTACAAGTATTCTTTGTTATCAAAATAATTTTTGTGATGTGATTAGAGAGATATTTTGTTTTTGTGTTGTTTGTTCGTCAGACGGATGCTAAATGGTTATGGTTGACAATTTATTTTTACTTGAATTTCCTTTCGGTGATGATAGAGTATGAGTGATTGCTTTTAGAAATATTGTACGGCTTCAACATTCGAAGGACATATTTATGACCATTTTTAAACGAATTCTTCTTGTTTTACTCAAATTTGATCATTTAATCTGACTTTTTGTAATAGGCATGTTCTTGTGTATATCATAAATTGAAGCGTATACGTATATTTATTTAGTACTTATTTCAATTCCTTAGAGCCCGGGACCAAATAGTTGGACTGCTGTCCCCAATTAGGCTTAATGTGTATGACCTAAAACAAGGAATCTAATTGCAGTTATTTATTTGTTCTTTTTTAACGGTCATTATTTTTTTATAGTTTTATCGATTAAATTATTTTTATTTGCGTTGCTTAATTTCCGCGTTCCATTTTCCATAAAACTTATTTTAAATATCAATGTATTTCCGTGGCGTCACTTGTATTCCGGAAATAATGAAACTCAATAATCATTTGAAGTTGCCTCAAATATCGACTCGACATATTTACATTATATCGGTCAATACAAAAGGAAAGGCGGCTTCTGAATTATTGACATTTCTCACTATACGAATCTATATATTTTGGGTAGACGTTGCGTCGCTAGACAGACATAATACATAGTTTGCTGTGCTGCTAAAGGATAATAGTGGGACGAACAGTGACCTTGACATTGTATAGTTTTATTTTATAAATAATATAAAAGATTACGCTTGTAAAGAGATTGGCGGAAACCTTACAATATTTTTTAGGAATCAAACCACTCTTATTTTAGGCCAATCATAATATTTTTTAAGTTTTTTAATAAATTGAGTGCCCCTCAAAAATAAATTAAAATTGTACCATTTTCAAATGTGTCTTTGTGAGTTTTATCAATCCTCCTTCCTACTAGCTATATATTAATTAAGTAGTTTCTGAAATAAGCAATGACTAGGAATTTTTGACGGAACATAACTGATGCCAACCGGCTAGGAGGGCACCGTTCGCCATGAACATACAAAATCCATCTTATAAAATACAAAAACAAACAGATTGTGAACAAAAAAAAATTAATCTTATAACAGGAAGCTTAAAAGACAAGCATTCGTCGCCACGCTTCAATCATTCCAGAAGAGCTAAATTCACCACATCATTACACGATCACTTTGAAACCTCAAAAAAAAAAAAATAATAAATTGACCGTGATTTCATAAGCCAAACGCAAAAAGTTAAACATCACGAAATCACTTACATTGGAAAAATTATGGCCGAATTTTAACAGAGGAGTTTTAAATTAACAAAAATTATACCAACAATTTCGAAATACATATCTGAACCCATTATTGTATAAGCAGAATAAAATAATACTTATCACCTAAATTTGCTGCAACATGGTGGTACCATTTGAAGCTGAAAAATACAACCGATTGCTGAAAAAGTTTTACGATAAACCAATATTTACTGTTTTATATCCATAGGATGGTAAGTGCCAAGTTCCTTGCCGTTTTCATACGAGCAAGTAATGTAAGTTACCTATTTTTGCTTTTACGAAGGCCTCGCGATAAGGAACGGAGAATTTTGAAGTAAAGTTATGACGGCGTTACTAAGAAGATGCTATTTTAAAAATTGCTAACCGATGTCAATAATTCTTTGTCGAGTACGCAAATTGTACCGGTTAGCATATTACATATAACAAATAGCTAATCTTTTATTTTATTCCGGACAATAAAATTCGATCGGGAAATTCCATCCAGTCTGCCGTATGGTAGTTGACTAAACAACTTTGAAGAGGTATAGGAAAAAAAATTCTTAAAATTTTCTTTGTTAGGTTTTGATGTATTTATTCTAAATTTATTGCGGAGCATGTATGGCTCATGGCACGAATTGCTTATTTACTTTAGCACTTTGGAAACATAGAGGTACCTCAGAGGTAATATTTTATGTTTCAGAAATAATCGTAAGGAAGGCGTGATTCTAGGCATGTAATTAATTACTTTTGACACCCCTTTCTGTAGTGACATCAAAGCTTTTATATTTGGATAGTAAATACCACCCCAATATGTTAATCTATATTGAAGATGCGCTTCAATCAGAGCTTAATAAAGGCAATCAAAAATTTAGTTACAGTAAATCTCTATAAATTTTATTAAAACAGACTCGTTGAACTTGATCTTGTAAATATGTTTTAAATAAATTCAGAGTAATACCTCTAACACCAATATGGGGCGGTTTAGCTAGAAGTAAATTATAGAATATATATATATATATATCAATAAAAATATAGGACACTTTCGAATTATCATTTAAATAATCACGTAAAGGAGTTAAAAATGAGAGAAGGGCTTTCCCAGTTGAATATTTTATTCACAGAACTTAACTGTCTAGACTATTTACAAAATTTTTTATTACAATCCATGTATCCTATTTACTTTCGGCTGACAACCACAAAATGTTTTATTTTCGGCTGGAATGCTAATAACGTAATCTGCATTATCGACTTTTTACTTCGGCTGGAAATTGTCAGCTAACTTTAACAGGGTAACGTACCAGCCTTTGGTATAAACACAACTTGGTCCTGCTGCAAGATTGTGGAAAAATGCCAAAGGCAATATACGGCAATATACCGCCCCGGTGGCACAGTTGTTAGCATGCTTGCTTTAAGCTCCGGAGGTCCCGGGTTCGAGTCCCGGATGGTGATGAAAAAATTACGGCTGGTTAATGTAAGGTTCAATGAATTAATCACTCATTATCCGTTGTAAAAATGATTACGAAACTTGACTATGAAGCGGCCAAATCCCTCTATGGGATGTAGCGCCAGCGAAAAAAAAAAAAAACTTAACTGTCTCTTATCAAGGAAACCAATCATATTTAGGTAATTCGACAATCTGGATTTAATAATTTTTTCAAATATTTTAGAAATGGTATTTAGAAGAGAGATTGGCCAATAATTATTGGGATCCAGATGTGAACCTAATTACCACGTTCTATTTGGCCCTTAACTCAGAAGCAGAGTTAAATTTATTTTTAAAATACTTTTTTTTTGTCCATGGAACCCGAGTTTTAATTTTGGAGTTTATTATATCCAATTTGTTCTTTTTTAGCATATTTTCAGAATAAACTGCTTCGATAATTAGTTAGATTTAATAACGGGTCAGACATCCTTGGTTTTAATTTAAAATTACCCCGTTTAATTTTAGTAGTTGTTTTAAATTTATTTAGAACAAAATTGAATTTGTCAAAAAAGATTGAATAAGCACTATCAGGTTCATCAGCACCAAACACAGTACTCCAATCGGTGGAAAGCAGGGCTTCCGCTAAGCTAGGGTAATTCACTTTAGTTTGATAATACTCTTTGTATTTTCAACTTCGGGCAAATAATTTCGGGCCCATACTAAATCGTTTTCCAAAAATCCCCTGGTTGATTTGATCTCAGGTCCCTTTGTTTTGGTTACGGCAATGGAGTTCGGATAAATTTTATCGAAAAATGTCTTAATTTGACGATTATACAGTAAATCTGATGGCGATCGTCCCGTGAACAAGGAAGGAGTTATGTAGTTTAATGTCTGAGCTATCCTGAAGTTTCTTCAGATAACTTTTGGTGGTTTGAACCATTCTTTCGGCTTGTCCATTTGACGAAGGATGAAAAGGTGCACAGCGAATATGTCTAATTAGGTTATCTTCACAAAATACTCGGAAAGCTTTTGAGGTAAAAGTGGTTCCATTGTCAGAAACAATAGTGTCCGGAAGTCCATTTGACGTTGCTTTGACGTGGCTTACTTCCAACCATTTGGAACAAGAATCAACGACGATCAAAAATATTTTATTCTGGAATGGACGAGCTAAATCAATATGAATCCGTGACCAAGGAGTTTTGGTTCATTCCCAAAAATGTACCTCGGCTCGACTAGGATCTAGTCTCGTATCTTGGCATGGCGTACACGTTTTGACAACGTGTTCACAATCAGCATCGATGTTGGGCCACCACATGTAACTTCGTCCAAGCGCCTTCATGCGGACAATTCCTGGATGCCCAGAGTGTAAAGCTGCAAGGATTTTTTGTTGCCCTGCCGGTGGAATTATTGTGCGATTACCCCAAAGTAGACATCCTTTAAGTGTGGTGATCTCCGTACGCCGTACATAAAATGATTTTAGTGCTTGGTCACTTGCAGATAGTTTGTCTGGCCATCCTCTTGACATCCAGCAAAAAACTTTAGCGAAAACTGGGTTATTCGATGCTATTTTAGCTATATCATCAGCTGCTAAAACTGATCTTGCTAAGTTTTCTATCATACGAATTTCTTAATGGATGTGCGATGCTGATGAGTCAGACAATTCAAATCGACTTAAAAAATCTGCATTACTCATTTTAGTTCCAGCGCGATGAATTGTCTCATAATCGTATGCCATCAGGATAATTCTTCTTCTAAGCATTTGAGATGACATTACAGTTGAAATCTGCTTATGTGGATTGAACAGTCCTAATAATGGTCGATGATCAATTCCTTTCATTTTTCGACAGTGTTCTTGAATAAAATGAAATAGATTTTTCACTACCATCTTTCATTAAATGGCATAACACAGCACCAAGACCATACGGCGAAGCGTCATAAATAAGAAGAAGTGGCAAATCTTGATTGTAATGAATTAATATTCGATCCGATGATAATAGCTGTTTTATAGGTTGTTGAACGATGTTTTGTGATTTTCCATCCAAATCCATTTTTGATTTTTATCCAATAATCGATGCAGAGGTTCTGAAATTGTCGCTTTCTGGGGCAAAAAAGAATGATAACAATTGAGCAATCCTAAAAATGATTGGAGTTGCTTTTTATCGGTTGGTTGCGGTGCATTTTGAATAGCTTGGATTTTATCGGATGTAGGTCTGATCCCCAAAGCAACAACTTTGAATCCAAGAAAATCGATTGATGAAACTCCAAATTTGCATTTATCTCGACGTAAACGTAGTCCAGAATTGTCAAAACGCGAAAAAATTTCACTTAAACGATCTGCAAGTTCTATTTCAGTATGTCCTGTAACCACAATGTCATGTAAATATGGTAATACCCCTGGGAAATTTCTCAGAAGATTTTCGATAAAAGACTGAAATATTCCAGGTGCTGACGAAATACCAAATTGAAGACGGGTTACTCTAAACGCACCCTTGTGAGTAACAATTGTCTGGAGTAATGATAACTTCTCGTCGACTGACAATTGCTGATATGCCTGTGCTAAATCTAGCTTAGCAAAGGTTTGGCCTCCGACAATCGAAGCCAATAGTGTTGTGATAGTTAGAATCTGGAAACAATGTGGATTTAAAGCTTTGTTTAAGGTGGATTTATAATCCCCGCAAATCCTTATGCTGCCATCTTTTTTTTGAACCGGGACAATTAGAGTGGCCCAGTCAGAGTATTACACAGGAACCAAAACTTCCTGCTCGATTAAATGATTCAATTCAGCTTCGACTAATCCCCATTGATTTTAGTTTGAATTGGTATTGAATTGTCTTTAGAAATTTGGATGTATGTAGTATTATCATTTATCATTAAGAAGACTATTTATTTTATCTAAATAGTCATTTCTCAATGTTAGACCTGTTATGTTTCCCTTATCTGCCCGTGTAACTCAAATTCCTGGATTATTTCTTAAAAACGTTTTTACTTGTTTAACATAGCCTAAGATGCGATTTTCGAAAGGTGATAACTTTTTTGAATTTGCTCCGTTTTTATGGTTTGTAATTATATTTATGAAACGGTTCTGGATATCAATTTTATCTACATCATTTAAACCAAAAATCGCACTTTCAACATCGGATATAATTTTGAAATATGAGACCGAATTACCGATAGTTGGCAGACAGAATTTGTTGCCTATACTTAAAATAATTTTGACTTGAAGGGGAATATCGATATTTGTCAAATTAACTAACCATTTATCCACAGTGGTAACTAAATTATTGGAAACCTCATTCACACTATTTAAAAAAATATTTTCAAATTTGGCCATTTGTCTTAATTTGATTTTTTTGAAATGGAAATTATAAATAATTGCTGATCGTTGAAAAAATTCTTCACAATTAATTTGAGGTATACATTCTTTAATACATCGACGATGATGCCCTGAATTGTCTCACTTATTTCTTGGTTGATTATTCCAAAAATAAATTGATGTTGTAATTTTTTGAAAACTGCATTGTTGATGTTGCACACATTTTTCAATTCTCTTGATTTTGAGTAGACTTTCTCTTTTCGGTATTGGAGTAGAAATTTTCATATTTTTGATTGGCAGGTTCCCAAATTCCGAGTTTATATAATTGAAAAAACCTTGATTAATTTGTGTATTCTCCATTTATCATCCAGGAGATATTTTAATATTTAAATATTATTGAGCCACAATTTTATAAAATTAAAATTATTTAACGGTTTAGGGCTCTATTCTGTTTTTATTTAAAAAAAAATTAACTTGAGCTTTCGGACTACTTCGAGTCCATTTTCAAAAGCGTTTATAAATTTTTTTTCGCAATGGAAAAAGAATCTGATAAAATAATTCATTTTTGAATATTCTTTTGATACATGAAGCTAATGGCAAAATTTCTGTGGATTGGTATTATAAAGATACATGGTCTGGAAGATACTTAAATTTTCACTCTTGCCTTCTATTTTCTTACAAAATTAACACAATCAAAAGTCGTACTCAAAAAATTATAAAACTTTTAGATACAAAATTCCATTATAAAAATTTTATTTTATTAAAAAACATTTTAGCTCAAAATCATTACCCTGATAAATTAGTAGATGTTACTATTTGGAAACAAAAAAATTTGTATAGAAATGCTGTAGGTATGGCCGACCAAAATTATTTATCTATCCCATACATAAAAAATCATTTTCAAAAAACTAAACACCTGTTTAAAAATTATAATTTTAAGATTGTGGGAAGACTAGCATCGAATTTGAATACAACTTTGTTTTCTAAACTTAAAGCTTGGTTCGCCAGATTTGTCTATTGAGCTCGTCAAGAAAATGGCAACCTGACGGAGTTAAAAACCGAGTTAAAAATATGTTATCTCGCTTTTTTTGTTGGGTCAGAAATAGAAAAACCTTAAACGAAGAATGGCAAAAGAAAAAACAATGTTGGTATGCATGAAATTTTGTGCCCAGCGAGATAACATATTTTTAACTCGGTCTTTAACTCCGTCAAGTTGCCATTTTCTTGATGAGCTCAATGGACAAATCTGGTGAATCAAGCTTAAGGTTTCAGTTCCTCTAAAGAAAAAGTCCAATGTTGTCTATCAGATCCAATGCGAATGTAATGTAACGTAAAAGTGCAGTTTATCGAGATTTAAACCAAAATAGCTCTCACTCAATATTTAAAAAACACAAATCATCAAATAACTTTAGATAACGTTAAAATTTTGGAACAGCAAAAAAATTTTAGGAAAAGATTGTTTTTGGAAATGTTACTCAATAAACATTGTTGGAGATTATGCTTATACATATTGGTAGTTCTTATGATTTATTTATCTAAATTTGGTTATTTGTCTTATACTTATAATTGATTTGTTATATTTTTGTAAAATGTTTCAAATTTTATTCATATTTTGTAAAAGCTATTTTCGTAAAATTTACCACAAGTTTTTTTGTCACGGTTGGAAAATATTTTTCTAGTCTAGACACATGAATTTTGGTTTCTACGGAACAACTTTCAATTTTTTAGTTTTGTTTTTGATTTATTTATAAAAAGAAAATTGTATTGGAAACGTTTTTTTATAAACGCTTTTGAAAATGGACTCGAAGTGAGTCCGAAAGCTCAAGTTAATTTAAAAAAAAAAAATAAAAACAGTATAGAGCCCTAAACCGTTAAATAATTTTAATTTTAATTAATATTAGATAATAAAATTCTAAACTAAATAAATGATTTTATTTAGTGATCCGCCAAAAAATAGTTTATGTACTATGACTACAAGTACCACCATATTTTCTTGGTCAAATGTTACTTATTTCTCGAAAAGAAGAAAAATAAATTTTAGAGACTTTAGGGAATTTATAGTTTCACCGCAATTCACAGGATTGGCCTAATTGATATTAAGTTCAGTATAAAAATTACTCATTTTCAGTTATCTTGGAATTATTTGTGGAACTGAAAATGAACCGTTTTGAATGATTGTGTCTTTTAACAAACTATAATTAATATAAAAACTAAATATGTTTGATTGTTTGATCATATTCATCCAATTTTATTAATTAAAATAAAATAATTCAACAATCGAAAATAGTTAAATTATTCAATTCAGATTTACACAATTAACGTCAAACAAAAATAGTATTCGGGCAGCGAAAAAAGCGAAGGAGAATGTTTTACTTTTAAAGTGTCAAAAACTACAACGAGAAAATAATTACTACAGTATTCGAGCAGACCCTAAAATACACTAGTATGACGTAAAACAGAACTATTCAAAGATCGGAAGTGACAAAGTTACTGCAAGTGGTATGGAGTGAACTGATGTGCACAATGCACATACCCTCCTTAAGTCGGAAACCAAATGAAGTAGTGGACTGTGTAATCCAGACTGCATTCTGATGTAAATGAGAATGATATAATACAATATTTGAGCCGTTAATTTTGAAAGTGGTGCAAGTCCATTTTTCAAAAAATTTAAGTTAATGATAACAATATTCAAATAAAAGAATAATCTTTCTAACGGTGAACAATTTATAGTCAAAATAAAAAAATAAAAATCCCTAATACTTGTTCAAAAAATAGGAAAATTCAAAATCCCGTATATTTTTGCATTTATTGTTTCTCTATTCCTTCATTTTCTCGTTTCAACAAAATGTGGACTTGCCCCACTTTCAAAATAAACGGCTCATTTAAATGCCAAATTTCCGCATAATACGAAAATTAAGGATGCAGTTGTACCAGATTACTCATCATTCAAAATAACTATCTTGTAATCAAATTTTGAAACCTTGATGAATCCAAGTGCTTGGCCGGCAGGAACTCTGATCAAAGAATTTCAAAATAGAGCTCGTGGTCGCCCTTTTTTTGGAGCCCCAACAGTTTCGCGAGTAAAAATTTGGACTTTTGGACTCTGGAACAGCAATATAAATGATTCATGTTTATTTATGGTACATCTAAATATTAGAAGTGTTAAATTAAATGAATTAAAAGTATATGCCGCAATAATAAACACCAATTATAATTATTTATTAACCTTAGCTTTATTGAAATATGTATTTTTGTTGCGACTGTTTTATGAGGTATGGCTGCTAGATTTATATGGTATTCCATATCCGAGTAAATTTGCCAAAGCCAGCTGTATGGATGCAACTGTACCAACCCAACCAACACGCCTCCTTACACTTTATTCAACAGCTAAGAGATACTTAATTTTTTTTTTAAACTGAACATATCTCTGAATTTAACGAATTTAATATTTCCTAATGATTTGGTAAAAATGTCAGCAATATTATTCTCATTATCTACTTTAATAATATCAATATGTAATTCCATTTTTATAATTTTCATTATCATAGTGATAATGTACTTCAATATGTTTAGAATTCTTCGTAAAATTTCGATGCTTTGCAATTGTTAAGGTTCCTAAATTATTCTCATAAATTTTGACAGGTTTGCTCATTTTTATGAAAACATCATTAATTACACTACGCAGAAAGTTTATCTCAGTTACAGCTTCTGATAGGGCTATGTATTCAGCAAATGTAGATGATTTTGTTACACTGGTTTGTTTCTTAGATTTCCAATAAATTACATTTCCAAATATAATCTTATAACTAATCCTGAAGTAGATTTTCTATCCTGAAAATCTCCTGCCCAGTCGGCGTCCACATAACAATCCATGATATCGGCCTCAACATTTTGATAATAGGTTAAATTTAGTACTTTTGTTAAATACAAATATTTTAGAACTCGTAAAGCGTATTTGAAATGTGTTTCGTTGTAACAATTTTGAAATCTACTCAAATCATTAACACTGAAAGATATGTCTGGCCTTGTACCAGTACTGATATACAAAAGTGCTCCGATTAAATTTCTATATTTGACTTCCTCATTTACATCAGATTGTTCCAGTTTGAGGTTAATTTCCATCGGTGCTTTATACAATTTAGAGCTTTCAATTTTATATCGTTTAGCTAAGGATTCTATATAAGTTTTCTGACTCAAAGTCAATGTATCACTCTTCGCATAATCATATTCAATATTAATATCAATATAGTTCTTAACTTTGCCCAAATCCTTCATTTTAAATTTATCACATAAATTATTTTTCACTTTAGCAATTTTTTGTTTATTTTTGCAGCAAATTAGCAAATCGTCGACATGCACTAACATATATACGGTTACGTTATTTTCGACCTTTAAATAGAGACAATAATCATATTTACTTCTGCGAAAACCGTGTGTTATTGCAAACTCATTAAAGCATTCATACCACGCACGTGGACTCTCCTTTAAACCATACAAAGATTTGTATAATTTATAAACTCTGTCAGTATTATCGCTATAACTAAGTGGCTGTTTTACATAAACTTCAGACGCCACTTTACCATTTAAAAAAGCAGTCTCAACATCCATCTGATGAATTTCTAAACTATTCTGGCAACAATATGATAACAATAATTTGACCGTTTGCATTTTGACAACAGGTGAATAAGTATCATCAATTGTGTCTGTTCGTTGAAACCATCTAACCACTAGCCTTGCTTTAAACTCTTTATTAGATTTCTTCTTGTATATCCACTTCACATCTAGAACCTTTTTATCCTGTGGTCTGTTTACTAACATCCAAGTATTATTTTTTTCAAGACTATTCATTTCTTGATTCATTGCCTCGTTCCATTCTTCGGCGTCCTCCCTCATTTTCGCCTCCTGAAAGGTATCTGGAACCGTAGCATCGCAGTGGTATACACATACACAATTGTAACCAAATTCTTCATCAAATCAAACTGGAGGTTTAATTTGTCTTTTAGGTCTTCCTTGCTCGGTTATATCGTTATTTTCGTTGTGACTTATTTGATTTCTTGATATCGACTCAGATGACTCATCTTTCATTTCTTCCTCAAAGTGAATATTTTCATATTTGTTACGTCTTGTGTACTTTTCTCTACAGTATTTGCCAATGTCCTATTTTTTAGATAAGTAGCAGCTTTTACCACTTCAGGGCAAAAATGTCTGCTGACTTTTGCTTCCGCCAGAAGACATCTTGCCATATTCATTATTGATCTATTGTATCGCTCCGCAGTTCCATTTAATTCATGTACATATGCTGGACACGATTTTATTACAATACCCCTTTCTCTGGCAAATTGATAAACTTTGGCATTATCACAATTCACTTGACATCGCAATTCCTTAATCATTTTTCCTTTAAAATTTTGCACTTTATTTACATATTCTACAAAACACTCGAATACTTTATCTTTTGATTGAATACAATACACTTTTGCCAATTTACTGTAATTGTCGATGAAACTCAAAAAATATTTTTCACCATGACACCCTGTAGTATTATGAGGCCCATTCAAATCAGTGTGTACTATTTCTAATATATCCTCAGCTCTTCTTCTATTATTATTGAATGGTAAGTTATGCATTTTATTTTCAATACAGATAGCACACTTCATATAGTCCGACTCAAGTTCTTTAGGCATTCCTTCTAACAGCTCATTTTTACACATAATATTTAAATAATTAAAGTTCACATGTCCAAGTGTACGATGCAGTTTTTCTTTTAACGTTATTTGAAATTGATTATTAGTCACATTTGCATACATCTTGTCCTTTGAAATGAAACTGGTTATTCTGTACAATCTTTCATCCTTCTTAGCTATAGCTATTAGTTTTTTATCAATATTATGTATATATATTGGATAAATGTCCCTTCGAAATTATAGTATGACTGTCTGTGATCTTTGAATAACTTAACAAATTTGCCTTCATCTCTTTTACAAAAAAAACGTTTTTTAACCCTTAAATGACACATGGGGTCCAGTGGACCCCAGACCTTTTTCAATCGTACATATTTGAATATTTCCGCCGGAAATGCATCTCGTGTCGCCCCCTTGCTATAGTTGAGATATTGCACTACCTGTTTACGTACTCAGTGCAAGCCGGTTGACCGCTAGCAGCTGTGTAGAAAGGTCCAAAATCACAGTGGGGTCCAATAGACCCCAGTGTGTCATATACGTATATTTGTGTGAAAATCAGAATAATTTGTAGGCATCTCAACTCTAGCAGACCTAGAGCGAGAGAGATGCACTATACCCCCGCTGCTAATATCTGCCTGTAAACAAAGTAATTCGGGAGGTACTTATCCGATTTTCAAGAAACAAAGACAGACTAATAGACCTTGACCAGATAAGAAAAATGTGATATGACTAAGATCTCTAGGTGATCGGATTTGATAAAAATTGAATGAAAATATTTGTATTGTATACAAAATAATTTTTCAAGGTTGTTTTAGCCGTTTTTTGTGTTGTTTTATTGTTTTTGGTCGTGAGTAAGACTGCGCTCGATGTTAAAATTTGTTTAGTTTATCATATTTCTTTTGATTTTGACGTATTATTAGATGGCGTATAATTTGCGGAGTCGAACCGTCCGAGAAGTGCTAGTAAGCGATGATGAGCATCGTGAATCCATCGACGAAGCTTCTTCAGGAGAAGAAGATAGCGTGTTTGAGGACAGTAAAGACAATGATTCAGACTTTTCGATGTGCAGTGCTCCATGAGTGCCACGGAAGTAGACCAGAAAGATATGGAAGAGGGTACTTTGGATCAACAGCGTTTGTATGTAGGAGAGCGTCAAGCGGCTGGCCAGAGCCGTGGTCGGCCATCTTCGACTATAAGAAAAAATTCCACGTTCATATTGCAAAATAAATACCTTTCTTTAAAGATTCAGTATCGGACTTAATTTTATCTAAGAAGATATTATCTCAAGAGTACACCACTAAATTTTTAGCTAAAAATATTGAAAATTAAAAAAATACGGCTAATTTATGTCAAAAAAGCCATTTTTTTATTTTTTTCACAAACCCATTTTTGTTTTGGTATCATAAAATTAAAATTTCATTAATGTAATAATTTGGTGTCCTTTAGTAAACTTTAAACTATATTGAAAAATTGTCAAAGCTAAATATCCAAAAATTTAAGAAATAATGGGCAACTTTCAAGCTGGGGTCTAAAAGACTCCAGTGTGGTATTTATGTGATTTTTCTTAAGTGTGTCATTTAAGGGTTAATGTCACTTTAGAATACTTTCCATAGACCGGAAAGTAGACTGTGATTTCTCCAACCATTGTAGCTTCTAATATTCTTCCGTCCCCAACTTTAACTTTCACGGGATGCTTCAATATTTTTTCGTTATCAAAAAATGCATCATTATTAATAATATGATCTGTACATCCACTATCAAGTAACCAATTAATTTGACCTTCGCTTGACATGTCATTTTCACTTGTGGATGCTAGGTTATTCACAATTTTGTATGAAAACTGCTTCCCGGTTGTTCACTCGACCACGATAACCACGACCGCCATGACTTACATTTCCAACACGACAATCTTGCTTCATGTGGCCAGATTTTCCACATTTAAAACATGTAACCTTATTATGAAACGATGACGATGTATTCGTTTCTGCTTTAAACCCGTTTGATTTTGCAATTTGCGCCTTATTTGATTTTTCCGGTTTCTCTTCAATCGTTTTCATTTTAATTTTGCTCTTCAAATAATCAACAGTTCTGTCCTTTTCCGGTAACACATCATTTAAATCTCTAATATGACTATAGTTTGATGGTGATGCTTTCAACATGTAGTTTAATTTCTCTTGCCCAATTATAATTGCACCAAGCTTGTCTCAATTCATTTAAACTTTTTCCAAAAGTATCGAAAAATATGTTAATATCCGAATAATTTTTTAATTTAATGCTTTCGAGAATATTTCTACACACTATTTGTAAAGCGGTGGATTTTTGTAAATACATTTCATCAAACTTGCACATACTCTTGAAAGCCGAATCGAATTCGCTTATGTATTCCAATTGTTTATAGCCTGAACATCCATTTCTTCCCGTTTGATTCTGTTTGTTTTTCGGTTGTTTGTACTTATAGATTTCATGCTTTCAACTATTCGGTCTTTGTTGATGAATTTAGTAATGTTCTTTCAGGTGTTAATTCGAAAAATCTTATTGATCGGGTATCTGATGACTATTTATTTAATATGGCTCCATGTGAATTAAAATCATTAATTATTACACCAACTAGAGTTACAAACAACTCCTCTACATGTCAAGATCATTTATTTTTTAGATGGTCTTTAAACTTTAAGTTCCTTTATTACATAACTGATCATTGCATGACATCGGTTGAGTTTTTGCCGAGTCGTTCTTTTTACTTTTCCCACTATAACGAAGTTATATTGGGTAAATATTGTAATCGCGAAAAAAATGTTGTTCCAGATTTTTACATTTCTCGACGAATTTGGTTACCAGCACCCCGAAACACCGATCAGAAAAATGTCGTGTCCGTCCTTCCGTCCGTCCGTCCGTCCTTCCAGTCACAAATTTTTATTATTTTTGTTTTGTCTCTCATTCTCACAAATGTGGATAGATTTGGTCGACATTTTGTACAAAGATAGATTTTAGTAATAAGCAGTTTGTGTTAACTTTTAGGTCCATTCGAGTATAGAATAGAGGGGGTTGCAGTGGAAGAGAAAACTGCCAAACAGATTTTCTCGAAAACGGGACCGATGATTTTTTTGTTATGTTGATGATAAATTTGACAATTCATCATCTACTTGTTCGCAAAATTTGATGTCGATTGAAGCATTGCGTGGGGGTCATTTTAACAAACAGGAGTAATGTAAATTTGTTTATCTGTTTACCGAAGTAATGCCGAATTTTCCGAAGAAATACTTTTCTACAGTTAATGCACCTTGCAAATTCCAACAATTGTTCTCTAGGTGTCTTTAAGATAAAATGAATAGATTACCGTGTAATATGAAATTTAAATTTCTAAATTTATCTAAAATACTTTGCTGGTGGCAAATAATATCGTCAACATTTAAAAATAATTATATCTAGTGAGCTTTTAAATATATCAAGGTATTCGCGTTTCTATGGCATTGACATTTCTGACGTTCACATTTCTGTGACGTTTTATTTTTTATTGACATTTTATGACATTTTAATGATGGAAATATCAACGACATGTTGATCGATACATTACTTGTAAATTTGTGAATAAAATCGCCTTTAAAGGTATTATTTCTGGGTAATAAATTCTATTGGTATTCAACGTCGTATATACAACTCCTAATAGCAAATTACTGTGGGAGGCTTTAAAATAATATCGCGCCACTAGGTTGGCATAGGTTTAGGAGTGCTGGGAGATATATAAAATGAAATGCTATATGACAAGAAGGTGGGATTCGGTAACAAATGGTAATTAACGTTAATTCTGATTTTGTATTGTTTGTGTTTTATTATTTTGTATTTTCGAATGGTTCACAGCGATGCCCCGTCCAGACTGAAACACAGAGTAAAGAATTATATCGGAAAATTCTCACGTTGCTTCCATAATATTGTGATATGAATAAACGGCACAAATTTTCAGAAAATACATTTTTAAACATTGTGGATACTCTCTGAATGGAGTAAATTAAATTCTCAAGGACTTTCAATGGTATACTAGAGATGTATAACTGGATCTAATTGTTAAAGGTCGAAGATGAAAAATGGCGAATACGACTTTGATTGCTGATCAACACGTGTCAGTTCTAAATAATTTAATATTATTTGCGGATCTGTGATTTGGCGGTATGAGAGTAGAAGATTGAAATTGTCGTGGTCAATTGTGATATTGGGGAAGAGCTCTCCAAATTTAAGAAAAGCCGTGACATATTGTGCCAGCCCAAAATAACGCCTGCTCAAAATAACGGAAAATATTTGTAAAATATAAATGGTTGGTTTGGTGTTCTTTAACGATGCTTTCTGGGAAAAGTGTCGTCCGAGAGTCAGTCGGATAGACCCAATTTTTTCCTAAACCTTTAAAAATTAAATCGTTGGCCAAAAACTGTTATTAATTATTCAAAATTAACAAATAATCTGTCTAGTGAAAATTGGTCGGTCGTCTATTCACAAGCAAATGTGTCTGAAGCTTTTGAATGTTTTTTGACTATAGGTTAAAATTTTATATAAATAAAAATACTTCGGTGATTGAACTTAAATCAAAGGACAGAATTATTAAGCCTTGGATTACACCTCCACTACTTAATAAAATTAGGTTGTAGAATAAGTTATCTAGGAAGTTAGCTCGACGTATGAATGATGTTAATTTGAAACGGCGATTTGAAGTGATAAATAATGATGTTAAACACGACGTGGTTGTGTCGGAGGTCAACTTTTACAAACATAAATTTGAATCTGTGAATGGCAAGATTTCAGAATGCTGGAAACTAGTTGATGCCATTCTAAATAAAGATCACAAAAATGCTCAGATTGAAAAAACTGAGATTGATATGGAACTGACAGAAGTGAATTGGCTGAATTATTCAACAGCTATTTTGTAAATGCGCTCCTAGACCGAAAATCCATTGTAAGTAACAATGGAGATGATTTTTCGGACCTAATCTATAAAAATTCCACTGAACAGTCATGTGTTTTCTTTGAAACATGTCCAGATGAAATGCTAAATGTCATTTCATGTCTGAAACCTAGTTATTCTACTGGAATTGACAACTGCAGCAATATACATTGTACATTTTAATTTTGATACTGGTATTTTCCAACTAAACTGAAAGAGAGTCTAGTTCTCCCTATTTTTAAGAAAGGAGATAAATCTAATATTGCAAATTACAGGCCGATTTCTTTATTATCGATGTTTTCTAAAATTATTGAAAAGATAGCACATCGAAGAGTAGACAGTTTTTTTGAATAAAACAAATTTTTTGCATAGCATGCAGTTTGGGTTTAGAAAAGGTAAAAGTATTGAAGGGGCTTTGTAAGAATTCACTAATTTCCTGTTTGTAGGTCTTGATAAGAAAAAATCAGTTGCATCTATTTTTGTGGATTTAACTAAAGCTTTTGATATGGTTAACCGTGAAGTATGTATTATCACAGATAAGAATAGACAGATGTGGATCTTGTATGGGCCATATTTACATTCTAAATTTCAATACCAAATTCCAATCCAATTCTTCTAGAGCAGGACGTACATTTCTGTCTCTTTATATCTTTTTTTACGTTTGGCTATTTTGATTATATCAAAACAAACATGGCATGGCTATTTTGATTATATCAAAGCAAACATAAACCAACTACAAACAACATTTTATTTTATAATATATACGTCCTGCTCTAAATGGATTGGATTGGAATTTGGTATTGAAATTTAGAATATAAGTATGGCCATACAAGATCCACATCTGTCTATTCTTATCTGTGGTATGATCTCAAAAATTGCTTCATGCTGGGTTTCGGGGTGTTACTTTACAATGGTTTCGTTATCTATCTAATAGATCTCAAGTAGTTAAGATAGGTGATATTTTAGTGAACATAAAATTATCAATGATGGTGTTCCTCAAGGTTCCGTGTTAGGCCCAAGCTTTTTTTGATCTGCCTAAACTCTATTTCTTATTTAAATTTTTCTTCAAGGTTAATAGCTTTTGCCGATGATCTAGTGTTTATGTGCAATGAGCAGTTACAACTTACAAAGTAATAACATTCACTCTATGAACTCTGATCTAAGATGTCTGAGAAAATGGTGTATTGCTCATTCTATGTTTCTTAGCATAAAAACTAAAGGTATGTTTTTTAAACTTAATAATGATATGGGTATTGACCCAGACGTCACTTACTATGATTTAAGTTGTGATCACATAATCCGTTGTGCTGATTATTTTAAAATTGAATTCGTTTCAAAGTTTAAGTATCTGGGACTGTTTGTGGATAATTCCATGCGTTGGTTACCACATATCGTAACTCTATGTAATTACATGTGTGCTCTGATACGAAAATTTTATATTTTGAGTTCAATGTGTTCGATAACAGTCTTAAAAAATATTTATTATGCGCCGGTTGAATCGAGACTATCGTATGGAATAGTATGCTGGGGAGGGACTTATAATTCTAGAATTCCTACACTTGCTGTTGCTCAGAAACACATTATACGAATTCTGCTCAACACGCAGAGGCCTTTGTTTAAGTTCTTGGAGATTTTCCCTATTAGTCATTTGTTTGTGTACAAGGTAATGAAAGCATTTTTTTCTATTAAGGCTACTCAGTCTTATGTTATTGTCAATTACAACTTGAGAAATAAGCAGTATATACGGCTTGAAAAGTTTACAACAACGAACTACCAAAATTCATTTCCAATATTGGCGCCAAAAATTTTCAATAACCTACCGGAAAATTTAAAAAATATTTATAAAATCAATGTATTTAAAACAAGTCTTAAATCATTTTTATTCGAAGCTTCTACTGTGAATGATTTGTTGTATTTTCCAGTGTAGTACATGTAAATATTAGTTAGTTTTGAATTTAAAACTTTTTAGGAACTCACGTCAAGTCGGTGTGATCTCGTACTTCTTTCTTCTTTTTATGTTTCTTATGTATTAGGGCTATTTTCCTGTTAAGCAAATGTGAGGAATAATTGAATTCAAAATGTATTAACAAATTAAAGTCTATTTTCAACCGTTCTTTACTAAGGTTTAATGAATGCATATACTTGCCATTGGTACTAAGTAGGGAGTGCAATCCCGTCTGTCAAATTTCATTCTCAGGGCTTTTTGTCAAATCCGGGAATTTCGGACTTCTTATCAATCCCAAAATTCCTGTTTTTTTGTCAATACCGGAATCCGGGATCCCGGTATTGCCTTATGTATAATACCGGGATTGCATTCCCTAGTACTAAGTATGCCATTATTCTTTTTAGAAATGTTGAGTTATTTAATATATGTATGAATCTTAGGAAATTAAATCAAATTTATCCACTAAATTACGTACGTAGACGTACATATAGTTTATCCACTACTAAAGGAAATAATAAGTTGAGGCTTGCAAAATTCGCTTATTTCAAAAATTTATTTTAGCTCATTCGTCATAAGGTATTATTCAAAGTGCTTTCGCATTTTACCAATTATGCTCAACGGTTGAAAATGAATTATATTATACCATAAAAGACAAAAACCAGTTGCTTTTAAAATAAATTAAACATGCTACTTTAATAAATTTATCTTAATAAAACTACAACATAAAGTATCCTCTACTCAATAAAAATTTAAGTATGTACGTACTACGTACATACTCGATACTCGTACATATGCTACATAAAATATGTAATAAATTTTAACAAAAAAAAATTACAAAAATTATTAGTTATTGTACGTGCCTATATTAAATATAAAATCAAAACTTGATATCGTATTTATCACAAAGTTTTTAGGGATATAAAATACGTTCTTCGATTTGATTATGTATTTCAAAGATTTGCTTATATTCTGATGGTATAGTATCCAGCGTTCCGGAATTACACAAATCATTTTAGAATTCTATTTCCACCGTACAAGTCGGATTTCTTCAAAATCGGTTACGAAATATCTAAGCTACATAACTATAAGACCTTCAGAGTCAAGTTTTATCTTTTTAGAATCCTATTCATTTAAAAATTATTTGAAAATTTCATTTCTATTTATTTAAAAGTTACCTTGTTCCATCACTTTGCTGTAACTATAAATATAATATTGATTACTTGAGTGATAACTGCCAGACAACGCCAGTTGCAGAGTACTAAAACTTACTCTTAAATAACTTTAAAGATTTCGTCAATCTAACTAAATATAAAATAAATCGCCACTATGGTAAAACTAGTAGAAAAACGAACATGATTTTAGTCTTATGGCTAGTGTTATATAGACGGAAACACAATGAAAACGAAACGGACTAAAACGAAAGACGGAAGGAGACATGGTTATATAGACGAAAACGTATTATGACGTTTCTAAATTGGTTTTATTTTGTTTCAAAAATTTAGTCGCGCTCTAAAAAAATGGACACGTAACAGTATATTATTGCTAAAAAGACATATATCAGGGTGTATGGCAGGGTGTATATTAATCATTGATTTGCGTGACAATCAATTTTCTGGTGTTATTGCTAATTATACAAATTCTTCCTCGACAAAAACATTCTACCTTGACGTCCGAATCCGAATCCATTTTGTATTGGCATATATTTGGTTTTGACATAAGTGCTACTAGGGATAGCAAAATAAAATAAAACCGTTAATGTATAACCGCAAAGACGAATCGAAAGCAAATTGAATCGACGATTGGAAAAGTATGGACTAGTTCTATAGACGGAAACGATACAAAACGAAACGGACTAAAACGAAAGGCGGAAAGAGACATGGTTATATAGACGAATTGACGAAAACGTTTTTTGGCATTTTGAAAATGGTTTTATTTCAAAAATTGATTCGCGTGCACAAATGCAAAACTTCGTAAAAACTTATAAACAAAACATATATCGGCGTGTAAAGCTAAATAAATCAATTCAGAGACAAAATGAATTTTTTTAAAGATATTTTGCTAAAAATAAGAAACGACTTCACAGAACAATTTTTCTAATGTACACGCGGGGCCACACACACGCTTTTTTTGCAAAAGTAATTAGTAATTAATAATAATTCACTGATTTGCGCGACTCAATCAATTTATTTTTTGTTGAAAAACCTGCATCGATGCATTCTACCTCTGAATCCATTTTGTATTTAGTTTGTTTTGACAATTTGAAATAAGTGCTACTAAAGCCTTGTTCAGACGTTACACTCAAAGAAAAATATAACTGAAAATCACATTTTTCGATGTAATTATTACAGTTTTTTTGTATACAACTTTTTTTGTAAATTTCTAACTAAATACCTATTATACATTCCATAAAAAAATATTGTAAAAAATACAAAAGAAAAATTCTCAAAATAACAAAATACTTTGTAAGATTTCTATTTTTTTTATAAAATGACGGAAAATCATAAAAAATAAATTAGTACACAAATTGAAGGCTATTTCTTGTAAAATATGTTATTTGTATAATCACCCGATACACAAACCACTAAATTATACCATATATCTTATACAAGAAAATGCCTTTCAAATAAATTATGTGGTGTTGCGTAAAACCGTCCTTTTTTAATATGCATAATCGTTTTTGTTTCATTGAAATGTCATTTTAGTAGTGAGTGTGTGTGCATCGATGTAGTAAGAATCCATTTAAGTACGCGTATTTCAATTTTATTTATCTTAACGATTAGTATTGTTCATAATTGTAATATTTATTATTAAAATGATTTGAGTTTTTTTTTATTGCAAAAAATTACAAATTAATGTGCAATAACCTATAGTGCAGTGTAAATTTAAACAAACAAAAACCATTGGCGTTGAAAATTTCATAGTGACGCCATGTTTTTTTTGCGAATACAAATATTTACGGAGCTTGGCGAAATTATTTCTGTAAGTAAAATTTGAAGATTATAATAATATTTGTGTTGATGTAGATTTTATTTGTCTGTCGTTGGAATACAGCAAATGACCGTCATAAGATGTCAACTTTTTAAGGTAGATATTATTTTGTTCCCAAACTTTAAAGAACGAATGGCGATAATCGGCTTAATAAAAATATTAGGAGCAGATACTCAAAAAATAATTGGAAAAATGAATTTTATGAATCCTTGGCACAGTTTTAAAATACATAGTATTTTTCCTCAGTGAATAGCTAGAGCAACTCAAATGACGATTTCCACTCATTTCAAATTATTTATTCATAACTTTAAAGACGTACAAGTGTTTCAGCGGAAGAATTTTGTTCTTTGTAAATAACGGCCAAGATATGGACTACATTTACAGCTAAAATGCATCAATCTAATTGCTAGACGCCTAATTGTTTTATAATAGGCCCCACCCTAGCAACAAATATCGTAACGCAATCTAAACTCAATTAGAGCTTGATAAAATCTTTTTAAAATACCGAGTGGACACGAATGAATGAGATATGGGAAAGCTGATGACAAGATTCGAATTTGTTAAATTCGGATGAAAAACAACTTCGAGTCTGACTTTCTCAAGCCATGATTTTTAATGATAGATGAGGCTTGTACCTTTACTACTATAATCCTAAATTTCGACAACACTCTGCAAAGTTAACTGAGGACGCTACTTCTACTCCGAAACAGCCAAAGTAGTCAAAATCGGTAAAGAAGGGCAAGAGGAATTTTGTTAACTGGTTACATTCAAACTAGTAAAATAATAATCAGAGAGTACTATTCAAACCTTTCGGATAAACTGGTCGTGAGAGAATACCCGGTTTAAAGCATAAAGGTGTTCTTGCAACGACCAAATTGAAGGAATTACAATAGGAATTGCTTGGACATCTACCTTATTCACCAGGTCTGGCTCTCGCTGAGAAAGACGTCTGTGCCTTCTATTTTTTATAATATCACGAATAATAAGAAATCTGCTGTACATATATCTTATATGTATCTAAAAAAACACGGAAAAATGTGTTTGTGGCTTGGCCCATACATAAACTATTATTGCGTGACTTTTACAAAAGTTATAGAGAATTGGTTACAAGAAATTTGTACTACCTCCATAAATAATTCTCAAATTTTATAATTTAAAATGCAAAAATAGGCGTCCTGTTAAGCATATTGGAAATTTCAATATTGTTAACGCATACTGAGTAAAAACGTTGTGGCTTTAGAAAATATTGATCCTCATGGCAGACTTAATACACTTGGTCTACTAAACGGACAGCTCAGCTCTTATAACAGGGAGGTTGGTGAGTTGCTTCTTTCTGTTTACTTCCCTGGTTGTGAGTTTATCAGTGCTGACTTAGTTGCTTCCGAACTCGTTAACTTTTCTGTTGAAACACCTGATTGGGACTTGGCTCACAAGCTCATCACGCACGACATTCTGTCCATATGGGATTTTTCTAGCTAAACTACAGCATGGATTTGGCTACATTTGGGACCATCTGCCTCACCTCTTTCAACCGTATATTGCCTTTGGCATGTTTCTTTCCACAATCTTGCAGCAGAACCAAATTTATTTTTATACCGAAGGCTGATACGTCACCCTGTTGAAGTTTGCTGAAAGTTTCCAGCCGAAGTAAAAAGTCGATAATGCAGATTATGTTATTAACATTCAAGCCAAAAATAAAACATTTTGTGGTTGCCAGCCGAAAGTAAATAGAAACGGATGGTTTGTAACAAAACATTTTGTAAATAGTCTTACTGGAAAACTTGGTTTACCCTAATCGCGGAAAGTATCGGAAAATCAGAAGAATTCACAAAATTAAAATAAAATCAACCTCTATAAAAAGTATATCTGAAGTTGAATCGTTTTTATTGGATTTGTCAATAGCTATCGCAGGAAAAAAATTCAGTTCAAGTTTCTCGTGGGAAATCTCGGAAAATTCGATTTTCCAAAAATCATTAGAAAATTTGTATAAAATCAGCCTCTAGAGTGTTATGTATGGAGATGTATTTTATTGGTGTGTCTTGTCAATAGCTATCGCAGGAAAAAAATTCAGTTCAAATTTTCTAATGATTTTTGGAAAATCGAATTTTCCGAGATTTCCCACGGAAAACTTGAACTAAACTTTTTCACTGCGCTAGCTGTTGACAAGTAACCTCAATTTAATCTATCTCCAGACATAACACTCTAGAGGCTGATTTTATTCCAATTAAAATATTTTTTGGAATTTCGCGACTTTTCCACAATTTTCCATGAGAAACTGGAGCCAGGTTTTGCCATATAAGAATATTAACAAAGGTCAATGCTATTCATGCATCCTTAGCAATTTTTAGGCTAAACACTACCGATTGATACCGACTTCATTTTTTTATTTTCGGCTGGGAAACACAATCTGCATTACCGTTTTTTTTGTTTTCGACTGGAGTAATGCACTCTGCGTTACCGACGTTTAACTTTCGGCTAAGTTTAACAGTATTGGTAAGTCTGAATATACGGATCCTAAGTCACTCCGACGAACCTAATGCCTTCAATCTTTCTTAATACTCTGGAAAGGCTCATTAGAATTTATTATGTGCCGATCTCCCCACTCAGTAACATACAACATGTCAATAGAGTTGGCAAGCCCTGTGAAACTATACTCTACATGAACTTGTCACTAGGATTGAAAGAGCCTTAAATAATAAAGAGTTTGTTGTAGGTACTTTTCTGGATATTGTGGGAGCTGTTGATGGTACATCCTTCGTTTGATACGATTACTAAGGTATTTTTACTAATTTTGTTATTGATCGCTCAATTGTTAGGTGGATCGAACCTATGCTTAAGTATCGTATTGTCGAGGCGGAGCTGGATGGCGTATCCGTGTTCATCAAGGTTGCAAAAGGCTGTCAACAGGGTGGTTTCTCTCGTCTCTGCTGTGGCATTCGGCCATTGATGAGCTACTTGTTAAACTGCAGCATTCTCGCTTCATAGTTCATAGCTATGCTGATGATTGGGTTGTTGCAGTTTTAGGTAAATTCCTGAATCTGTTATCCGATTTAATGCAAGCAGTCTTACCTATGATGTAGTGATGTGGTGTATTGAGAAGGGTTTACACGTAAACCCGTCTAGGTCTAATCTATTTATGTTCAATAGAAGTAAAGAAATGCGTCCTCTTTCATTTTGTGAAAATAGTTGCTAGATCCGAGCATGTAAAGCATTTTGGTGTCATCTTGGATAGTAACGTTTTCTGGAATTACCACCTAAATTGTAAAATTCAGAAATTTATTATTATATTTTGGCAGTGCAGAAGAGATTTTGGAAAATGCTGTGGCTTGACTCCCAAAATGTTGACCTTTATTTATAAAACGCTGATTTTACCAACCCTCTCCTATGCTTCCTGCCATCAAACTAAAGACTTCTTTAATCAAACTTAATGGACTACAAAATATTGCTTGCAGAGCTATTACTGGAGCAATAGCTTTGACTCCACTAAACATTTCGCTTTATTAATCCAGCGCTGTATTATTCTTCCCAGAAAATTGGAAGCATTCATACGTAAATAGTAACAGTAACATCACTGTACGTCTGTCTGCTGCAGTAAAAATACATTTTAGTAACTTGATTTTTAGTTTAGAGATACCACTCTCCAAATATGCTATAACACCTTCTATGGAGGCAAGCGCTGGTGTTGGGGCGAATTTTAAACCAATATCTAGTAAATACAACTTTTTCTCAGAAAATGTTACCGACTGTAAATTTTAACGAAATTGGAGATGATCCTAGATTGACTTTTGATTTTTGGCGCGTATTTCGAACATAGTTCCTACAGTTTTTTATTGTGCACCTTCAGGATTTTGTTGTAATTCACTTTTTTTACTTCCCTCATACCCAAATATATTTGCATGTCGAGATCAAAAAATTGCAAGATTTGCTATATACATTTTTTTATAAGATTTGCTTAGCAAAATCTCCAGTTAAATCATAAATAAAAAGTTACTAGAATATTTCTATTAGGAACAAATCTAGACATTATCATACGGTAGGCCAAAAGGTAATCGAAAATTAATCACTTTATCAACCAATTTCACAATATTTTTACTCACACTCACTACACTACACTTATTTGAAATTAAATAATGTTAATGTCACAATTTGTTGCTACATAAAAAATGTTTTAGGGTTATTATATCTATAAAATAAAATTGTGAAAACTCAATAAAATTTTGTGTACCAAACAAATCGAAATGATATCGTTTTAAAAATAAAAAAAAAAAACGAATTCAAACAAATTTGGTATTTATATTCGAAGAATAAAACCGAAATATTTCGAATTTTTTAATAGCGGTAAAATATCAAAAGGGACCCAAAATGGTGGTTGGCGGATGGGGTTTACAAATTCTTATAAAAAATTGTTTCTTCCGATTATACTTATGTCTTTATAAAAATACACATCGAAATAGAATGTATGAGTAAAACCTTAATTATACCCCTCATTAAGTCTCTGAATAGCTCTCTCTATACTACCTTCGGTTTAAAAAGCTTTAAATTTTTTATTTGACAGTTTTATAAAAGCAATTCAGGCAATAAACATTTTCGGTAAAGAAATTCCATTTAAACAACAACAACATTCAACAAAAACACGAGATATAAAAGCGACATAATAACGTTATGATATCCATATAGATATTACATAATATTCGTATACATATTTTATGGTTAGATGATATATAAAATACAGGGAATTCGAATGTCTGAAATCTTCGTTTTTATCTATTTTGTCTCTATGTAGATAAATGTGCACCACCCGCGCTCTTCTATACCCATTTATGCCGTAATCCACGATTCCAATATTTTCACAAAAATATAATTTTAATTCAAAAAAGATGATACAGTGAATTTGGTGGTTTGTAATTTAGGTATGAATTTTATTCATGAATAATGAATTTGCTGAATTCATTCTTTTGGTTACACCACAGCATCATCGTTTTGGTTTTTTGCTTCTATGTACATTCTTTTATACGAGTATGTATATGCTAGATTCGCGCGTGTTTCGAATTTCAAATAGGAGGATAGGACTGTTTTATTTTAAATATATAATGAATCTAATAATTGACCAATTTTTCGTTTGCTTCGTAGAATATTTATAGCTGAATGGACAGTTATTTTTATTATTATTTTTGTTTAAGAATTTGGTCGTATAATAATCAGTTAATAAGGAGGGATGTTGATGTGAAATTAACATTTTTGCGTATCAATATAAATTGTGGAGCCGCACGCTTTCCATAATTTTTAATATCACCTCATTAACAATAATTTGGTGATTTAAAAAATTATTTATTAATATATTTACGAAGAATGAGAAATGGTTCAATATACTTTGTAAAAGATTTTAATGATGGTAATTGTGAAATTAGGGTGTATAATATCGAGAAGACCACAAATAAATTATGTTTGTTGCCTAAAGTTATAATTATGAGGAAATATACAGTTTTGGAATTTATAATTTAGTACTGTCGAGGCAAGTCCAGATTTTATTGATTTCATAATTATTATGCAACATAATTAAATGCCAACAACAAATTTGGTTTTTAATGTTTTGTCGATTATACAGTGGTGTTAATGATCGGCAATCAATTCAATAAATTGAATTTATACATCCGACTGTAATATATGTACTTGTTTGGTCATCATTCCGCTTCATTTTCCTCTTTTCTGAAGTTATACTGAGTAAGTATTGTAATCGCGAAAAAAATTTTGTTCCAGATTTTCACATTTCTCGACGAATTAGGTTACCATGGCCCTGAAACGCCGGTCAGAAAAATGTCGTGTTCGTCCTTGCATGGTCATGGTCATTCCAGTACCACATTTTTATTATTTATGTTTTGCCTTCCATTCTCACAAATATTGCTAGTTTTAGTCGAGATTTGTATAAAAATAAATTTTATTGATACGCAGTTTGCGTTAACTTTTAAGTCCATTTGAGTATAGAATAAGGAAGTTGCAGTGGAAGAGAAAACTGCTAAACAGATTTTCTCAAAAAAGAGACCGACGATTTTTTTGTTATGTTGATGATAAATTTGACGATCCATCATCTACTTGTTCAATGTCGAACTTTCCGAAGAAATATATTTCTATAGTTAATACACCTTGCAAATTCCAGCAATTGTTTCCTAGGTGTCTTCAAGATAAAATGAATAGATTACCGTGTAATATGGAATTTAAATTTCTAAATTTACCTAAAATACTTTGCTGGTGGCAAATAATGTTTTCAACATTTTAAAATATTTATATCTAGTCAAGAATGATAAATTAGAAGATTGTCCAACTCCGATGGAGAGTAAAACGACTGGTTCCTATGCTTTATTTTTTAATTTTATTTTTTATCCTCTCTTCTAATACGATAGTGAACCAAAAATGTTGTACTTAAATGAATTGTCGTGTCGTCAAATTACTATGAAGAGAACGATAATTTTGTTTTCCACTGTATATGCAACATAAACATTAAATTAAATAAATAACCAATGATGAATGAGAGTGAATGACCAAATATATTATACCACCACACTACATACAATAAGAGAAACTGAAAGGTATATAGATTAACACTTTCACAACAATGATCATGTGATCATATTTATTCATGTTTCTCGCTCACACCGCTGTAAAACCAACCAAATATTTGAAGAACCAAGGGTAAGTGAAACAAAGTTTAAATAACAGGTGAAAAAAAAGTCAGATATACAGACTGGTTCCTACGCTTTATTTTTTTACAAAAAAAGAGAGTAACGTATTTTGAGTTGCATAATCTTGTAATCTATCATTCTTGATATCTAGTGAGCTTTATAGCAAGATATTCTAGTTTCTATGACATTGACATTCATGCCCGGTCTCCACTTGTATATTTTTATTATTTTTCTCTTCACAAAAAAAATCTAGTCTACTATTTTTCTCGTGACAATTTTTAGTACATTTTGCAAAATTCATACACAAAAATGGTTTTGAGCATGCGCATTGAAATTTTTTCAAGAGAGGAAAAGATTAGAATATTCAATATTTTTATCATGGCGTTGTGCCAATTGAGCATAATTTGTATTTTATGCTCAATTTCTTGTCATTTTATATTTAATATTTTGACAACCAAAATGAAATTTTTCAGAACCAAATTCAAATTTTTTTCTTATTCTCAAAGAGAGAAATTTGTTATATTCTTTGTGTTAGTAGTTGTAGAAAAAATGTCATGAGCCGAATGTGATTTATATTTTGTCAAGTGAAAAATACACAAGTGGAGACCGGCCATCATGTCACGTTTTATTGACATTTTATGACATTTTAATGATTGAAATTTCAACGACATATTGATCGATACATTATTTGTGAATTGCTTTAATAAAATCGCCTTTTAAGGTATTACTTCTGAGTAATAAATTCTCTTGGTATTCAAAGTCGTACATAACTCTTAATAGCAAATTACTATGGGACGCTTTAAAATAATATCACGCCAATAGGATGGAGCAGGTTTAGGAGAGCTGGGAGATATATAAAATGAAGCTATATGACAAGAAGGTGGGATTTGGTAACAAATGATAATTAACGTTAATTCTGTTGTGTTTTATTATTTTGTTTTTTCGAATGGTCCACAGCGATGTCCCGTCCAGACTGAAGCGCTGAGTATAGAATTATATCGGCCAATTCTCACGTTGCTCACATAATATTGCGATCTGAATAAACGGTACAAATTTTCAGAAAATAAATTTTTCAACATTGTGTTCTTCAATTTTAACACAGCCATCGTTACAAGCAATTTGGTAGCAGTTACGAGCGTGATAAAAAACATTAGGGTCTATTAATAAAGCATCGTTGATCTTAAAGAACATACCTTTAGTTTTTGTACTTAAGAACATTGTATGCGCGGAGCACCAACTTTGTGGTTAACTATATCGAAGGCCTTCGTAAGATCAATTAAAATAGAGGCGACCACATTTTTCTGATCAAGACCTTCATATAAAACGTTAGTGAATTCTAACAGAGCATTTTGAGTGCCTATGGATTTTCTGAAGCCAAACTGGCTGTCATGTAAAAATTGGTACTATCCAAAAAACTAGTAACCCTCGAATGAACTAGCTTCTCAATGATTTGATTTTTTCTATCGCCTTTTTTCAAAAATTGGAATAACAACAGATTCTTTTAAACTAGAAGGAAAAACACCGGTAGAAAAACTTAAATTTACTATGTGTGAAAAAACATCAACAATATAAATGGGGATTTTTTTGACGAAGAAGTTGCTAACCAGATCATTCCAAAACAGCATTATCGAAGTGATTGTTAAACAAATCAGTCAATTCGCGTGGCTCGGTTACTGAATCATTTTCATCAACAGATATTTCTTCAATTTGAGCGTTTAAAAATTATTATTAAAATAATTAGCTTTGGCCAAAACTATTTGCCTTGTTCGTAAAGTCCGGATCATTTAGATTATTTTTAAGCTTTCTCGAAAGTTTATTTTTATACCTAATTTTCCTAAGAAGGGCAGGCTTTATGGCTTTATCATAGGCTTAATGATTCCATCTTTCACTTTAACCTCAACCAACGAAGTATTTCCATCAACATAAAATTTTAAAAGATTTATGAAATAGCTATAAGCGCTCGTCACATCAGTTTGAGAGTAGACAGAAGACCAACTTTCTTCATTTACAACTTTAAATAAATTCGAAGAATTAATAATTTTTATATTCCGTTTCGATTTATATGAGTAAGGATTAAACCCCTAAATAGGTATAAATTCAATACTGGTCATACAATAGTCAGTGATATTTAAATTTCGAATGTCAGCTACTCAGCTTTGTAACTAAACTCAAACTTCGGTAAACCCCTGAAAAATAAGTGGTCAATGTAGGTGTAGGAATGGCTTGTGTAATGCGGGTTGGCTTATTTATCAGCGATTTAAGGCCGTGAGAGGCCATCATGAGCATGTAATCAACTGAGGACGGTGGAAATTCAAAAATATTTAAGTTCATATTTACCAAAAATTATTAAATTTTTGGATTTGATCTCTAATAAAATATTATTAAGTTCATCAGTGAAAGCAGAAATGTAACCTATAATACATATAATCAAAAACAAAACAGACTGATATTCAAAATTCACCTGTACAAGGTCAGCACTACTAGCATCAATGCGAACCACATTTTTTGCTATAATTGCTCAGATAAACAACAACACCTCCGGCTCTATACATAGAATTGCAATTACCAAAAATTACAAAACCCGGTATCTTATTGTTTGAGCAGTTTAACAACTATTTTCTAATCTAAAATCAAACAAAACTTAGTTATCTATCAAAACATCATTCATTTTAATATTTACATATATACAACTTCACTATGACATTTCATATGTCAAATTAAAGGTGAATTCTAATATTTAATTGTAATACAATTTCGAAACTTATCGGCACGACATCTGTATTATGTAGAATGTACCAAAAGATTCGAAAATAAGTTTCGAATCTGTACTTTTTTATACGCTGTACAATTTTCGAGGTTGTACTTTTTTAATTACTATATAATTGCGCTTATATTGGATTATTATTGTAAAAACCTTTACGAAGCTAACATCTGTCAAAATATAATTAAAACTTTAACATTAAAAGATAATCCGTGTTATTTAATCGTGGGAATTACGAAATTACATCGGCATCTTAATCCATTTAGTTAATTGCCCCACCATTTTGGTCCTTCGAGCCGGATCCGGTGCACACATCAGTTATACCAACATTCTGTTGAACTCGAATATTTGTGAAATCCAGTTCATCGAATCGTGAGTGTATTTCATCGAAACTCAGTGGTAATTATCACTAGGGTACAAAATAGCCGTGTGTCAGTTTTAATCGCTATTGCTTGTGCAATCCAGTGCATCGAATCATGAGTGTATTTCATCGAAACGCAGTTTCAATTATCAATCGTGTATATCAAGCGGTGTATCAATCTAAGCTGCTATTGCTTGTGCAATCCAGTTCAGTGAATCGTAAGAGTAGTACATCGAAACAGTTTTAATTTATCACGTGTGGACATCATAGCAGTGTATCAATTTTGGTCGCTGTTTGTGCAATCCAGTTCATCGAAATCAGTGGTGCTGTTTATCACGTGTTCATCATTGCAGTAAATCAATTTTCACTGAAATTAATTTTACTCAGTTTCTATCATCACTACTTAGTGTACATCATAGCGGTGTATGAATTAAACCGCTATTGCTTGTGCAACCCAGTTCATCGAATCGTGAGAGTATTACATCGAGACTGTTTCAATTGATCACGTGTGTACATCATAGCAGCGTACCAATTTTAACCGCTATTTTTGCAATCCAGTTCATCGAATCGTGAGAATACTTCGGCGAAACCCAGTTTCAATTTATCAAGTGCGTACGTCATAGCAATGTATCAATTTTAATCGCTATTGTTTGTGCAATCCAGTTAATCGAAATCGAGTTCAATTCAAAACTTGAAAATATTTCTCCAACTTTAACACGTAAACGATAGTTACATTTTATAAGTGCTTACATTACGAGTATTACGTGCTAATTTGTAGTGAATAGTGTAAAACAGTGTATCTCATCTAATCATCATGGCGGAATTAGCGGCTCTCAAGAAGCAGCGATCCACAAATAAAGAACGACTGACTAACGTCATACAATTTGTTAAAGCAGCCGAAGATGATGTTCCTGTCGAAGAGTTCAGAACGCGACTGGCGCGCGTTGAACAGTTAATGGCAGAATTCACGTCTATAGAAAATCAAATATTCATGAAAGATCCGTTGGAAGAATCCGACGTCGTTTATGAGGAAAACTATTATGACGCTATCACAATAATCAATACCAAGATTCGTTCAAGAGCAATGGCTGCTGGTAGTACATCATCCGATGCCTCATTCAATACTACAAATGCGGGACATCAAAATGAAATTAAACTACCAAAACTCAACATACCTCCGTTCTCAGGGGAATACACTGAGTGGCAGTCATTTTTTGATCTGTTTTCCAGTACTATCCATGAATCACCTGCCTTGAGCCCGGTACAAAAATTTCAGTATCTCAAGGGACTACGGCAAGGGGAAGCTGTCGTATTGTTAAGACACATTAGCATTACAGAGGGAAATTACATAGGCGCTTTGAACAAGTTAAAAGAGCGATATGACCGAAAGCGGCACATCATAATTTCGTTCGTGCGTACATTTATCGAGCAACCATCCATTGCTACTGCCACCGTTTACAACGTAAAGCAACTTATGGATACTTCGGATGAGGTAATTAGAGGATTAAAAGCACTAGGCGAATCCGCGGAAACTAGGGACCATTGGCTGATTTTTATCTTGGTTCAAAAGCTGGATGACAAATCCAGAGTAATGTGGGCAGATCACGTCACAGATTTGGAGAATCCACTATTCTCCAATTTTTTAGAATTTTTATCTCGGCGCCTCAATTCTCCAGAAGCTACCAAGATGTCAACTAAGCAATCAGCACAGAAACCTAAGGTCCAAAGTCATGTTATCACCGAGGAGACTAGTTTTACCTGCGCTTTATGCAATGAAAAAGGCCATTCACTCTCTTCATGTAAGCAGTTTAACGAAATGGAATTAACAAAACGCAGAACATCGGTCAATGAAAGTCGCAGGTGTTATAATTGTCTAAGCAGTAGACACAATATTGTCAAATGTTTATCTAAATTTCGTTGTCAGATTTGTAAACGAAAGCATCACACATTACTTCACTACACAGAGCCTGCTGAACCAAAGTACAATACCATTAATTACAACCAATTGTTCACAAACCATTTCGAAATACACCATTTTACCAACTGCACTAATTCATTTGCTGGATTCATCAGGAAACATAATTTTATGCCGTGCTCTGCTTGATTCAGGTTCTCAAGCCAGCTTCATCACCGAGACTCTTGTGCAACGACTAGGTCTCAAGAAGACAGATGGGAGATTGGCAGTTGTAGGTGTGGGATGCGCAAGTGCTGGGTCTACCAAAGGCATGGTCACAGTTATCGTGCGACCTAAGAAACGCTTTGAATTTCACATAGAAGCCTTCGAGTTATCAAAAGTAACTACGCTATTACCTTGTCAAATCATTGAGAAGCTTCAATTCAATTTCAAAACGGAATTGCAATTGGCCGATCCACATTTCTATATGCCGGCTCATATAGATGTCTTAATTGGGACAGACCACTTCTTCAACGTGCTAGAGCCTGAACAAGTCATAATTAAAGACAATGGTCTAATCCTTCAAAACACCATATTTGGGTGGGTGATCTCCGGAAGATTCAACAATACAGACGAACAACAGAAATCGGTTTAACGTCAATGATAACCACAAATAGCCGTGTCGACATCGACTTGGATCAAACGCTTCGCAAATTCTGGGAAATCGAATCCATTCCAAATCTCCAGCCATTATTATCACCAGAAGAAGCAACCTGCGAGAATCAGTTCACCGCTAATGTCAAAATATCCGAAGAGGGACAATTCATTGTATGTTTGCCATTTAAAAAAATCGCCAAATAGCTTGGGAAACTCGCTAAACCTAGCTATCCAAAGATTGAGCAGTATTGAACGCCGGTTTGTTAGGTCCCCGAATTTCCACAAGCTGTACCAGGAATTTATGCTAGATTACCAAAAGCTCCATCACATGGAAGAAATCTATCCATCTAAACAACATGAACTGGTTACTATTTACCTTACCACGAAGTAATCAAATATTCAAGTACCACCACCAAACTGAGGGTTGTGTTCGACGGATCCGCTAAGACCACCTCCGGAGTATCTCTCAACGATTGTTTAGCAGCAGGGCCGACAGTGCAACCTACCCTGTATGCTATTGTTCTAAGATTCCGGGAATACCAATTTATCGTTACTGCCGACGTGGCAAAAATGTATCAGCAAGTGAAGGTCGCTAGTGAGGATAGTGAGTTTCAAAAAATTGTATGGCGCAATCATCCAACTGAGCCAATCCGTCATTTTCGACTAACTACTTACGGACTGGCAGCAGCCCAATTTTTAGCCACACGAGTTCTGAAGTACATTGCCGACAATAATCAATCAACCTATATTGATGCTACCAATGCTATTCGACGTAATATTTATGTCGATGATTTAATGACTGGAGCCCACAGTGAGTCGGAAGCCATACAGCTGAAGCGTGACATCAACAAGCTGTTATCTCAACATGGATTCCTCCTGCGTAAATGGTCCTCAAATTCTCGGCAGATTCTAAATACCATAAAGCCCGAAGATCGCATGACTACTCTCAAGGAATTCCACGACAGAAGCGAAACTGGAGAATCAGTAAAAGTACTGGGCGTGTGCTGAAACCCATCTAATGACACCTTTAAGTTTGTTTCTAATATTCATTCTCCAAAGAATCTAACAAAAAGAAGTGTTTTATCCGAAGCAGGAAAGATGTTTGACCCATTGGGCTGGCTCGCTCCAGTGAACGTCAAAATAAAAATCTTCATTCAACAATTATGGGTTCCGAACCTGAACTGGGATGATCCATTACCGGAGAAAGAGACTAACCATTGGAATCGAATTCAAGCGGCGCTCCCTGAAGTGGAAATTATCTCGATTCCTCGATTCACAAACACTTCCAGAAACTGCAAAATTGAATTACATGGGTTCTGTGACGCCAGCCAAGATGCTTATACCGCCGTTATTTATTACCGGGTGATTACTGTAGACGGAGCAATTCATTCAACGCTAATGACGGCAAAACCGAAAGTTGCCCCAATCAAGCAACAAACATTACGACGCCTGGAACTTTGCGGTGCGGTATTACTTAGCGATCTAATGGAGGTAGTAAAAAAAAAAACAAGTTTAAGGATCGAGCAAGTATTGTTATGGACAGATTCAGCCGTCGTGCTAGATTGGCTTTGTTCACACCCTTGTCGCTGGCCAACCTTTATCGCAAACCGCACGTCACGCATCTTGAATTCATTCAGCCGAATCCATTGGAGGTACGTTCCTTCAGCAGAGAATCCTGCTGACATTGCTTCGAGAGGAATTCTCCCGTACGAACTGACAATCAATGCATCGTGGTGGCACGGACCCAATTGGCTACGCAACACCAAGGAATTTTGGCCAACACAACATAAGTCTAGGCCTAATAATCTTGAAGCGCCCAGAAATATCAGCCTCTCAGTCGTTGTAGAATGTCACGTTTTAGATGGATTAATAACAAAATGTTCATCGTTTCACACCATTACTAGGATTGTGGCCTATGTTCTAAGATTCATTGCCAATGCAAGGAAGATTAGGGCATCCAGGAGCAGTGCAACGATGTTAAGCGGAGCGGAAATTCACGAAGCAGATTTCAAACTATGCATCCATGAACAAACAAAATACTTTTCTGAGGAAATCAACGATCTAGTTAATACAAAATTAACCAAAAGAACCAGTACATTAAAGACTCTAAGCCCATTTATTGACGAATTCGGGGTATTAAGAGTTGGTGGTTGCCTAGATAATTGTGAGATACCGTTCGCCACTAAACATCCGATAATTTTGTCGCCTAAATCTGCCATAACAACACTCATTATCAAGGAGATGCATAGAGAACATAAACATGCTGGACCCTCATTACTACTACCTATTTCTAGACAACAATATTGGATTCCCAGGGCAAAGGGATTAATCAGGAAAATCATACAACAGTGTGTCCCTTGCACTCGGCAAAACGCCAAATGCGAAACCCAGTTGATGGGAAATTTACCGCAATGCCGTGTACAATCTATTAGACCTTTTTTAAAGGTAGGCGTTGATTTTGCAAGGCCACTATTCGTATATCTAACTAAAGGAAGGGGCAAAATAAGTATAAGATGTATGTCAGTTTGTTCATGTTTTGAGTACAAAGGCTGTCCACATCGAATTGGTCAGTGATCTAAGCAGCAACGCATTTCTGGCGGCATTAAAAAGATTTATCGCTCGTCGAGGATGCTGTGCCGAGATATTTAGTGACAATGGGTCTAACTTTATTGGAGCATTTTCTCTCTAGGCACACCATAACTTGGCAATTCATTCCTCCTCACGCACCTCACTTTGGAGGACTCTGGGAATCGGCTATTAAGGCCGCAAAGTTTCATCTAAAACGAGTAATAGGAGACGCTACTCTATGGAAGAAATGATGGCATTACTTTTTTCGCTATGGAAGAAATGATGACATTACTCGTCGAAATCAAAAGCATTTTAAATTCACGGCCTTTGTGTGCACTATCGTCAGATGATATAGATATCCTCACTCCTTCCCACTTTTTAATTGGACAAGCGGCTACCAGTCTTCCGGAGCATGACATCACTCATCGTAAAATATCTCATTTATCACGATGGCAGATGGTCCAGAGAATGACCCAACACTTCTGGAAACGTTGGATACTTGAATACCTCACCTCTCTACAACCAAAGCCGAAATGGCTGCAAACAAAACCTCCTATACATCAAAATCACATTGTCATCATAAAAGAGGAAAATTTGCCTGTTAAAAAATGGTTACTTGGAAAAATCATCCAATTGCATCCTGGATCCGATGGCCTAACAAGAGTCGTCACAGTTAAAACAAAAAACGGAGAACTCAAAAGACCAATCACAAAATTGGTCATCCTACCAATTTCACGTCAAGAAGATGTCACTACAAATCCAAAAGAATCATCCTCCAGCAATGCAACTACGATAAATACATCGCAGCCCCATCAAATATATTGAACCCGATGTTTCAAGGGCGGCGGTATGTTTGAGCAGTTTAACAACTATATTTTCTAATCTAAAATCAAACTCAGAAACTGTCTCACACACAAAAAAATAAAAGGTCACCACAACACCGAATCGGTGTTACATAGTGTCCCACCGATCGGATATTTATAATTTGAATCCAATCGGATATTATAATAAAAATGGCATAAAATACATTTGGATAAAAACTTTTACACCGCATAAAACCCAAACAGGAACATTCATCTTTAGGAAAACACCTAGAGGTGCATTTTATTAAATCCAAAAGGAGTTTTTATAAAAATTTATCTTTTCGGATAGAAAAAAATATTTATCCGTTGATGCGTATTCAATTTTATCAAATATATTCAGTTGGAGAAATATAAAATACTTTTTCGGATAAAAAACCAATTAACACCGCACATTTTTTGAGTGTATGGTTTTTATCCATTGGTATTTTATTTTAATGTATATGATTTTAATATGTTCCGAAGATTGTAAGAGAATTGAACCTTCTCATCAGGCCGCTGCGACTAGACTGATTGTATCACAATTTAAATTCTATTATACAGAAGGAATATGCAGGTTGCTTTAGCGAATTTAACTAATACAGCCAAAATCTCTTACAATTTTACTTTTTCACGAAAACTCCAAACGGTGTAAATATTTACTCCGATAGAACGAAAATAACCTCTGGGAAGTACTTCTTAAAAAATCCGCTGTTGACAACTTTTGCGTTTACTCCGAACGGTGCAAAAGTATACTGTTCGATCCTTATGGATATTTTAAAATTTGTATCCGATCTTGCGGAGTTAATATGGTACTATTGGATAAAAAATAAATTTTTTTTCGGATAAAATACCATTCACACCGCAATATTTTTTTGTGTGCAATTGTTGCTACAGATACCGCTTGATTGTCATGTTTGGTAGTACCGTTGGCAAAGTTAGTCAGTATGACATTCATGAATTGATGAAAGGTTTCCGTTAGTCAACTAAGTGTAGTGGTTAATTCGGTTAAATTCCCAACATTCATTGTCTGCAGCAGACAAAAGAAGAATTTTTTATCAGACTCTCGACTTTGAGAGACTTGTCACACCAAACGCGAACTGCGAGTTACGAATAAATTCCAAACACGAATTCGCAAATTTGATTCACACTAAACGTGAGCGAATTTATATGTCAAAATCAATGCCATCCGTATGATCAAATATTTGTTAAATAGGGTACAGTCCGTCCTAGGACAGACACAATTTTATGACTAACTTTAGTTATGTAATATTTTGTGAAAGATATTACACCTGGTGATGTCCTGCGCCCGCTGCTACAATCAGCATTTCACCATTTGATTTTTTTTTAGCTCACAATTTTTGACCGTGTAGAAGTAGGGCGAGACTAAAGGCTTTTAAGGATGATTGTACCTTAAATAGACCTTAAACTAAAGAGTAAGCACTTTTAAGGATGATTTTACATGTGTTGGGGCATCAAACATAGTCTGGCATCACGAGTTGGGGCATCACACAGAGGCACTTCAGAAACCTTAGTTTATATTTGTGGTGAAATACCTAAAGGTGGTTTGTGCTTTTATGAAGGAATTTACATACCCCGTGCCAGCATGGTATATTCACGAAATTACTCATTCACATAGTACAGCGGTTTTTTTGAGAATAATTCAGCTAATTGTAATAACCTCCCTTAAGCTTCCCAATCCTCTACTGTTCTTGAATTTGGATGATCTTTTATCTAGAATTTTATTCATTTTTACTGTGCAATTTTTATACGCGTTTGAAATTTCAATTTTATTGCTTTATTAGAACAATTGAATTACTTGAAAATAATTTATCATGCATTTAAATTAATAAATCTCTGAAAACACTTCTGATATGTTGAGATTTTGATAGTCCACAAAAAACATTGGCAATTCCCGAATCAATTCAAATCAAATCCCTTTTCCTTGAAATCCTATAAGATAACATTATAAACTAAAGTGAAACGATATATAAAAAGGAATTTTCTACAAATTGGAAAACCAAATCGATAATTTCTCCACATATCTATGAGTATGTGTACAAACATGTCGTTATAACACAATTTTACAATGTGAAAATATACTTCAGCACATATTATAAAGACTTCACATCCATCTACATATATATCTGGATCCCACATCTCGGTATGCTGAAACATTCATATACACATGTACACAGGATATAATATGGATGGTATTGTTTGTTTGCACATTTTGAAAGATGATAAAAAATTAAAGTAAATCGAACATTATTATATGTATAGTCTCGAACCAATCAAATAAGAAGACGTCCAAGAAAAGTATTAAGAAGAAGTGGTAGAAATGTAATTATTATTATTATTTGCTTCACTTGTATGTACATACTTAGTTTTGAGTAGTATATAGCTCTTAAGAGATAATTAATTTTTATTTTTATTTTTTCACCGTACACCAAACAGTAAATCCATTTTCAAAGTGTATTTGCTTTTTAAAGTGGCATTTTAATACTTAAACAGTTGGAGCAGAATTGAAATGATATAAAATCTGTATAAGGAGAAGAAAAATAAAAATTTCCGCTGATTTCGATTTATTTCCCGCATGAATGAATTTTTCCGTTGTACGAGTATAAAAAATGTATAAATACATATAGCGTACAATGTAACGTTCACGTTTATTGGAAGGACAAAAATTAGATACATATCGATTGAAGAATAAATATCTGCATTGATTTTTTTTGTCGGCAAAATTGTAAGAAATCTTGTCTCCGGCTGAAGATGTGTTACAATAAAAAAATGTTGCTGTTTTTTATTTTTTTTATGGAGGTGGGGAGGTACCCCCGAAAAGATAGATCGAGATAATAATCGAAATGAATGGATGAATTGATAACATATTCGACGGAAACTCCAATGTATATACGAGTATGTATATACATATTTGTGTACATAATATAGGATATAACCATTTTTATTGTATGTCATCTATCGAGATTACATAACGACTTGTTAGTAGAAGCTCGTAAAAAATTATTTTATTATTATTTATTTAATTTAGATAATTTTATTACATTGTGTATTTTACATAATTTATATAGTGCTGAGTACAAGGATTAAATTATACTCGTTATAGACAATAGGGGTAGTATCTAATAAAGAATGAGAAATTTGATAATTTTTAAATGATTTTAATTACATTTATAAAATTGTTGTCTTATACTGCATAATGAAGTTGGGTTCGGAGAATTGAAAATAAAAATAAAAAATATTATGGAGATAAGGTTAGGTAATAATAAATGAAACTGTACACTTGCTGTGATTAAATTACTATGGAACCGGTACAAAATCAAAACCAGAAACCAAAGTTTGACTATAATAAATTTTAATTTATTAAACCTGTTGGAAAACGAAATCTGGAAATTAATATCATTCAAGGGCTTAAACCAGTACTACTAAATTGAACACATCGCTATTCAAATAATGACATTTAGGGGAAGGAAGTAGTTAAGGTTTCATTCAAACCTGAGGTGTTTAATATTTAATATTCTCGTAATATTTTAAATAAAAACCAGTTTGATAAGATTACCTTATCAAGATTATTTTCTGTTTTCTTGAAATTTTTTGGTTAAGCCGTGGGTTCAAAAACATTATATTTAAGATTTGTATAATTTAGAAAATACTTTTGAATTTTGCTACCCTAATGCTCTTATTCACGAAAGTTAATTGAAGATTAAACAGAAATTGTTATTTGTTTTTTATGGAGAAATGAAAATATAATGATCGATTAAACCCAATGGAGTTACGTGAATATGGGTGTTAGTATTTAAAACTAAAAATCTGGAGTTTAAAGCTGAAAATCTCGAATTTAAAGCTGAAATATAAAGGTAGATGTTTAATTAAACATTTTTTTTACTGGCCCGGAACCTGATTATTGCTATCGATTAAGCAATTCTCATGGACTTTGCTACCCTTAGAATTAAAAACAGGAATTCTCTATTTACTATAATACGGCCGAATTAAAATAATTACCTCAATGATCACAATCCAATGATTTCCATTCTCCAAAAAACCTTTAGCAGCCTTTGTTTCTGTTCCATTGTTTTCATTAAAAGCTAATTGTGTTGTTGATATTTACATATCGCAGAACACATTATTGGTGCCAGAAACGTTAATTAAAAATCTAATTTTATCTAATCTTATGCTTAGTTATAGCAATTTTCTGGATTTTTTGTGCTCTCAGTATTCAAGACTCGCAACTAACAGTGATAACCGAGATGTCCAGTTTCATTTTGCGCGATATACATATGAGGAGACTTGAATATTTTGATATTAGCGTAAAATGTTCGGTAACCTGCTGCGATCCTCGATGAAATATTCACAGAAACGGAGTTTTGCTCAGTGATTTGAGCATTTCATTGCAGATACCATCCTCACCGGGTGTCTTGGAATTTTTGATCTGCGATATCACGTTCCGCACTTCATCATTCGATGGAGGAGATGATGGTATCATCTCGACATTGATATCGCGATGAAGCAAGAGAGGTTGTTGCTAGGAAGGTGGTGCTTGTCTATTTAGAAGTGAGGAGAAATAATTTCGACACACTTCAAAGACGATTTAGTGTCCATATTTATTTAACCGGATTCGTTGTTGCGAATATCGCTGCTACGTGGTTGAAAAAGTCCATAGCAACGTTATCTAACTCGTTAGCGGAGCACTAAAATTTTGGATGTTGCGTGCCTGTTGCTCATGAAATTCTCGTTTCTTTCGTCTGCATAGCCGATTAGAGTTTCTCGTCGCAGTCATCTAGGCGTTACGGGATTTTCTTGTTCTTTGCGACAGGTTTCGTTGACATGTGCGATCTTCCACCACAATAGCACAAAGATAACATCATTCAACCAGGAATTTTTAGGCCTAGATGAATTTTGGCCTATGGGGGATTTTGAGGCATCGGTTGTCGCCGTTTTGAATATATCCCATTTTTTTTGAACGGATTCAGAAAGTGATTTATTTTCCAAGATTATAAGAGTGATGCGCTGGTGCATAGACGAAATTTTAATTCAGCAACTACCAAGAAGAAAGTCTGAATCGATATTAGTTCTACGTTTAGCTCTGATGTCTTAAAGGCTAGAAAAATGTCTTTTGGAGAAGAGGATGTGGTCGATTTGGTTTATCGTTGCCTCGTTGTTTGATTTCCATATCCAACCACCAAGTTCTACAGCAAACTGGCTCGATAGTACCCGGTGTAGTTTAATGTAGTTAAGTTTAGGAGGATGGTGCTGCGATATGTACTGCCAACACTGCCAATTTGAGCATTGAAGTCCCCCAAAACAATGTTATGCTGCGGAATTTTGCTCGAAACGATTTCGAGCTGGTCGTATAATGCGTCTCTGATTTGATCAGACTTCTTCTCGGTGAGATCATGCACGTTCATAAATGTTATGTTCAAATAATAAATAAAATTAATTCTTTTTATAATTCATGTCTAGTTGTAAGTTTTATTCGTGTTTTTTGCTTTTGTTTACATTTTTGTTTCGATACAACAAAATTTTTTTTTAAAAATACTACTAGTGCCATCTTTAGATTTAATCCATCTATCGCCGTTTTTTGACAGCAATGTCCTTTATAGGTTATTATAATTTATTTGGGTACACGCAAAAGTAGAATTAATAATGACAACTAATGAAACAGTGTGTGTACAAAAATCGAGCGGATGAACCAGACTGAACCAAAATAGATCGGTAAGGTAGGATACCGATAATGTAGTGACAAAAGAGCAAACAATATGTATTGAATTTTAGCCGAGACACTCAATGTTTATTCGCTGGGTAGTGTATGGAAATATATTCGGTTAGTCGAAATATATTGGATGTTATTGATTGTGGTGATGGAATGAATGAGTGAGTAAATGAGTGAAACGCTACATTATGTCAATTTTATCAGTTCTACAAATTCTATAAACAAACTTTTTTGAAGTCTATAATAATTCCTCAAATACTACAAATTTCATAATTTCTATAAATTCTATTAATTTTGTAAATTCTACAAATTGCTTCATTTTTAAAATTGATAAATTCTATAAACTGTATAAATTTTATAAATTTTTTAATTTTTAGACCCTCTGAGCTTTACAAATTGTTTCAACTCAGTTCTATAAATTCTTCTTTGACTTTCAAAAATTCCAAAATAGCAAAAAAATTCTTTAAATTCTATAAATGGAACAGATGAGCCACACTATTATTTCCCACAAGTTTCTCTCTGATACTAAGATTTTTATAGAGCTCACGATGAAATATTAATCAATCACTGACAATGTGTTGTGCAAAATTTATGGGCAGGGCGAGTGTAATTTTATGCAATCTCTCGTAATTCTCACTATTCAGTCAGTCAACACTAACTGTATGAATCATCGTGGCACCAATAGACAACGAGTTGTTAAGGAGTAGCAAAAAAATATGAAGAGCTATGAACTAAAAATAATACCAATCGAATCGCACATAGGAACAGGTGCACTTGCCATCACACATCAAATACGGCCAAAGCAGAAACGACACCAAAAGTCCGCGCAACCGATCCTAGTTTGGGTACGGAACACTAATCGTAGTTGGTTCAGAAAACGTGCTAAAAAGGAAAGCAGAAAGGCTAACTCAAACTAGCTGCTTTAGGAAGAGCAGATTTATACAAAAACAAGATGTATGTACACATAATTATAATCGACATACGATATTGACAGGCACAAAATAAATGTTCTATGAATGCAAGGACCATACTCGCTAAATCAGTTGAATACCTGCAATGGTCAAAATGTTATTGGAGTGCCCATTTAAACCAAAACACGAAATGAATGCCCACTGCAATCAGAGTGTAGAGATCGTGAAACGATGCCGTTTTGGGATAGCCTTGCACCTGATTTGCCTAGTACTGCAAGCCTATTAATCTCCATTTGAGTTAAATCGAACCGATCACTTTCCTTATATGATCAACATAAGGCCTTCAATGTCAGAAGTAATTTGTGGTATGACTGTCTTACTCCTAAATGATTTCATATCAAGAAACAACCTATTCATATTAATTAACCAAGAAAACACTTCCACTTACTCATCAAAAGTGTCCTTAAAATATTGACTTTAAAATAGTCAACGCAGTTCTGACACAAGTTTGGCTCTCTATTTAAAATATAACGAAAGAATGTTCTCATAGGCGAACAAATTAGTCAATTAGTTGGCAATGAAGTGTTCATTAATTTGTTGATAAGATAGAATCGGGTAACGGAAATTCGAAACTCGATCTACTGTGCCAAGGTTCTGCAGTTCGGCCACCTTAGGTCACTGAGTCTCCTTATGGGAATCACAAAAGCCATTGCAGAAGCACAACCTCGATAGAAGCTGTGGCTGATTTGCCGGGTAAATATCTACTACTCCTATATTTAAACGTCATAAATTTGTTTATATGTTTGTTTGTATCAAGGGTTTCGGAAACGGCACGATCGATTTTGATAAAAATTGGTGAGGGGAGGGGGAGGGCGTTTGGAGTAGCAGGAAGCGATTGCGTCTACTTGATTTCAGGGAAATTTGTTTAAGGAGCCCTCCAGTGGGGCTCGGGTTCCATTTCACTTTAAGTTCCGGATGTGGTTCTGGAAAATGCACAATTTGAATGGAACTAAACGCATTTTCAACCGATTTGGATAACACTCGGTTTGTATGATGAAAATGAGATGTCAAATTGCGTTCCGGGTGTGGCTCTATAGAAAATTTCCAGTTTGAATGGAATTACACCATTTCGGTTGATTCAAAAATCGACTGCCATTTTTTGGCAGTGTAGACGAGCTTTTGGGAAAACCTGGGGTTTAACTCCCAAAATGCTGTCTTTCATCTATAAATCTTGGTTCTACCAATGTTATCTTATGCCTCCATGGTATGGTGGCCAGTAGTTAAATTAAAGGCTTCAATCATTAAACTTAATGGTCTACAAATTATTGCTTGTAGGGCCATTACAGGAGCCATGGGCTCGACCTCCCTTCTTGCCATGGAAACAATTCTATTCTTTCCACAGCTACATTCTTTCATTCTTAGCACAGCATGTTCTGCTGCGTTTCGGCTAAAGAGCATAGGAATGTGGAACTCTCTTGGTTCAGTCGTGGGCCATAGAACAATCTTAAATGATTTCGTATCATTAGTACCAGTAATTGATATAGTTAATGATAGACTGATGTCTGAATTCAATTTCCCTAAATTATATTCAGTGGTGCGACCTTCGAGAAACCAGTGGAGATCACTGGATTTTCTTGAGAACTTGTATGAGTCGATAGTCTTCTTTTCTGATGACTCTTGCCTGGGCCGGTACTGCACAATTTTTCAAGAGAAACTAATTGCTTTAACGCTCTGCGTAATTGAGGCATTGAATCTCGCTGTTACAAATAAAAATTTTGTTTTTTGTACAGACAGCTTATCTGTGCTGAATTCTTTGGATAATCCCTTGACTACGTCAAAATTTGTTAAGGACTGTAAACACTTTTTACATATTCTCTGTTCTAGCAATAGAGTGACGATTATGTGGGTTCCTGCCCATTGTGGTATTGAGGGCAATGATGTCGCTGATTCTCTAGCGAAAGCTGGGGCTGAGTTTAAATTCATCGGTCCCGAACCAGTTGCTTCCTTACCATTTAGTTGTGTTAAGTTAGTTTAGTTTAGTTAAGAAGGCGATAAAAAACTGCGCTGTAAGTAAATTAAAACAGCAATGGCTTGCTACTTGTAGCTGTCGCATTGCCAAACTTTTTGTTAGTGGACCTAATTTGAGGGCCACTAAGTTTGCTTTATCTCTCAGTAAGAAACAGCTGCGAGTCTTGATCGCGACTCTTACTGGGCACGGTCATTTTAAGGTACACCTTCAGCGCATGGGGCTATCTCCTGATGCTGTATGCGAGGAATGCCTTGAAGACGATGATGATTTCATTCACTTCGTGTGCAGTTGTCCTGCTTTCAACAGAGCTAGGTTGCAAGTATTTGACTCTAGATCCATTGCTGATAATCAGCTGTATTCCTTGCCTTGGCTTAAACTACTTCAGTTTATTAAGGCTGCAGCACATGTTCAGGATTAGGATAGAATCACTGGTATGCACCAAGGGCCCATCGTGGCATTGAGTGCGGAACCTCTGATGGTTCTAACCAATTTTTAATAAATAATAAAAATAACTCAATTAACTGAAGTGAAGAGTTGAACTCTTCAATCCAATCGAATACGCTTTATAATAGCCACATTTCTTGATGGATGGTGATTTGGGTCAGATCACAGTTTACAATGAAAACAACAACAACAATTTTACAATTTTTATTTTTGGGTCAACATTTTGATCCGAGTAGTTGTTATTATTGCTTGTCGTTTCATGAAACATGATCTGATCCGGATCAAATCAAACGTCAAGAAATGCGGCTAATGATGGCAAAATCTAAACAAAAAAATTAGGGGTAGGCTGTGTCTTCTACACAGCCGTAGGTGTTTTTCGTGATAACGTTTGTAAGAGGTGCGAGAAATGGCACGATGAATGGGTTTGTTAAAATAAATTTCTTTATTATTAGCATCATGAAATGAGAGTACATTGATTGTTTGCAAACGACTAAGTACTGGGATATGAAGCACAGTGTCTCAGCGGTGATGTGCCTGATGAATGTGAGATCCAATCCAAACAAGTGCCTCCCAAAGTCGCCGAGGCTAGTGTGGTGGAGACGCAGTCTAGGTCAAATATATATCAGAGTCCACACTGACATGGGTCCTGTCAGATCAGGCATTCCTCCTTTATAGTGCTCTCTAACATTGTAAATCGCCACTTTGTAGATTATTTTAATTTACAATACACAGTTTCTTTACGCATAAATTAGCACTAGAATTGCTCCGATCAGATGAGGCGTGCGGGGTTCTCTCGCTAATTTTAATTAAAATTTATGTGGAAATTAATTATTTTAATTAACAATTTTAAGTTATGAACAAAACTGTTACCAATGAGCCGGAACTGAGATTTCTCCTTTATTCCGTTGAAGGCGGTGGTCAATGTAATCGTTGTAGGTATTTTCTGTATTCAAAAGAAGCCGCAGGTCCAAATGACCGTGATGTACTTTTTTTGGGTCCAAAATGAAGGCGAAGGTGAATAAAATCAATGCGGGTTATCTGTTGTCCAATTAGTTCTAGTATATTCGTTAAATAAAAATTACTTTTATTTTTTTATTTTTATTTAGATATATTTGATCACTGTTATATTCATTATATTCACCGTAAAGAAAGATTATTACATTCTTGAATAGAAGGGCGCCCAAATTTAATTTTTATTTATGGGTATGTCCGATATATACGTAATTCATCATACAATTAATTTTTGCGTCGAAAAGAACATTTTTTATCACGATTTAGGTCTTAACAAAAATATTAGTACACAAATTTAAGGCTATTTCATGTAAAAGATGATTTTTGTTTAATCACCCGATACACAAACCAATAAAAAATACACCTCTTTTACATGAAATATCCTCTGGTATAAAATATTGGTGTTGCGTAAAACCGGCTTTTTTCAATATTGAATCGTTTTTGTTTCATTGAAATGTCATTTTAGTAGTGATTGTGATTGTGTGTGCATCAGTATCGTGTGAATTTATGTAAGTACGCAAATTTAATAATTAAAAATAGTGGTAATTGGTTCAAATATTATTGAACAATATTAATAAAAATAAATTTTAAGTTTTTTCTTTACAATAATTATGGTGAGAAATAACCAACAGGAATAAACAATAAAATCAATTTGGTGATTCAAATTTAATAATGACGCCATGTTCATTCATGTTACAATTTCGACAAAGTATTTTCATTATATTATTATTATTTAATGTAGATAGAGAGCTCCGACACAATTTATTTATTGATTCATTTATTTTTAGCACTTTTCACACCCAACGCATCATAATTTCTTAATTATTAAGACATCTTATTACATACTTTCAACTTAAACTAAATTTAATCTCACTAAGTTTATTCGAACACTATACTCTAAAGTAAACCATTAACTTAAAACAACTATCTATGTATATCACTTACCTGTAAGAATTTCCATTAGATATCTGGGAAAACTTACAAGCTAAGCGGAAACATATCATCGCGGAACATAACATTTTTAACGCTGAAATACAATTTTAAAGAATCGCGGAAATTACGGAAAAATTTTGTGTTGATGAATATGTTTGTTTTTCGATTTTACAACTTTAAATGGCATTGACAAATATGTATAATTATGCGCTTATTGTTTGTAATTTAATATTACGTAAACAAGATTTACTAATTATAAATTAACCTTGAAAGTTGTATGACCGCGGAAATTGACATAAATTAAATTTAATGAATAAGGAGTATTTCACAACATATCTTTCCTTCATATGAAGATTTTTCTAAAGGAAAAATCTTATGGGACAAATATGTATCTAAGTAGGCTGAGGACTAAGTTTTCTAATGGTTATAAATTATTTGTTGTTCTTACATTCTAATTTGTCGAGGCTTACATAGCGGCTTCATTGTCTGCGTTGGATCTTTTCATATTTTTTCTGGTTCTCTCGGTTGGCTTCAATCTCACAATATTTTGAAAGCTTTGGATTCAGTTTTATATCAGCTTTGGAATTTTGAATCGAATTTCACCGCATCTTGGAAGTTTTGATTATGGAACACCTGTACCTTTTTGGTTGCAATTACCTTGACGTTTCATAATTTTGTTGATCTGCCTGTTGTTTTCGGAATAGTAATGTTGATTTTTTAGCTACTGCTCTAATGTTGTGTGGATTTGGTAGAAATTCCAAATATGCCTGTTTCAAGATATGTATCTTATTTCGGTTATTTTGAAACAATTCTCCTTGATAGCTGGATGATGATCAAGTTTCACACATCTTGTCTCAGGATGCGTCTTCATTTGCACTGGCCGTACATATATTTTCTCTGAACCATTGGAATATGTTTTAATTTTAACGTAAACTGTCATGGGATGACATCTGTATTTTAGCGAGAAAACGGGAATCATCGTATGTAAAACTGTTGCAGTAATACTGTTTGGTTATGATACTCCAGCGAGTATAATAAGGTGAAGTTGATCAGGTTATTGTAATTGCTCGTACGTTAAATAGACTTAATTTGTTGAATCGGCTGTTACGATGACTATTATTTGGCATTCCGCTTCTACGAAATTAATTCCCTTACTTTGATTGCTGAACTCAAAATCGATCTTTTGTGTTTCATTGGGATTTTGGTTAATCGGTAATTGGATCGGTGTCTCTAAGTTGTCTTTGCTGTTCATATGCTGCCCAAATGGCCAATTGTTTATTCAAGAAATATTTATGTGTGCTATCCATTGATTTGAGCTTGGTGAATCAAAATCATGGTTGTATGGTTGAAGTGCATCTGCAAATTTGTTTGTATAATGGCGATGCTTTGTCGTTAACTATATTTTGTATCAAGTAATGTTGAGAAAAATTATTGGGCCATGATGTAGCTAGATGATATGTGCGGTTCATTGGATAATGGTATAATGTTTTGTTGTGAATTATAGTATTCTTTGTACTGTGTGATAAATCATGAAAACCCGATTTGAAACTTTTCCACTTAGTATGTTGATCGTTGTAGTTGGTGCCTCTTTTGGATTTACTTAATTCTCTATGCGTGACACATAAAGCCGAAGGACCAATCTAAGCAATCATATCTTTACATTAAAGGTAATTCTTATAGTTGATGAGTAATTGCCCACGACCAAGGGCTAAACTAAAATCGCTATTTTGTAGTTTGAATTTTCAATTAAAATTTATGTGGAGATTAATTAATCTAATTTAAAATAAATTAACCACCACTGGTTTCTTACGCAAAAATTGACATCATCTGATCTCCGGTAGGATGGGCTATTCTCTCGCTATACTGGTTCAAGCATTTAAATCGGTCGAAATCAGAGGTTCGCGGCGCGGGTGCCCTTACCGCCCGATGACGTCATTGCCATAATATTGGAAATATTATTAAATGGATTCAAATTTTTAGAAATAACATAAAGATACAGAAAGATGTTTAACCATATTCAACTTTTAGAGCGGAGCTCGTTGGCCAGGGACTACTAATAAATGAGGAACAACTACATAAAATTCAAACAAACAACCAGCTATACCCCAAGATTATAGACCAAACATTAGTCAAGCAAAAACTGACTTGTTCCGATGTATTTTTTTTTCTGTTAGAACTTAATACATCATGTCTGTCGTGTTACGTAATTTCTTGGGTACCATTCCATCGAATGTAAAAATTTGTATTCCATAATTTGTCGAGTAATCTTGAGAAAAATGCGCATACTATTCGAAATTTTGCCAGAACCTTTATCTATCATATGATTCTACGAAAGCTAAAAAAATCTACGATTTGCCACTGTGTGATCAATGCCAGAGCTAGTTATCGAATATAAAAAATTTATTTTCGCACATTCGATAGTTTGCGATGATAGCGGCGATTTCAATACCCAATATTCATCAATATTATGTACATAGTTCAATGGGTTCGAAATGGTATTGGTTTGGGTGTTTGTGCTTATATTTTGAACAATGAAATGATTGTTTTTTGCCCTATTGAACTCGGCCTGAGATAACAAATAAAAAAGATTAACACTAATTCACGGGTAATCTGAAAAAAAAGTCAAGGTTATTACACAAAATCTCTACACCAACTCAATTTTTATTAATTACGCTATTAATTTTGCAGCTTTAGAATGAACAAAAATATAAACCAGACCGAATGAGTAATAAAAACATAACAACAAAAAAACATTAAAATCGAAGATATAAATTATTTGTAACATAATCGATTTTTTATTTATTATTAGTGTGTAATGTGTATTACATCAATAAAATTAACGTGAAGTGGGCAAAAAATACTTCCGCATAAATAAATATACACCGATTTTATTATACGTGTGTGGCAGCGGAAGCATAAAATAAAAAATTTAAATATAAATTGATTTTTATGCTCTATGTTGTCCGCACACATAAAAAAGCAATCATAAATTTGCATACTAAATTGTGAAAATATAGAAATGTTAATATTGCTCTATATGAGATGAGTGTACAGCAGCAATGCTGTTAATGATTTTGGTTTTATATGGGATTTTGGTTGAGCGAATATTGGCGATTAAAAATGCACACTATATGTATAGCAATGAATTGGTTTTTATCTCAACATAAAACTGTGGACGCAAAATGTAGCCTGGAAGGCTGTTTGGGGAAAAATATATTTTTTTTTAATGTGAAAAAGATTAATTGTAAACATAACTGTCGATCGTGAATTGTTGTGTTGGTTTATGGAAAGAATATTTTAGTTTTAATTATTCATTTTGTGTGTCCTGATTACATTTTTTGCTACATCAGGATGATTTAATATTCAGACAGACAACACAGTATTTTTAATTACGTCTAGTATTCTAATAATCTATTTTGCCTGGAATCAACAAAACATTATTATTCGGGTTGAAAAACACTTTTGGTCTGAATTGAAAATAATTAAGTTAGAGGTAATGGAGAACTTAATGAAAGGTCTTAGTGAGTTCATTAATTTTTGTTTATTTTATTTATTTCCTTAATGACTCTTCTATAGCATACAACACTGTGACGAAGGGCTTAAAATTACATAATATGTAAATGTATCAAATTAAATTTTAGTTTTTTCAATATGAGAACGACAAAAAATTTTAATATACAAATCATACACATATTTAAACCAAGATTGTAAACACATTTTAAATTAATTAACAATAAAACATGGCACTTTATACATCAAATTCAGTGAATTTTTATACCTACCTGCATAACCACAAAATCCGATCAATAATATTAATAATTATTAATCATTATGCAGATCGTCATTAGAACCGAACCATTCCAAATAAAAATGGGATTTCAAATATGATTTAAATTTATTTAAATTTAATATCTTTATTTCTTGGGGTAGCTTGCCAATAACTGAACACATTGGTTGATCCTCTTTTAGTTCGCGCGGTATCAACATAAAAGTGAGACCTTGTTCTTGTATTACAACTGTGAATATTACTTATTTGCTGAAACTCAAGAATACAGTTCAGATAACCAAGTTTTATTTTATGAATTAGTAGAAATGATTCAAATTTAGCTAAGGCTACTATTGGTAAAATATTTGTAGAATATAAACGAACAGTAGGAAATAGATAAGGTTGTAACCTAATAGTTTTAACGATTTTATTTTGAGTTCTAGCTATTCTGCTTAAAAGAAAAACCGAAGCGGATGACCAAAAGATTATCATATAGCAAATATGGCTATGAGCAAAGGCAAAATAAAGCATCCAAGCTGTTCGTTCTGCGATACGGTATCGTATACGTTTCAGTGCAAAGTTCATGGATAAAACCTTATTTTGTATTTTAGTTATGTGAAGCGTCCAGTCTAATTTATCATCTATTATAAGATCGAGATAATTATAATTGGACACCTAAGGAATTTTAATCGAATTCACTTGGAAAAACGTTGGGATCATGATAGATCTTCCTTTGGTTTGAAATACTAAGTCTCTTGTTTTGCTTAAATTAAGAGTAAGTTTGTTCGCATTAAGCCAATTATTTATAAGTAGAATATCATCCTTCATATGAATTAATAAAAGCGATGCAGACGTTGATTTATAAATTATTAAAGCATCGTTTGCGTAGATTACCATGTAAATTAAGATTAAAAATATTATTCATATAAAAGTGAAAAATTCTGAACTTAAAATGGAGCTTTAAGGTATTCCAGAAATCATACTTCTTAACTCGCTAAATGTTCCGTTAATTGCAGTAAACTGTTTTCTATTTTCCAAGTAGCTTTGCATTAAATAGTAAGCTCGGAAAGTTGGATTTAAATTATTCAGCTTTTTTAACAAAATGCAATGGTCCTACACAATCAAACGCCTTGTGAATATCTATAAATAAAGCTGCCACATGCAATTTATCATCTAGTGCCGTTAATATTTGGTTCATTACATTTGCAACAGCTAATTGACCCTTATTTATAATTGAATGATCCTCAAAAGTCGTAAGATCTTTGCTATTTGCTATGAGCCTGGAAAAATAACTTGTACTATTTAAGAATTAATTAAATTTATTAAAATCGGTATTAGTACATGCTTGACTAATAAGAATATAGTCTGAACCAGTAGCAGCAGATTTGTTTTATAGTTTTAGGGGCTCTAAACATATATATATATATATATATATATATATATATATATGTGTGTGTATGTATATATATATCGACGGTTTGCGAGAAAAGTGACACAAATAAAACAGTGCTCAAAAGGTAAACTATCTTAAGTCGACTTAAGCTGGTTTACCCTTTTTAATATGCAACTTGTTCCATCTCTCCTCTAACCTCCCTTAATTTGACTTAAGTGGTAACACCCTGTGGCCAAAGACTTTGGTCGCAAAGCCATAGCAGCTTTAGTCGACATAAGTGAAAAATGAATATAATATTCAATTTTTTCTAATAGTCTAGAAAAATTATGAAACTTGAAATAAGATGTTTTACCTTTTGACCACAGAAAATATCATATTTACAGGAAATCGATTTGAAATTTTTTTTGGTATAAAATCGCCAATTAGTAAATTATAATGTAATAAATGTACTATTTGTTTTATGTAACTGGTATATCAGTTTAAAGGGTCTTTAAGTTTTCAGGGCGGCATTTAAAATATTTAATTATCTCTAATAAAATGAGGGTTCAAACAACCCTATTTCGAGTTGTGACATTATTCTTGAAAAATAATATAATATTGTTGCATAATTGTATAACGCATATATAGAATTAAGTAACATATTCCATGTTTATAACACTTCTGGCAGGTCCATTAATAACTGAAAATGCAAAAAAGTTAAAACTCTTGAGACGTTTGATTTTAAAATTTTATTACGTATTCGAAATTCAATATAGATTAAAATACAAAACTTTCAAAAAAACTACAATAATATTTTGGTATATAATTTCCCTTTACCAAATCAAGCAAGTCCAGGTTTAGCGGAATAGGAGTTCTTTAACTCACAAGCTACAGTTGAGCTTCAGTTTGTATTCCAAATAACTGTTGCTTTACAGAATGCTTCATCGCTGTACGATCTTTTATAAAATATAGATTGAGAAGATTTTTCAAACTTTATAACTTTTATGTTTAACACTTTAACTACATTATTGCTAGTATCTTTCGTTAAATTAAATTTCATTTGGCCATTCAAATATTTTAAGTCGTAAAAATCCTGATATGCAATTTCCGTTATTTTATATAGATCACCCTTCTTTTTGTCTGTTCGTATACAACTAATGAATGAATTAGGTATGTATAAAGGACCACTTCGCAATTGCTTTTTAATTCCAGATTCAGAAAACCTAATGTAAGGATGTTAAAGTAGGGAATTGGTTAGAAGGAGGTTAGATTAATAGTAAACACTATAATTTTATTTTGTTGCTTTTAGTTAATAATAATATGTAGGGACAATAAGAGTCAAATAGTACAGTATTTCATAAATATTTTATTTAATAAAAATATTTTCAATGAATAATTTTATTTATTCATATTTATTTTATTGTATTTATAGGTACAGGTTTAGGCATAAAGAATATATTATGTTAATATTTATTTAATAATGAGTCATTAAACACAGTTTTCTTTTAAAAATTAACTTTTCGCGCTTTCTACTTTGGGCTACATTATTTTTAATTGAAAGAATTGCTAATGAACTCAACTTTTCTTGCGACATAGTTGACCTCAAATATGTTTTAATTAATTTTAATTTTGAAAAACTTCTTTCACCACTGGCAACCGAAACAGGTGTAGTTAATAATATTCTTAAACTAACCCATACATTAGGATATAAATCTCCAATTTTATTTTTTATAATGAAATTAAGAATATTGATTGGGGACGAATCATCAAGAAGTTCGACAAATTTTTTAATACTGATGAGTTCATCACATAAAATAGCCCCTTCAATATCGGAAGTCTCACCAACTTTTAAAATCAACTGAAGATCGCTACAATGCTTTTCAAGTTCTTCTCGGTTTGGCAGAGTTTTTAGGTCGTAGAGGAATCCCCAGGTTTCGGCATGCTGGTTAATTAGTTCAAATCTTTCTTGAATCGATATCATTACAGTATCAAGTAATATGTTAAAAAATTCTATTTCAAATTGTTTTTTAGGCGTTAAAAATGGCTCATCTCTACCCTCATAATTAGAAATCTCGCGGAGTATGTAAAAAAAAAATGAGCAAGGTTTATTCTTAGGATTTTCAACAAAGAATTTAATGATGAGCTTGGTTGTGACCTTGGCCATCATCTTCAAGGTCATTTTGAGGTCAAGGTAATTTTTTTATAGGGAAACCCTTGTTTTTGACATTGAATTCGAAAAGAGTGATCAATTGTACATCCGAATATGCATATTCCATGACCTCCCAAGGTCACCTGAAGGAATATATTTTAATTGTAAAGCTTATGATTTGCTATGAAAATTAAAAAATAAAAATAAAAATAATCATAAATAACAGAACATTGTAATATGTTGCTATGAAAATGATGCTATGAAAACTATAAAACAAATAAAAAAATAATAATTTTTAAAAATAAAGAAATAATTTTTTTAATTTTATTTTTTTTTAGTTTTCGTAGCAAATCATGAGCTTCAGATGACCTTGGGAGGTCAAAGAAAATACATATTTGGACATGCAATTGATCGCTCTTTTCGATTCCATTGTCAAACACAAGGGTTTCCCAAAAAAAAAATTAGCTTGACCTCAGAATGACTTTGAAGATGACGGCCAAGGTCACAACCAAGCTCACCATTAAATTCCTTGTTGAAAATTACCTAAGAATAAACCTTGCTAATTTTTTTTCTGACATACTATGCGAGATTTTTAGGGGTTTCCATATTTTTTCCTCGCAATGTGAATTCCTTCAGATGATCTTTGAAAGTTTATGGCAAATACATACTAGGACGTAAAATTGATCGCCCTTTTCGATTCTATCATCAAAAATAGGGGTTCTCATTTTAAAAAATGTCCTTGGCCTCAAAATGATCTTGAAGATGAAGGTCAAGGTCACAACCAAGCTCACCATTAAATTCCTTGTTGAAAATTACCTAAAAATAAACCTTGCTCATTTTTTTAACCGAACTCCGCGAGATTTTTAGGGCTTTCCATACTTTTTCCTCACCCTGTATGTATTTTTGTTTTCGTTTATTGAACCCACTGAATGTCATTTATTGGTGTTGCTTGTTAAATATTAAAATTGCGTTTACAAGTTAGCTACTAACATGTTAGCAGAAACACATTAAAAAATTGTTTTTTCCGAAATACATGTAGTGGCATGGGGGGCGAGTAGACAAGAGAGAAGAGACGCAACAACTTCAAAAACAATGTCAAGCAACATTTGCTACGGTTAGTACAAATTTTGTTGACCGCTTGGGAACATGATGATGGAACGAAATCTCGCTCCTCCCACCGCACAACCGCCGATGGGAATAATAGTGAATACTAATAATTAATTAAATTAAGGCTTTTCAGATCTTGCGGTTACAACAAGGGGACGCTGTATTAGGAAAAATTGTGTTGTCCTGTGATTAACAAAATGTCAAAAAAAAAAAAAAAATACTAACAAATTTACTAACTATCGACTACTTAGGTGTCTTGAACCGGGTCGAGTCGTTCATGCTAACATACCTTTCCTTTCCTTCGATCTTGTTATTCGTAAAAGGGTGTACGGTGGACCCGGCGTATCCGGGAAACTTGCCATAGGCTTGGGACACATTAAATCAATCAATCAATCAATCAAATCCGAAATACATGTAGTGCCATGGTAACATTAGAATGCAATACAGGATAATAAAAAATTTCCTTATTTTATATTCAACATTTAGCAAGTTCCTTTTTTAAAGGGTAAAATACAATTTTGCGCCCCCTAAAAGTTTTGCGCCCTGTACGGCCGCACAGCCCGACCACCCCTCGAGCCAGGCCTGTCCAAATCGTATACAGCCAGAATAACGTTGGGTATGTTCAAGAATTTTTGTTTGTCCGAATTCTTTTCTTCGCATGGTAAATCCTTTTCTTTCAGGTGAGTTTCATACTTGTCACGCATTGTTTCTTTTTCTTCAATTGGCGCATTTTCATAAGACACACAATATTCGCACTGATCATTTTTCGGTTTGTAGCTGAATATCTTAAACTCCGTAGTAAAAATTTTATAAAATACGATATGGTTGCAAAATGGTATTTTTTTGCTTACACTGTTCTACATAATCTCTATGGAGGTCGGTTATGAATTTATTTCCTTCAATGTAATGTCTTGTGGATTCTGAACGTCTAGTGACTTTCCACTTTGGGAATATTGTTGGTGAACTGTCGAATTTCGTCCTTCATTGCTTGTTCAATTCGTACATGGTGACCGTTTTCTCCTCTTTTGTCTCCTTTCATAATATCATTTATTAATGTAACTTTTTTTGAACGACTGTTCTAATAGGCCTGCCGTTTATGTCTATAGTATTTTTGAAAAATGCTTTACAAATACGTATTTTTTGGCCTTTTAAGTTAAAATAAATGGCATTATTTAATGATCGCCGTACCCTCCGTTCTGGTATATCGATATTTTGGTTGCACAAGTTCCAATAATAATATCTGATTTCGATCTTCTTCCGTAATTTTTGTGAAACATTTCAGTTTACATTTTCAGTGCAGAGTGGCTTCATTTGACTTGGCTGTACTATTTTTTTTGGCTTGTGGGTCTCGTAACTTTTCCCAGAGTTTCTTGATTGTTTTGATACGGATTTCTTCCAAATTGGCTTTATTGCACGCTCTCTTTCTTCCCTGTTTTGCAGTAGGAATTTGTTTACTCGTAGAAGGTTCAACACCTGGATCTATTATTGGTTTTAATTCTTCCTCGGTATTACTTGAAAGAATTTCATCTTCCGCAATTTTAAAATTAGGGTCATTAATGGTGTCTTCACAGTCTGAAACCAAAAATTATTTTATTTTAAATTTATTATACATTTCACACATTAATTGAAATAAAAATTATTATAAAATTTAGAAAACATTTGTGCAACAGAAATATAAGTTCATATTTGTTACCTTCATCGGACAATTCTGAGCTTGAGCTAGAACTATTGTAGTATTAACTGTACTAGATGAACTGTGTACTAAATGACGACGATGATATTGAAGGAAGAGGTTTATTCTCATCCGGCGCCCCTATTGCCATATATTCATTTTAAAAAATTTCCCGCCTTGCCGGTTCAGCTGCATACGGTAGTTTCATGAACGGTGCAATATTATCATCCGGCGTCTCTATTGTCATAGATTCATCTAAATTGTTTACGTTCCTCATCGGTTCAACTATATTCCGTATTTCCATGAACGATATTACTGTTTTAGAGGAAGTTCATTATTATCATTCGGTGGCCCTTTTGCCGTACATCCATTTAAAAATGTTTAATGCCGCATCGTTCAGAAAATTAATTTGTAAATTGAATGGTTATAACCTCCCACGGCTCTCCATTATTATATCAATAATAATAAGGTAGGTAAATCACTAAAATACGCGCGAAAATTTTAAATTATTTATTACCAAATTTGAGCAAAACTAAAAATAATTCAATTTGAGGATCAACCGTTTTAGAAAAATAACGTTTAAAGTTTAAATACTACATTATTTCCTAAAAACTAATTAACGGTATTACATACTTATATTATTACTTTCGATTTTTCGTTTGAAAGAATAATAAAAACTTGATGATTTTATTGAAATAATGACACAACACGAAATAAAAAGTTAAATGATAAAAAAAGAACTAATTAACACCGGCGCAACACAACTCATTTTGAACTCATCAAATTGGAACAAATAAATTATAATACCTATAAAGGTCTTCGCTGTCAAAAATCGGCGATAGATAGATTAAATCTAAAGATGGCACTAGTAGTTTTTTTTAAATTTTTTTTGTTGTTGTATCGAAACAAAAATATAAACAAAAGCATAAAACACGAATTAAACTTACAACTAGACATGAATTATAAAAAAAATTAATTTTATTTTTGATTTATTTACCAAAAATTAAAATTGTTAAAGCTGACATCTTTAGAAGTTATCCCGTACTATGTTTTCACGTATTAAATAATACTGCATTATCGATAAACCTGCCTATATCATTGACCGCAAGTTTACTATGGAAAAGTATAGTTATGTGCTTTATAGGTATTATAATTTATTTGAATTGGAATAATGTCACTAGTGACATCTATTGAAAACTATGAGTAGTTTAGAAGTCACACTATGCGAGATAAAAGATTGTTACATTTAAAGGATTTTTTCCTATTATCTCAAAATTGGTCATTTTTGAGATATGTCACTTTTCTCGCAACCCGACGATATATATGTTCAATATAATAAGTTCTAACAATTCGTTTAAATGTAATTTATTATAAAGTTTAGAAAGATATTAATTTTAATTGTACACTTTTGTTTGTGAATTTATTTACGTTTTAATTAACTAGTGCCCAACTTTTTAACACCGTTGGAAAAATCAAACCAGTTTATATTAAAGTTTCCAAATACAAAAGATTTTGGAAATTTATGAAGAAAACCTTCAAAATCATGAAAAAAGTTTCATTATTGCTATTTTTCTCTGTGTTATTCTCGAATTAAGTTTACGTATCTCATTAAAACCAATGGAGTTGTGAACATAATGCTTACACCACCTCCGCGGTCAGAATCCCCGGTACAATGTACCGCATTAAAATTTTTGATATTTACATACTTTGTTTCGCTTTCGTATATCCATATTTCAGAAATTACCAGCACATATTTATGACATTTATGCAGTGTTGCAAAACGTTACACGAAACATAACGCAATAACGAAATAAAATAGCGTTATTTATCATAATTAGGTTTCATAACGTTATATAAATTAAATTGCGTTACAATAACGTTAAACGTAACGATAACGTAAAAAACATTTTTCGTTTTGCGATATTTTTTTTTTTAAATACATACATAGAATTTTTTGTACGGAGTGATTAATTCATTGGTCCTACATTAACCAGCAGTGATTTTTTCATCACCCGCCGGGAATCGAACGCGGGACCTCCGGAGCTTAAAGCAAGCACGCTAACTAACCACTGTATCACTGGGGCGGCAGCCGGTGCTATAAATAATACATAGTTCTAATACTTTATTTACTTTATTATTTTATCGATAAAAATAAAACCTAAAAAAAACAACCACAGGGCAAGAAAAATAGCAGAAGAAAATAAAAGTATTCACCAACACTTTGTGATGAAAAAGATAAAAGTACATGCAAATTATGTGAAAATGAACCTTTTATTCCTGAAACTCATACTGGTAATCTGAAATTTAAATTCTGATCAAAATTTTAAAATAACGCAATTATAACGTTATAACGTAACGAAATAAAATCTTTTTCTGTTGCATAACGAAATAACGTAACGAAAAAGTAAAGATATTGTTATAAAAACGAAATATGTAACGTTATGATTTTTTTTTCGTTTTGCAACACTGCATTTATGAAAGCGATTTAAGGAGCACTCGATAACAGAAATTTTACCTCTTTGATTTGATTTCTTTTCATTATAAATACAATACATTGCCTGACAAATGTATCCCGATGGATTAACTTTTTCCAAATTCACATTCATATTTAACTATAATATTAATCATTTATACACAAAATCACAAATATGAAAAATAAACACTAAATTTAACTAAAAAATTGATTAAAAAATTTAATTTAATTTAATTTAATTTAATCAAAACAGACAAAATACACTAAATAAACTTTTACTTTACGGAGCAGATGAAAACACGTCTATCTCCTTTGAAGGTTCATCGTCCACCCAACTAGACTATGTATATTAATTGAAGAGCGTTTGCATTGTGTATTCCGTATATAACATGGCGCTGCCGAGATTATAATGGGAGAAATAAAACTGTTAATAGTAATATAAGATTAGTAACGTGGTGTAAAGTGTATATCTACACAATAATAGAAAATTATCAAATAACAACAAATAACATTGTGAAGGTTACAATTATTTATTAGTAATGACAAGTTTGTGAACAGTGATCGAAAAAAAACCTGTATTTACGGAGGAAAAAAAGTCAAACCCACCAAACCAAGTGATTTATAAATATCGTGAAACGCCAAATATGGATTACATTAAAAAAATAGAAAATTTGAAATTAGATGGAAATATTTCCGAAAATTGGGGGGCGCTTTGGCAGAATTTTGAAATATTTTCTACAGCTCTGGAATTAGACAAAAAATCAGATGCGGTTAAAACTGCAATATTTTTAAATTCAATCGGTACAGAAGCTGTGGAAGTATTTAAAAGCTTCGGACTATCAGATGACGAATCGAAAATTTGTAAAAAAGTTATCGAAGCTTTTAAACATTTATGTGAGCCACAAACCTATACAAAGTATATGAAAGTTTCGTCTTTCATAATAGAAGCCAGGAATCAACGCAAGGTTTTGACAAATTTTACTTAGATTTAAACAAATTAGTCAGAACATGTGGATACAATGACCAAGCAAAAACGATGCTGCGCGATCGTATTGTCATTGTAATTAATGATACAAATGTTCAGAAAAAGCTTCTGGAGACCAGCAATTTGGATTTAGAAAAGGCTTTGGAAATTTGTCAAGCGGAAAATGTTTATATTAACGTGATTGATGATAAACACTGTTAATCGTTCATGGTGCCAATTAATTAGAGTCTAAGATCAGTTAATTCGTTTAAATTAAAGAACATTACTAGGCATATGGGGCTCGATGTTGAATGCGGTTGGCATAATTAACCCAGTTTGTGTGGCGAACAATATTATATCATGCGCTACATTTGTAATTATCGATACTGAAATTGTTCCTATATTAGGTCTTCAATCATGTGTTGATTTTGGGTTGGTTAATAGAGTACAGAATATAATTGTTGATTATCAGAATAAGTTTATTAGTGAAAATAAAGATGTGTTTGAAGGATTATGTAGGTTGTTTCGTAAATAATTATAATATTGAATTAACAGATAATGTCGTCCCATCCGTAAAGCCGGCCCGTAGAATTCCCTTAGCGCTACAAGATTCATTACAGAAAGAGTTAGATGAATTACAAACAATAGATATTATTGAGAAGGTAAATGAGCCTACGGATTGGGTGTCAAACTTAGTAATTGTCGAAAAAAAAAAATCTCTCCGTCTATGTTTAGATCCGAAAGACTTAAATTTAGCTGTAAAGAATGTAAACTATTTAATCCCACTTTTGATGAAATTATATCTAGGCTTTCGAATAAAAAGTTCTTTTCGGTCTTTGATCTTAAAAACGGGTATTGGCAAATAGGGTTAAATTCTACTTCAAGCGCTACCAGTTCGAACAAGCTTTTGAGTTGCAACGTGGAGTGTGCATCTTCGTTAAAAACCACATACCGTACTCAAGACACAAAAAGTACGAAATATTTTCAAAAACCGCTCAAACTATTGTGCTTAAAATTTCTCTTCCTAATAAACTCATTTTTTTAATTAGCTTGTACAGATCTCCTAATCAGACGGATTCAGAAACGATTAGCTTTTTCGAGGGCTTATCAGACAAATGTGACGATATTCGCAATCAACATCCCGAATGCGAATTAATTATGGTCGGTGACTTTAATGCCCACCATAAACAATGGTTGAATCACAAAGATACAAATGTCGCTGGGCGCCATGCGGAATGGCTTGCCGTTTCGCATGACCTCACACAGATTGTTAGTGAGTCCACATTTGAATGCCAAAATTCTAGAGGAGTTCATATTCTGGATCTCTGTCTGACATCAATCCCTCATTCCATGGAGGCCCATGTCGAAACTGGAATTGAAAATTCTGACCATAACTTAATAACCACAAAAATATCTGTCGAAACACCACTAGAATCTAGACAGCAGCCAAGGCGTCTTTGGCATTTTAATAAAGCTGATTTTGATGGTTTACGGTCATTTTTTCAACATTTCCCTTGGGAACGCCATTGCCTACATAACAACAACATCGACGACGCCGTTTCCAGTTTTAGTGACACGGTCTTACATGGAACGAATAAATTTATACCCTCATCATTTTCCGATCCCAATCAAAATTTTAAAATATTTTCAAAAGAAGCCGCCAAAGCTGCCAAACAAAATAAAGCGGCACACAAAAAATATAAACGCAACGAAATTTCTTATGAGGAATACAAAACGATATGGAACACCTGCAAAAAAATCTGTGGTAGAGAAGCAAAAAGAGCCGACAGCAAGAAAGCCAATGTGGCTTCCGAGTTGAATATCTCCGATCGCAACTTTTACCACATGGTCGCATCGGTTGCAAATATTTCGAAAACATCTGTTTCAGCATTGAAACGTGCTGACGGCGCCTTGGTGGTGGATCCATATTTACAAGCTGACTTATTGGCGAGCGTCTTCAAATCGAACTCGACATTAGTTGTCCCAGATGGAATTAGACCTCCATTAATTCCATATTGTGGTTCTAAAATGAGCCCCGTCGTCATCTCGGAGGAAATTGTCTTTACTAATCTGAAGTCAATGAATGCAAACAAGGCCACCGGACCTGATGGAATTCCAGTTCGAATATTGAAGGAGTTTGCCAGTGACTTGGCTCCAATATTATCTAAAATTTTCCTACTTTCATATAAGCAAGGTCACTATCCGAACGCCTGGAAGAATGCAATGGTGCAACCCGTGCTGAAACGGGGTTGTGACAAAACTGACCCTTCAAGCTACCGGCCAATATCAATTGTGTCAGCCGTCGCTAAGGTCTTTGAGAAATGCGTCAATCAACATATAGTTAAATATCTTGAAATTAGCAAACTAATTTCGGATAGACAATACGGCTTTCGTGAAAGCCGATCCACGACCGATCTGCTGACGTATGTCACGAACAAATGGAATCTCGCCCTAGAACACCACGGAGAGGCCTTTGCAATCGCCTTGGATATATCCAAGGCTTTTGATAAGGTGTGGCATGAGAATCTTATTTGTAAACTTGTGGCATACGGGCTGGACTCGATGACCACCAGGTGGATTAAAAGCTATCTCAATGACCGAAAAATCAGCGTCGTGCTTAATGGGAGATCATCATCGACGCACTCCCCAAATGCCGGAGTCCCTCAGGGGTCACCTTTGTCACCGACCCTGTTTTTGCTATACATCAACGATTTGCTGGATAGCACTGTAAACCCTATCCATAGCTTTGCGGATGATGCCACATTGCATTCTTCTATTTAATTCGAGGCGGAGCCTAGCATTACAGATCTAAATAATAAACGGTCAGAAGTCGTAACTTCTCTTAATTCCGATTTAAGTACAATATTTGAGTGGGGTAACAACAACTTAGTACAATTTAACGAAAAAAAGACACAAATATGCACATTCTCACGTAAAAAAAGTCGCAACGACTACCCATTTGTGGTAAAAAACCATATCCTTATGGGTTGCGACTCAATTCGACTGCTTGGTGTTCAAATAAGTAACAAACTCAAATGGAATGAACACATTGTTGCATTGGCTAAATCAGCTTCAAAAAAACTCGGGTTCCTGAATCGATGCAGAAGGTTTTTCAAATTGCATCAAGTTCTCCAGATATATAAAACCTTCATCCGACCATGTATAGAGTATTGCTGTCAAGTTTGGGGAGGTGCGTCTGGTACCACCCTCCACTTATTGGACAGGGTTCAACGCCGCGCTATCAGAATAATACGGAATCCCAGACTTACTCTAGAACTAGACAGCTTACAGCATCGCAGAGATGTTGCAGAACAGATGCTTACATGGTAAATGTTCGGCAGAACTATCGGAGAAAATACCACCATTCGTTACAACAACAAGAGTAACAAGAGGAACAACCAATGCACATAGGTTTACGGTGAAGCTCCCGAAACCTCGAACTGAAGAAATCAAGCGCGAATTTATATACCGAACATCAAAAAAGTGGAATTCGCTAATACATTTCAAATTTCCGAAGGAATATAAAATGAATAAATTTAAGGTAGCTATTAATCTTTACTTGCAGGATCGCGCATTGGGTGCAGAAGCTCTGACAGTTACAAGGAGCTAGGACCGTTAATAAGTCCGCTCTGCACCCAATTAAAAAAATTTATAAAAAAAAAAAAAAAAAAAAAATGAGGTTCGGGATTAAAACAACACCGGAAATTTTTCAAAAATTTAATTCAACAAATTTTGCGAATATTAAAGGAATTATAATTTATTTAGATGACATTCTGATCGCGGCCGAGTCAGAGAAAGAACACGATGAAATAATTCCAGAAGTGCTAACCCGAGCGAGAGCTCTAAATATAAAATTTAATAAAGATAAACTACAGTATAAGGTTGATAAAGTAGAATACTTAGGACACATAATTTCAGAAAATGGTATTTCAGATGATCCAAAAAGAATGATGGGTATTGAGAAATTAGGTATACCAAAAAATAAAGTTGATTTCAAAAAATTTTAGGAATGGTTAATTACATGAGAAATTTTATGCAAAATTTATCCGATATGTCGAAACTATTAAGAGATTTATTGAGAAAAGGTGTAGAATTTAATTGGCTACCAGCACATACAGCCTGTGTAGATAAAATACAAGAGCTACCATCGTCAAGGGCCCAGCATCTGAACAATTGTCTCATATACCTCGCTTTCCCATGATATCCACTGATTTACCTTTTTCTATCTGAATAATTTTTTTTTTTTATATAGTTATTGTATATTAAACACGCATAGCGGCCACAGGCATCAAGTATTTTATATTTTGGAATAAAAAACGATTTGTTTTTAGCAATTGAATTAAATTACCAGAATCGTTTCCATTCTTTTTCAAAAAATGATACTAGAAATTCCGCTAAAGACCATATTATAGCGTCTAACTTACCTAAATTCTATTACAATTATATATCCATTTTCCGCTATATTACACAAAACGTATTACGTTATAGCGCAAACAAAAAAAAATGATTCATTGGAAAATTTTGGAAGTTTAGCAAAGTTTTCCTAGCCTTGGAAATTTAGTGCTTTGATGATTATTACCAAATCTTCAATGCATCAAAACAAACTAATACCGTTTAGCTAATGTCGTAAATTAGATAACTCCTAAACTTTAATTTTTGCTTTTACAAAATTGTGGTTTTGTCGCATATCTAGCCCTGGGACGACGATATATGCAGTTATATACCTAAATTCCTCGAATCAACCATAACATGAACCGTGGGGTTCACTTTTTCATAATTTACTTACCTGAAACTGAAAAAAACAATATTGTAGAATTATTATTTACATGATAATATACTGCTTGGGGACTATACCATTTTCATCTATATTTTCTATTTGTTGTTCATCATTTTATAATCCCTAATACGTTCGTCTTTATTTACCACGTATATCTTACTAATTAACGCTAACCTAATTAGTTTAAATTAAAAACTAACTAAAACACAATAACTCCGGATTAAAATTTTAATGTACAAATTAAAAATTTCCAAAGGTATACTATAAATAACAAAAGAAAATTATTTTATTTTATTAATTATGTATTTTTAATTGAATCCGAAATAGTGTTGAATAGTGATGAGTAATGAAATTAAAATACGAAAAAGGGTTGCCAAAATTTAAATTACACCAGAAAATGTTTTTCCAGAACGGAAAAAATAAAAATTAAAAAATTGAAAATCGGATATTTACAGAAACGTAAATTATTTAGGAATAATCATCCCCCAAAGAATTTACAAAAAATAAAAAAATCGGAGAAAAGTTTTTTGTTCGTTTTAAATTTCTTCAGTAGGTATTAGAAAGAAGAGTTTTTCTAAAGTTTATATTTCTGTACGTTACGTATATAGCTGTACCAGTATGGTATCTACACTAAATTAGGTTTAGCAGTAATTTAATTTTATTCTTCTTAATCTTTTCTTATATATTTTGTTTTGATTGAATTCAGTAGATTTTGATTATTATTTTAATTTGAATATAACGAGAATGTAGGAAAAATGGGGATTTACCTCTTAATAGATTCCTACACTTCGATTTTGAATTAATTAGCGAATTATTTTAGTATGGTGCTACATATATATACTATATATATGTACAACACTCAGAATAAAGCGATTTTCTATTACTCTATAATGACTTGATGCTAGTAGCTACCCAAAAATAATCATAACAATAACAATAATAGTATTAAGAAGACGAAGATATGTGATTATCATTTCTCTTATTATCTTACGGATTTTTTTTTTCTCGTATTTTGTATAATTTTTGGAATTAACAATGTATACAAGCTGGTGGCAAACGCACATATAAGTTATAATATATTCAAAAACGAAATTAAAACACTTCATTATTATCATAAACCCAAACCCCTGCCACGCGTATAGTTATGTTCGACAAACCATAGCCTAAACATAATTTTTACTTAAACAACAACAGCAATTTCAGTACAAGTGGAACGAAAACTTTTCTTCTTGTTGGGAAATCAAGAAGGGAAATGTTAAAAATAAATGTGCTAAGGGTTCTTCACATTCAACACAGTACCAAACGTGAAATAAAAAAAATTGTTATACGAGAATATAATGATAACCGCATCGAAGAAGAAAAGTCTTAATATTTAAAGAAAATATTAAGTGTAAAAATTTGTTTAATAATGGAAACTACACATGAAAGTACAGAGCCCTTTCCACCATATTAACTTTTTATATTTTACGAACGTACTTTAGATATACACCACTGAAAGTTTTATTATACTTAGAGGTATTTTTGGTTTTTAGTATATAGTATGTACATATGTACATAAACTACATGTTATTTTTAAATAACCGTATTATTTACTTATGTATGTTTGTACTCTTAAATAAGGTTAGATGAAAATTTAATCGTTTTAATTAGATTTTTCATCGCAAAACCTTTTGTTTTTTACTCCCCACACTCCTGATTTTGTGATCGGTTTTTGTGTAATTTTTAATGATTCACCGAAAAATACACGCTGATGTGCTATTAATTTGATGAGCATCTACTAAAGAGTTTTACAGTCGATGTGAATTAATTTTTAATCATTTTATGTGTACATATTGTATGATGGTGTACGGGTATATAAAGATGTGAGAAATTTGGCAGTTATGAATAGCATGAAAATTTTTAATGGGATTTTTTTTTTTAATTTTGTTAATAGAATTTAATCTGCCGTATAAGTATGTTAACATATTTGATGTGTGGCTGTCAGTTTGGAAAATGCTGTTATTTAACTTCTTATTTTAATGTTGTATGATTTGTTATGATGATTTTAAGAGTTAATTTTCAATACCTATCAAACTAAAGCAAAAACTGAATGGTGGTACCCAAAATTAAAAATATAATTTTACCCACAAAATGGCCACTAATTTTTGTTTACGGCGACCTGATTTGTTAATTTTTTTTTACAAGGCTAGTGGTGGAAACTTTTGTATTTCAATAGTATACCGTACAATTTTTATTGTATTCGATTGATTGAACGATTTTGAATGTACAACCAAGCGTAAGCAGCATCTCCCTTTAATTTAAGGAATTAATTTGGCGCCGGGCCCACCGTACACCCATCTTTATATCAACTTGGAAGATATTTTATTTTTGGTATATCTGGAATATACCAGAATAACTTATGCGTTAAATACAATATTATTGAAATTGATAAAAAATTTTAAGGGGTATTGTAAAATTCGCTAATACTATAAGTATACCTACTTAGTTGATTTCTATATATAAGAAAAAATCATCGCAGATCGAAACTGAATTACAGAACTTTTAACAATTTCTCCTCTTCGTAAAATATTTATAATGTATTTGGAATATAACAGAAATTAATATATATAACTGTAGAAATTAGGCTTTCTGTGCAGAGAAAATAAAAACGCAGTTGGTTCAAGTTAATACAGAACAAGAGAGAGTTTTATTTTTACAAATAATGGCGACTATACATCATGATATATACAGTACATATAGGGTGCGTTCGTATACACAGTCATGTGTACAACACTACAACGCCTTTATTCTCGAGCTACTCCTATACTCTGCTAAAAAAAATTGAATGGTCAAATGGTGATTGTGGCAGCGGCCGCTGGCCATCACCATTATATATGTATAAATTGTATCCATCCTAGGACAGGCTGTACTCCTATTAACTTAGGTTCGTAAGTTTGAACGATGATTAATCAACAACCGAGGATTTAACCACTGTTTGGTCATAGTAATCGGTGGATAAATCCTCGGTTTTTGATTATTATTCGTTCAAACTTACGGGCCTTAATGTTTGCATATAAACATAATGTTTGAATAAAACTTTTTGAAATCGTTCTCAATTTTGTAGTCGATATATTCAAGTTGGCAATGCTCATTTTCATTTTAAATGTCATATAGTCGTTCAGTTCTTTAAAAATAGTAAAATATCCTAATTGGTTAATTTATTTGGTTTATGTTAAAAATATGGTATTTATTTGATGTGGTTTAAATATCTAGAATATTGTTGATGTAAGTAATAAAATAAACATTTTTATAAATATGTAATTACTAATTAGTATACTAATTGACTAACAAAATCATTAATGTGTGAAGCAACGAGGAATCTGTTTTTGATGTTTGTCTAATTTGGTTTAATTAATTGGGCCTAACTACGCATAACTTTTAATTACTAAATTTTAAAATCATATTTGGTATAATCATCATAAATTAAATTAATTACTTTTTAAGTAACGAGTTTTGTTCGAATAAATATGTGGGTTATTCTCATATCTATATCAGTGTAGGTATTGTGATTTGTATGTTGAAGTAGTTTCGCGTCTTGAGTAAAACTGTGGTGTCGCAGCTTAACTATTCCTTTGTGGGCGGCTAGAAGGGTAATCCGTATTTTGTTCACGTGGCAAAATATCAAATCAGTCGTTTACCAAAAAAACTTGCGCTCCTAATGAAACCACATAAATATTTTTTTTAAAAGTCGATTACAGCGTTTAAATTTAGAAAAAATGGGCACTATAAGATTGTTGCCCATCAGCAGATCTCCTTTTCACTCATTTTTTCGAAAAAAGAATTTGATAATCTTACACAAAATTTCACTTTAACACTTTAAAAAAGAAAAAAAAACGATTTTGTTTTTATATAAACAGATTTTTAATGGTTCACACTTACTGTCTGCAAAAAAACTTTTAAATAACAACTAACAAAATACTAAACTTAACATACGAGTCATAGATAGCCTGTTCACTGTGGAAAAAACACACACAGGCACGGTCAAGCGATCGGTTAAATGCCCTTATAAACAATAGCACGAAGATGAATTGCACGTCACATGAAAAAAGTAGGAGCAAACTTAAAGAACAGAAAACAAAATGTAATGGTATTTAAAATGTTGAAATGATGCAGCCGCGCAAGATTTTTGGCCAAAGACTGTTATATATAAAAATAGAAGTATGTGTCCGTATATTTATTTCACCTCGCATCCACAACTATCCACCGCGGACCACTAGTGTTTGTATGTGGTAGCAGCCTCGAGTCCTCCATCGATAATAAGAGAGTTCGGTAGCTGTGACTGCATTTTTCAATTTTCTAGAATAGATTAACCAACTGAATAGTGTAGTGTGCTGGTGAGTAAGTGGCAGAGATGTGTGAGCGAGAGAAAACATGTGCGAAAGAGACGGAAGATGTGTGACTAGTTAAAGTTTCGGAATGTTCCCGAATTTTCTAGAATGTTCCAACATTTACTAGAATGTTTTAGAATTCTCTAGAAAATTTCAGAATGTTTTAGAATAGAATGTTCTTAAAGGTTCCAGAATTTTCTAGAAAGTTTCAAAATATTTCAGAATTTTCTATGATGTTCCAGAATTTTTTAGAATGTTTCGAATTGTTCCGGAATTTTCAAAAAAATTCTAATATTTTCTAGAATATTCCAGAATTTAATTGAATTTTTCACAAAACTCCAGGTGTTCCAGAATTTTCCGGAGTTTCCAAAATTTTCTAGAATATTCCAGGACGTTCCAGAATTTAATAGGATTTTCTAGAAAATTTCAGAATGCTTGAGAATGTTCTAAAAGGTTGCAGAATTTTGTAGAAAGTTTCAGCATTTTCTCCAAAAATGACAGAATTCTAGAAATTTTGACAATGTTATTGATGAATATTCTAGAATGTTCGGAAACTGATATCGGTAATCGTAAATTCTAAGCTCTAGAAATTTCAATCCAAAAAGTTATATAAGGTGAACTTCGGTGCACGTACAGCAGTATTATTTTACAAACAAGAACGGATCGAAGTGAACAAATATTGAAAGTCTAAAGTGAAAATCCAAAGCAAATATTTAAGCGATAATGATTTGTCGTTGTATTTCAAACGATTATTTTTTATTTTATTATACAATTTTTTGTTTCTTTTGTATTTAAATTTAAATGACACTTTTCAATTTTTTTTTTCTTTCTAGGTAAACACACTTGCACAAGGTAATTATCAACTTTATCTGTTTAGGGCTATTATTACGCAACGAACGCGAATTTAAAGTCATCAACTGCGCCAGTTATCTTTAGCGAACCTATTATAACATTTCTTCTATAAGGGAGGGAAAGTTCCGAATGTTTTCAATACAAATTTGTAAACTTTATCTCGTTATAACTTTTATTGTTTGCATTCAAGTGGAATGAAAAAAGTAGAGCTAGCGACATGGTTTATATTACAATATTTATAATAATATTGTCGCTCATGGTATAGCGGATATTTGTTGTAATTTAATATTTTATCTAATACAAAAGAAAAAGCCGCCCGGTGGCACAGTTGTTAGCATGCTTGCTTTAAGCTCCGGAGGTCCCGGGTTCGATTTCCCGGTTGGTTAATGTAAAGATCAATGAATTAATCACTCATTATCCGTTGAAAAAATGATTACGAAACTTCATAATAAAGCGGCCAAATCTCTCTATGGGATGTAGCGCCAGCGAAAAAAAAAAGAAAAATGCATGTTACGGTTTAAAATTTGTTTAATTGTAATTAAAGTTGGCCCTGCGATGTTGTGGATTATTGGATCATAACTAATATTCATGTAAATCCCGCAACAACAAGACCAACCTTAGTTCAGTCGTGACTTACTACAAGCGTAATAAATATTAAGCAAAATCAGTGTCGGACACAATTTGCGTAACAAGTAAATAGCTGTACCTTAATATTTTGACATAGAATTCCCCAACTTAGATTAGCATCAATATCCAAACCTAAGTACTTAAAGGAAGTCGGCAGATCAATCTTAAAACAATAACTACCACAATTACAGTAATTAAAGCACAGTTTGGGTTATTACTGTTTACTTCTGGATGCTTCTGGAAAATAACTCTGATATGGATCGCCCCAACTTTAGAAACAATTATTTTAGTTTTTTCACTTAAGGGGAGGTTCTCATTAAGCGACCAAAAAATAATGTGATTTTCATGATTTTTTTTTTTCAAGGAAGGAAGTACATAAACAACTTACAACAAGGTTTTTGACACTTAATTAATTGAGTTTTAAAGAACAAAAAAAATTTTTTTTTAAAGAATAATAACGTCATGGGAATGTTATACGTGTTGCAACGTGACCTTCTAAAACAAGATGACTTATCGGTCTCCACTGTAGCACTTGTTAAAATTATCTGAAATCAAAAAACCAAAAGTTTTTATTAAATATTATAATATTTGCTGGAAGTTGTACCATCAAAATCATTAAAAAGTCAAAAATTAAAAAAATGGCGGACATGCAATTGTTCAGAAGTCAGAACCGTTTTTCAAGTTTTTTTCGCTCTTTAAAGTGCTATAAACAAAAAAGCAGCAAATATTATTTGCATTTAGTTCTTGAGTTATCGTGGAGAGCATAGTTTTGCATAGTTTGATAACAAACATCGTTTTTGATTTGTAAAAAAGTGGGTCGAATTGTTATGCCATAACTTTTTTATGAAATTTATTTCAATCAAACGGGTTGGGAAATATATTCTACGGGTTGGGTATGTAATATTGCATTACAAAATATTGCAATTACAAAATAGTGCATTACAAAATATTGCATTACAAAATTTTGCATTACAAAAGATTGCATTACAAAATGTTGCATAATATTTTTCCGCACATTTATCGAATCGCGCGCGTTAATATTATGCAACATTTTGTAATGCAATTATACTGTATTGTGATAATTGCAAGTGGCAATACAAGAACAGTAAAATGAAATCAAAGTTACCAATTTTCCTTATCGTAACATAACGTTTCCATCGTAACATAATTCTAGTTTCGCTTGTTTCGCAAATTTTTGCATATTATCATAATACACAAGTAAGTACTATTAATGATTATTTTTATAGTATTTTATATTAAAGTTAACTGTATTACTCTCTAGAAATGAATATTTTAACAATTGTCTCCAATAAAGGCAAAGATAAATTATTCATCGACGGGTATAGTTATCACTTAGGGCGAAAAACGAAAAAAACGTTTAATTGGAAATGTAGCCAGCATCAGAAATGTTTCTGTAATGTGCGCGTTGTAACATGTTTATTAAATAATAAACATCAAGTGATTAAACCACCATCCGCACATTCCCATGCACCAATCACCAATGAAAAAGTTATTGCAGAAATCAACCAAAATATAAAATCTAGGGCTAAAAATACCGACCTACCACCGTCCTGTATAATTACAGAGGCAATTGTTGCTACATGTATATTTGCCTGGTAAAGAGTCGCAAAAAAATAAGATTCATCATGCGCGTGCTGGTACCATGAATGAGCCCAACAGTTTGGAAGAGATTGATATTCCTCAACAACTTCGATATCACGAAGGAGAGTTATATGTATTAAACGAAGAAATTTGTGAGGGAGACAAAAATTATTTTACTGGGCACCATCTCCTCTTACTTTCAGAATGCAGTTGTTGGATTATGGGTGGAACTTTCGATGTAGTAAAATGGTTTTTCAATTAAGGAAAATATGCCTTGAGAATGAAATCAACATTAATCCACAAAGAATTTTGTGTGATTTTGAAAAGGCCATTGTTTCGTTGGCAAAGGTTTTTGTCCCTCAGACATCGTTTATTATTTGGCGTAAAGTCCAAAAAAGTAAATTAGCAAATTAGCAGCCAAGTACGGTACTTCTGAGGATTTTTCTTTACAACTCCGAATGCTCAAAAGTCTCGCGTTTGTGCCACCAAACGAAGTGGCCAGTTATTACTGCAGCTGGTTCAAGCGAAACTACATAGGAGATTTAAATCAACGACCTAAATATAACCCTAAATTTTGAACTGTAGGGAGCGCAGAATCAGGCACGGAGTATTTTCCGCGGACCCAGAATAGTGTAGAAGCATGGCACCGTCGTCTAAAAGTTGTTGTGGGAAAACGCCATGCTGGGTTGTATAAGCTGATACAAAACCTTTCAAATGAGTTTATTATGGCCAAACATCGTGTGGAGAAAATTAAAAATAGGGAACAGCAACCTAAAAAAAAAATACACAATAACAAAAAATAAACGAATAAAAAAAACTATGGAGAAACGAGAGAGACTTGGTAAAACAGAGTATTTAAAGAGAATTGCTCAAAATACAATTCTCAATTAAATTGTTTAACTTAAAATTAAATTTAAATTATTATATTAACTATTAATTTATTATGAATTTCAATAAAATAAAAATATGTTATGAATTTATAACAAAATTAAATATTTTTTAGTGACATCTACTAAAAAGAAAAATAATTTCATTTGTTATGCAAGTTTTTGTAATTGAAACATTTTATAGTTGCAACATTTTGTAATTGCAAGATTTTGATGTTGCAAAATTAATAAAAAAAAGCAACATTTTGTTACTGCAACATTTTGAAATGCAATATTTTATACCGATCTCATATTCTACACATAATAAGCTATCAAAATATAAAATTAAAAAAAAACGAATTTTCGGATCGACTTTCATGAGAACCTCCTCTTAATGACATGAAGTGAATATTAAACCTTGTACGTAGAACTCTCATGTCAGAATTAATTATGTTAGTAGAAGCATTTGGACTAGTTTCTTGATAAGTTAGAACAAAATCATCAGTAAATGCAGTTATTTTACCATACAGGTTCAAAGAAAATTTCAAATTAATATAAATTAAAAATAATGTAAGACCAAGAATGGAACCCTGAGGAACACTCAACCCACAGACAGAATGTGGGAGCCTTATGTGTGTTCTACAAATATTTTCATGGGAAGTGTTCGATGGAACTCTATGAACTTATGCATGGTATGTCCAGGCCAACAGATACATTAAGATTATCAGAGCACAGGTACAACCTTGATTGATTGGAGTGTTCGACCAAGCAAGGCCATCTTTACCATGGGGCTATAAGGGCTGCAGCCCTAGGGCGCCGCATTATTAGGGCGCCGCATTATTAGTGCGCCACCAAATGTCCAAGACCTAGTCAATTTTAGAGAACATCTTTTTATTAGATATTCATTTTTCACTTCAAAGGAAATGCAATCCGTAGATTTTCGAATTTTGTGGCTCTGAATTTGTGGGCTATAGTTCAGTTGATTTTCAAAAGGATTGAATTTTTCACGGAACGTGTAGAAATATTGGACCGATCCAAATGGCCATTTGTATGATAGCTACAGGTCTCAACGCCTATTGATAGAGGTATCAATCATAGAAATCGGAGCACATTTGCAGATTTTCGATTTTTGTGGCTCTGAATTTGTGGGCTATAGTTCAGTTGATTTTCAAAAAAATTGAATTTTCCACGGAACGTGTAGAAATATTCGACCGATCCAAATGGCCGTTTGTATGACAATTACAGGTCTCAACGCCTATCGATAGAGGTATCAATGCTAGTACGCATTTTCACAATCATCTGGTGTTCTCATTTTATTCATTGTATCGTCTCCGATCGTCGAAATCACTAACTTTTTTTCGTTTCTGGAATTAATTGCCTCTCTTTCTAAATGCTGTTTGAACTTCATGTCTTGTATTTTCTCTAGAATTTCATGGTGTCGAATGTACTGGTTTTAAAACAGAAGATGATTCTGCACTGGGATTTTTTTTTGCCTTCTACAAAGGCGTCTAATATTTTTAGCCCAGGGCGCCTAAATATATAAGAACGGCCCTGCGACCAAGCTATAAGCAAGACACCTGTAGATGGCCAGGCCTCACCAAACACTCTGTTACACACAAGACACAACACAAAGAGGATCTGGATAGGTTTAATTAGTAATGATATAAATTTACCTTGTTACGATTCCATGTATCTATGGAATCTACTCCTCCATGAAACTTCCAACAAACCCACAAACACGGTATAGAAACCCGACAAAGGAGCGACTTCCGAAACGATCATAACCTCAACTCTCAAACAAAACAAATACCATAACAAAAAAGTCACAGAACCAAAACAACCGTACCCCAACACATAAACCTTTATAGTGAGATAAGTAGACGAATAAACAACAAAAATATTAAGTTTAGCAGCAATAAATTTCTAATGTAACAAAATAACAACATAATACTAATATGTAGTAAAATCTATTGTAAAATCACTTTAAAACCAATATATTTCACGCCATGTTTAACGTTCATATAAGTACAAATGTGAATATCTACAACCTCAAAAATTCAAAATTATTTATACAGAAAAAAGGAATTAAACCAGTTGACCAAGCTAAATCAAACAAATTTAGATTTACGTAAATTAAATGAGCGCTGACATGTTGCAAAAGTAATTTACATTCCGTAACCAAAAAATTTTATAATCACTATTTTTGGTTACTTGGGTATATGTACATTTCCACCACCAGTAAATTAAAGGCGCGTTTACATGAAACATTCGCACAATGACAGAAACTGCCCAGAAAAACACATGAATTTAATCAAAATAGTCAAGTATACATAAGTAAATACGGCTGGCTGTTATTTAAAACTGAACAAATTACTTTCCTTAAAAACAATTTAATAATGCAAAAACACAAAATTAATATTTATTTCTGTTTACTATGTGAACTCCTCTTAAAATGTCCCGTGTTAAAATGAAATGAAATCAATTTACGCAACCAAAACATCAATTTAGTCTCAAATTGATTTCAATCCAGTAGTCCGACAATCACACATCAATTCCCCGTATCTTTAAGCCTGTATTCCAAGGAAAAAATTGACTCACAGTCAAAAAAAAAAACGAAAAGAGAAAAATAATCTGATGCCCCACATAAAAGACAAAGACAACGTTATGCTATAAAATAAAAAAAATAAACATAAACTTTGGCTTTGTCTCTTATATGGGGCATCAAATTATTTTTCTCTTTTCGTTTTTTTTTACTATCAGTTAATTTTTCTAATGGAATACAAGCCTTAAGCCACCCACAAAAGTGTTATCTTATTTTGGGCTGCCTGTTGTTGAACTAGTTAGACACTTCTCCACCAGTTTTGACTTAATAGTATAGGATTTAAGAGCCATTAAGGCCGCTTGGCTGACTGAAAAAATGTAGATCTTTCCATAGTTTGGGTCTTTAGCTGTGCATACCTTGGCGCAAAGCTATGTATGGTGCATTTCTGCTTGGAAGGCAGGAGCATAAGAACCCAAAGACTTCAAAAGGACAGTTATTTCCTCATATATTCCTATCCCTGTTCCGTTTTAGAGGCGTCTGGTTTTAATATGCAGGTGCAAATGAGTCAGTACTAGAACTGCCTTTATCACGGCAGTCGATGACGTTCTAATTGAGCGTCTAATACCGATTCAGGTATGCGCTGAACCTTTCTCGGTAATGTTTGCGTTTAAGTCTCCTTAGTTGTAGCCTACCATCATACTACCGATGAGTATGTGACCATGGGCCTAATGATTGTTAAAAGTTTAAAAAAAGTTATGTACATACATATATGTACATATGTATGTATGTTTAATAGCTTTCCAGTTTTCCACATTTAACAATAAAAAATAAAATTAAATTCTGAAGAAGGCTTTAGTGGCTCCATTCTGAACTTTAAGAAAATATTGTCTTCAATTCAGATTTTGATCAAGGATGCCTCCTACATACTTAACTTCTTTGGAGTACTGAACCGTAGTATCGTTTAACGACGGAGCACTAAGCGCAAGTTTTTTATTGCTCGTAAAAAGCTCAATAACTGTTTTTTTGAATTGACGATAATTCCTTCCTGGATACACCAATTCCATACTATGTTGAGGGCATCCTGCATAAGGTCGGAAATGGTGTCATCAAAATTCCCTCTGGACATATATCAATGGCTACTCAAAAGAGTCGGTAGTCTATCAATAAAATGACCATAGTAAAGGAAACAAAACACCTCCTGGGGATATACCTTTACGGCCCTATTGCTTACTGACTCGCCACCTAATTTAGCTGTAATCTTCCTATATTTCAATCACCTAATTGTAGGAGGTGAACTCCTCTTTTACCCTGCTGCTCACTCTATAGAATCATAGGTCGTATTATCAAAGCCCCTCGATTAGCGAATTTCCTATAAGGTTCACACTTCTGATTTGGTGATTTAAAACATTTTACACCGTTTTAAGCAGAAACGATGTGGGGGCGAAAAGACCACATTTACCCTTCTACCGAGTTTTGGGCTGCGGTTAAAAGTATAGCTTGCCGAATAATCCGAACCAGGCTGGGAAGAATTTCATCAATACCTTTCTGCAGTAGGATTGGAAAAATACCGTAACCTCTAGCAATCTTGAACGTTTTAAAAGAGCCAATCGCCCATCTCACTTTACTGGCAGTAAAATCCTTCCAGAATCACTCCGGATTCTGTTGTGTGGCCCGTAAACTACCTCACTTTCACCATCGTATGAGCCTTTCTGATATTCCGCTACTATATAATCCGGAAAATGGGGCTCTAAAAGTTCCTCAATTGTTTCTTTTCGGTTCTCAATGAAACTCCCGTCTGTCCTTTGGAGCAGTCCTATATTACTGGAATGATATTGAGACAGGAGTTTTTGGAGCATTAATTTCTTCACAAAAAGTTCTCCAAGTTATCCTTTTGGATTTCCTTAGTTCCAGATTATATTCAGCCAAGGCCAACTTGTATTGGTAAAATCCCTATTCATTGGTGCTCTTTGCGTCACACGATCGCTGTTCCCAAACACTATGCCACGCTGATAATAGACATACAAACCAACATATTAATGATATTATAATTGGCCCAGCTACTCCTTGTAGTACCGCATCTATTGGAGTCATCCCACCTCGAAAATAGATCTTCGTATCTCGTTTTCGACCAACCGTTTCTGACAGTGAATTCAAAAATTTTAATTATGTCTGATTATGTCTCATATAAGGTTGGTGTTCCTCTTGAGTACTTTGAAGCTGTAATGAAGGCCGAGGCATGACCTGAGCATCTTCTTATAAAGGAAAATAATTTCAACCAGAAGGCAAATTTTCGCGGAGTTCGCCAGCAGTTTCGAACTACTACTATTTTCAAAACTTTTGTAGCATAGTTTCAAAATCTACTGAAGTTTATTGTTTTGTGACTGCATCTATGTATCCGGTTTATGTGCTGGTTGAAACTAATTTGAATGCGGATATTTACAGAACGGAGTACTTTCCTCCAGACTATTGTACTTTGTTTACAGACGGGATCGCTCGGAGTTAAATAGTTTTAAATCTATGGTAGGCGTGATACTCATTGCGATCCACTCTTCTATCGGTAGTGATATAGTTGATAGTGACCCAACTATAGAACTATTATGTTTGAAGCTGAACATATGTAAGAAATTAATATATATCATTGATGTATATATTCCACCGAATTCGGGACTTGAGGTGTAGACTAGTTTCACGCAGTGTTTGTTTAGTATTTCATCCTCTACCAACATGGATGACAACGTGCTGATATTGGGGCATTTTAATTTACCTAAAAATGGGTATATGATGTTGAGGTAAACTATGCCATACCTTGCAACGTTACATCAACTGCCGAAACCTTATGTATTGATTCAATCTTATCTTATGGATTTGTCCAGATTAATGATGTCCCTAACTACATTGGTAAATTTTTGGATTTTATTTTTTACAAATTCGATAAATTTATATACGGTAATTGAAGCATCGGTTCCATATATTAATGTTAACCATAAATCGATGGAGGTCAATTTGAACCAATCGGAACTCTTACTGTCTAATTCAATTAAAGATAATTTTGGGTCTAGATTTTATGATTTTAAACGTGCAGATTTTGATGATCTTATTTCATATTTCACATCAATTGACTGGAATGCGCTACTCTCATCTAATGACTTAGATTATGATGTCCAACTATTTTATAACATTTTGTTTAATGGTATTGACAGATTCGTTCCAATCTCTGTTATGAAGAATAATCGTAATAATCCTCCGTACTTTAATAAACGTTTGATTAATTTGGGTAATCGAAAGAAGGAATTATATCGGAAATGGAAAAAATCCAAAAATGCATCTGTTAAATTGGCCTTTTCGTCTGTATCAAAGGAATTTGATTGCATGCACAAAATAAAATCCAAATCGTTTTGGAACTTTGTTCAGACTAGGAGGAAAACATGTGGCTTCCATCGACAATGTCTTACAATAATGTTACTGGCAAAGTTGGCTTTTCCTTTGTCAATATTATTCAATGGAGCACTTTCGTCAGGAATTTTTCCAACTGTCTGGAAATCCTCTCATATCGTTCCTATCTTCAAGTCCGGTTATAGGAACGATGTCTCTAATTATAGGGGCGTTTCTATACTGTCAGCTGATGTCTGTGACCACATGTATTTTGGATTGAAGTCATTTATAATTGACGAACCACATGGATTTGTCCGTGGTAGATCTACTGTGACGAACTTAATAGAATTTTCGAAACGTGCTTTTTAGATGATTGAGGTTAAGGAACAAATTGACGTCATTTATACTGACTTTAGCGAAGCATTTAACTCGATCAACCAAGTTATTGTATTGTAAAAATTAAAATCTTTTGGCATTGTTCATAATTTGATAAAATGGATTGATTCGTACCTTATTGAACGCATACAGTTTGTAAAAATTAATGATAGTTTTTCTAATCCGGTTAAGGTGCATTCGGAAGTTCCACAGGGCTGCCATCTTGGACCCCTCATCTTCATTCTATTTTTAAATAACATCACCAATTGTAACAAATCCGCTAATTTGGAGGGGTTTTGTCCAATGATGTGCCCAACGTAGCCCTCCTCGACCTTTCATTCACCCGCCTCTGCTATCTCTTAAACAAGACCTGGACCATCGGGATCTTATCCGCAAGAGCCACAACCGGGTCCCTCGCAGGCTTAACCACTGTGGCCTATCTTTGGCAGCTGGGTTGAAATTTTTCTAACTACCCGTCGGGTGAAGCTAGACCTAGACCAAACTTGTAGTTCACTCTGTATCCAGCTTGCTTCAATTATTCTTTGGACGAGTGGTCTACCGAGAAAATACAAAAGGATGAGGTGTCTTTGTCTCTTTTTGGATCACTTTCCAATTGCTTGTCTCCTTATTCTGGCTCTTAATGAACCCTAGAAGCCGATCAGTCAGTACCTCTGCGCTGTTTAGGAAGGTCCTAAGAACAGCTTTCAGCTATGCCCTTTCCCACGGGTTAACGTTGCCGATGGTGGCTTTCAGCCAATCAACATTGAGTGGTCTTATTGGCACCAGTCAACAATAGCCACCCCAACCTGTACTGGTTCCCAAAGAACTTTGATTTCAGTTCCTCGTTTTACTCGCACTCCATCACGAGTTCTTATCCGACGATATCCCAGTTGGGAGATCCACAGTGGAAAGAGGGGCGCTTTAGATGCGTCACCATTCTCATTTTTAATTAATTCCTCTATTTTGTTTCCAGGAGTTTTTGGGATGGGACCTAAATGATACTGAAGGGCGCCTCTTATCCAGCGACCGCATTATTATTATTATTATTGTTGAACAGCCATGTGGGCGTGCAGTCAATGGCTCTTAATGAACCTGATAATACTGCCGGCCGGCACGCGAGACATACTATCTGAGCTGTTGCTCTCCCTCCTAGATGTTTACTGTAGGCAATACTTCTACTGGAAAGATGGTAGCATTGGTTCCCAAAGACTTCGAGAGGGCAGTCCCACTCCCATACATTCCTAGCCCTGCCCTGACTTCCGTTTTGATTTTACTCTTACGAGTTGCTGGGATTGGAAAGTCGCCTGTAGGTAATCCCAGCTTTACTACAGGAAGGCTAAATAAGACTGGAGAGTGCCTGGTATCCATAGTCCGCATACTTTGTACTGATTAACCTATCAGCCATTTATTCTCCGCAATAATATGCTGTTCCACCTTAGATTAGGGTTTTTTGTCAAGGTTTTCTCCTTTAGCGCCGTACTTTAGCCAGTGCCAAAAGCCAATACCTGCCTAATGGTATCAGTTACCAGTGGTTACCATGGTCAGATAGCACTTACACTTGCGAATTGTAACCAGGTTACCCCGTACACAATTATACCCATCATGCAGCTGCCTAATACATGATCAGAACAGCTCACGTGATGCGCACTCTACTAGGAGGTTACTGAGCTGGTAAATTAATCTACTCAACTTTTGTCCCGCTTTCCAATAAACGTTGAACCACCCCAGAGTTCGCTTACTAGAGACTGCTTTTCCTAACAACCACTCATCTATCGGCGTACGTTGTTCCAACTTAGATTTGGATTTTTTCTTAAAGTAAATCAAAACTTCTAGTGCAGGTTTATTTGGAAACATCCCATTTTAAGCTTCAGATTTAGAATCAATGGGCCCCACCCCATCGTGCTTTAAGGTATGGGAGGTGTTTTTGCTCCTGTTCCCGCCACTTGAAAGCTCCGCTACTTTGGGCCCCGGATTATTAGTGCACTTCAGAGCACAGGTAGCTCACCCTACTATGGAGTATTACGGTATGGATATACAAAATTATCACATACGCAAGCATAAACACATTACGTGTTTGTTAGTATTTCCCTTTAAACGGGAGGAATTAGGTTTCACCCGAGCCCAGTCTTCAGAGGTAAAATTGGTTGTGGGTCTTCTGTTTCAAACCACTCTAAAATAATTATTCAGAATGTATAACAAAACAAATCACATTCGATCTCGATCAGCTACACCTCAATGGCCCAACCTCTTATGCAGTTTTCACGACAGGAAAAGAACCATAAAATTGCGACAGAGGCCAATACTTCTGCTTAAAGTTAGAATTTTTTTCAACAAAAGTATGAAATAAGCATCCAGGGCTTAGATCATTTAAAGTGATTTGGTTGGTAGAGAATTTGGAATACTATGGTATTTTACGTCAATGAAATGGAAAATCATACACCACAAGACATGTGATGACGCGAAGACAAAATTTTAGCGAAAATTTACAGTAATTTAGAAAATATTTTAGGGCAGAAGAATTGCCCGTCTATAATTTTTTTGTAAGTCTTATCTGGAGCGTACCCCCTACCTCTGCCTCCGTAAAGTTCGGGAAGAAACCCACTATTATTTTCCGAAGAGCACGTTGTCTTCTGTAGTTACCCACAGTTCAGCACCTTCACAAGGCTTGCGATATTTACATTAAGAACGATTGCTTTGTTGGCTGAATTTAGAAAATTGAACTTGACAGGGTCTTCTCACTGTTCCTTAATTTTTTCGGTGATGGCCCTTTATTCCTTTAAAGGATTCCTTGTAGGAGGACACAGTTTGGCGCCTTATTATTTTGTGTCTCTTTACTCATCTGTTTCTTCCTTTCTTGTTTGGTTGTTAAAAACGACCCCAAATCAGGAGGTATTTAATTAATTCAGGAAACATTAGTGTCCGGCATGCCAGAGTAAGACTGGTTTGAAACCGAGGTGCACCTATTACTGTGAGTCCACACGCTAAGGATTGATTAACCTACCAACCATTAATCCTTCGGCAAATGTTGTTCTACCTTGGATTTTTTTTTACATTTAGTACATTTAGTGTTAAGTAACTACAAAACCACTTTATTTAAATACTCATAAGTTACAACCAGTCCCTTGTTTTTTCTCTGACACAGCATGACACTGTGTCTCTGATACTTTAAAAATAATCGAGAAAATATATTTTGAAATATTCCGCGTACATAAATTTAATAATTAATTAGGTTAAATTCGAAATGATAAACTCATGAAAAGTATATAAAATAAGTGACAGTAAATTATTCCGGCTTTTCTTCTCTTCCTTAATTTAATAGCGTGCGGAAATGACACTTTTCACTTGTTAAAAGACAGTAAATTTATACCGCGCGCACATTTTAATTATGCAAAGGATAACTAAATTTTCAATTTTTAAAAATCTTCGACGACGTTTACATATTAATGCAGAAAAAAAAAATACGAAAATTAAATTTTGTTTGCTAACCTTCAACCGCTGAATAATATCCGCATATAATTGAGTAATTTGCATATTGCATTTAAATCGTTTATGTTGTTGTATGTACATAAGAAATTTTTAATAAATTCGATGAAGTGTATTTGATATAAAATATGGGTGAAACGTGAAATTGTTTATGTTTAGTACTATATACTATATGTACAACAGCAAACACATTACAAATTCCACGATATTGCGAATGCGCAAATTATTGATTTCTAGCATAAAAAACTAGTGACAAGCAAGTATAATAGGAACGATAGTATTGATTTGTGTGGTATAACTGCGTTGATATACATATGGTACATCACTGTATAATAACACATAAAGAAAAATATTTGCCAGAAATGCATAAGACGTCTGTATCTATCATCTCTGTGGGAGACAAATCATATATGAATATTTCACGAGGCTAACTACCTTTTCCATTATATTGAGTACATAAATAATTAGAAATATCCTTTTTGTAACGACGTTAATTCAACTCTCCATAGAAATCCAGATTGACCTTAGCCAATTCTACATTATATTCGTATATATACGTATTGACAAATTGAATCAGCATGAATATTTAATATTTAATCAAAATTCAAATTTTCCTCTCATCATTTCTTTTTTTTTTTTGGAAAATCTAATAATTGAATGTCATATCTCAGTGGTTGTATATGTATATATCTGCTTGATGATATGGCAAAGAGTAAAACAAGGTTCCAACTGTTCCACCTTAATAGTCTAACATATATCTAAAATAAATGTACGATAATTTGTTTCAATAACGTCGGATACACACATGCGATGTAAGAAGATTATTACGGATGCGAAAAGACACCTTCTGATCCGCCTTTAAGATGTAAATACTTTAAGGAAATCAATAAAGCAGAAGCAAAATATATAAGTTAGTAGTCTGTATACTACTGTATACATGTGGAGAAATGATATAAAGGGAACGAAAAATTCGATTTTCTTTTCGCTTCGAAATCAGAATAAATAAATTGATGATATTGATAAAATGTCTAATCAATTTTGGGGCATAATAAATACTTCCAGATAATTTTTTTATTTATATTACATTTGTACGTCTTAAATCTTTTTGTAGTGCGATAACGCCAATCCACAATATATACATTTAGATAAAATTAGAATTTTCCTTTTATTTCTCGTGATTTCCTTTTTTTTTATTTTTTATTTATGGTCTTGATAGTTTGGTGAAGCATAAAAGGGCCAACCATATTTTAAAATTGTTTAGATTTATACGATGAGATGTATCCTTTCGGGTTATAATTGTTTTACATAACAACATGACATCTACAATTTTCCTTTTCATCGTTTTGTTTATATGTATGTGTATTTGTAGAGCTGTCAAGATGAAATGTTTTAACATTTGTTACATTTGTTGTATGATAAGAAAATTTAGATGTAGAAAAAAAACGAAAAACTTTTAATTGGAATTGCAAACCAATGACAGAAAATTAAATGATACATCATGTACAACATTTTGTCAAGGTCAAATTTTTATTTTCCGTTTGACTGAATCTAGCGCAGAAATACAAACTCTTGTTATCCAATTTAATTTTTTTGCTTTTATGTTTTAAGTAATTGTATTGCATTTTAAGATTCTTTGATTTTAGTGTCAAGGAACTTATATACACGTGATGTAAAGCAGACAAACTGTCAAATAAATTTCAGATTTGGTCGGCTCACTGGTGGCAGCGTGCTGTTATGTTTATAAAGTTCCAGAAGAATGATTTGAATTTAAACTATCTTAAATCTTTAGCACATAATTTAATAAATAAGAAGTTGAGAGCATTAAACTTCTTTTTAGTAGAGTTAAAAGCAGAATAACATTGAGGTTTTAACACTCAGATTGTGTTAATCTTCAGGATTCCGACATTAAATTTATCAATAATGAGCAAAAGGTATGGAAATACCACGGCTGTAAAGTTTGTCCCAAATAAAAAAAAAGAATGTATTATACACTGCTAATATAATTTCTTATAAGAATTTGAGTGAAATTTTCAGAAACAAAAATTGAGGAAAAGCTACAAAATTAATAAATTTAATTGGCTGTATAAATAAAAATATGAAAATGATAATCTTATGTTTCCTGAATCAAATGAGCCTTAAGCCATTTTCAAACGGAGGGGATGAAAATGATTAATAAATTTTTGATCGTTGTTTCGATTTTATTTGTTTGAGTAGTATAATAACCGGTCAATATCAGATATCCTAATGCTTCTTGAATCAAATGAACCTTAACCATTATTGAAACGTGCGGTTTCGATTGTTTAACCCAAATTTTATATTCGGCAGCAATGGATGCGAGTAGTACTATAAATATTTTTTTATGCCGCACAATAACAACAATATTCTAAGTTTATCTCAGAATTAGTAAGTTAAGGAACCAACGAAAAACTTTTATCACACGCTCGGAAATTCTAATGTAATCCTTGCCTAGTTTAATTTTAAAATACAAATTAAATGTTGGAACCACACTTTCAATGGTTTCAAATATATTGCAAATAGTCAAAATCCTTATGCGCCCTTCGCTTTATGTCGAATATATATGTACCGATGTTTGCAACATTATACTACTTACATAAGAAGACCTAACGGCGTATGGGAATGTCACGATGGGTTCCGAAAATATACAAGCCAAATAAAACCCGATTACATATTCTATTAAACCTTTAATTTTGATTTATCGATGAAATCATCGGTCGAATACTAGCCAGATATTTCATTGAATTCATTTGCATATAAATCCAATTAATGATGTATCCCCGATCGATTTCTAGCCAGAAATCTCAATGAATTTGTTTTCATAATTAGATTGACGATGCATCGCAACAATTCAATACGACGTTCAAAAAATGATTAAACATTTTCATCCCCTCCGTTTGTTGAAAATGGCTTTTGTCTAATTTACTTCAGGAAGCATTAGGCTATCATATGTATGTGGAAATTATAATGACAAAATTGATTGTAATTTCTAGGATTATTCTTTATTCCGCAAAAAAACAAAACAGACAAAAACATCAAAAACAAAAACCCGGATTGTGTCCACACGCACACAAAGGCTACTTTTTTCATTTTCCACTAGGTCCTCCTGCATAATCATCCGTCCCGGGTGATCGAACGTCTTCAGAATCAACACCATCTTCCTCGTCGGAGATTCCATAGTAATAAAGTTTCATATTTTCGGCTGATGTTGACGATTTATATGGGCCTTCTGTCTTTCCAACTTTTTCTACCTTATATCGATCATGCTGGTTCACTTTTGTCACCTTATACGGACCCAAAAACTTTGGATATAGTTTAAGTCCGCCACCAACTTGGGTTCGTCGAATCACAACCCAATCTCTAATATTATACTCGGGTGCTGGTCGTCTCTTCCGATTGTAATTTTTACGATTCTCATCCTGCACTTTGAGAATCTGGTCACGTGCAGTTTCTCGTATTCGTCGTCGATTTTCATCAAATAAATTAGTTGCTTCCCTTTCAATTACTTCTCGCAAATCGAGGTCTTCCGGACATCTCATTTTGTCGTGTCGTGCTAATGCTCCTCTGGTAGGTATTATTTAAAAATTGCTGAAGTTTATCGGTATGTTTGTACCACAGTTCAGGCTTTTCAAGCGATAATTTAGCCAAAGCTGGTATTATTATCCGATTGATGCGTTCATCTTGTCCATTTCCCGTCGGAACGTTAGTTGTTGTTGAGAGATGTTCAATGCCTTCAATATGACAATTCTCTTGGAATTCGGTCGATGTTAAATGCGGTACCCTTATCCGATATGATGTATTTCGGATTACCAAAAGTTGATTTTTGCAAGTTTAATTTGTGAATAACTTCGCTACTCGTTAGGATTTTGCATGGATGTATTCAAACGAACTTCGAAAATCCATCAACAAGACAGAGAACATACTTGTAGCTTTTCAGTGTCGACACTAAATTACCCAAATGGTGATATGTACGTGATATGTACAAAGGAGGCAATCGCCTTTTGGTATACAATTTAATAGACCGTCCTGTTTGTCCATTTTGCGTTCGAGGTGAACACGGGGTGAAAACACTGATCCTCTTTATCTTTTTGAAGCAAAACAGCTCCCAATCCAATCTTATACGCGTCAGTGTGTAGCTCCGTCTCTGCACACATAGAATAGATTTTTAAGACTGGATTGCTGATCAATTTTTTCTTTAGCACCTCCAAAGCTTCTTTTTGGTCAATATCCATTTTAAAAACAGTATTATTCCGTAAAAGATCTGATAAAGGTTTAGCAAACAGGGCATAATCTTTAGCAAATCTTCGGAAATAGCCGGTCAATCCCAGGAATTGTTGAATCTGTTTTGTATTTGCGTGTTTCAGGGAATTTTGAGATAGCTAACTTTTTACGGTTCTGATGGCTTAATTATTCCATTTTCAATTTCATACCCAAGGTACTCAATTGATTTGCTCAAAAACTGGCACTTGTACCACTATATTTGCAGGCTGTCCTTCTCCTCAGTTTTAAGCACCTCTTTCAATCTTTCCAAAGCTTCTCTCTTGGAACTTCCTGGAACGATTAAATTATCTAAATATACACACACTATCTTCTTGACACATAAAGGATTGAAAATATTATTAATGAATCGTTGGAAAACAGCTGGTGAACTACAAAGGCCGAAAAGTGCTCGCAGAAACTCAAATAAGCCAAATGGGGTTATAAACGCGGTATATTTTATGGAGTCGTCTTCTACAGGAACATGGAAAAATCCATTTTTCAGGTCGAGGGTAGAAAAATACTTTGCTCCTTGCAGCTGGTCTATTTGGTCATCAATAAGGGGAAGTGGATACCGATCTTTAACAACCACATCATTTAACTTCCTATAGTCGACACACAATCTTTTGGATCCATCTTTCTTAATTGCTAAAACAATCGGGCTCGCAAAACAAGATTTACTTGGACGAACAATTTCTTCTTCGATCCACTCATCAACTTGTTCTCTTACGAGTTTTGTTTCTAAGGATGATAATCGTCTAGGCTTCTGCACTATTGGCTTCTCCTCAGTCAAAACAATTTTTATTTTAGTTTTGACGCTAGTTACCGACTTTCCCGGATATAATCAACAATTAAGCTTCTCACCTCATCTCTGTAGGCTTCCTCGTCAATGTGAATAAGGGTTACGAGTACGTCACTACGGCTAACAGCTAACAAACAATTTGCAGGCACAAATTTCTTCATCGAAATAGAATCAGGCGTAATAGTCATGATTGTTTGGTCTATTAACTCTTTACCTAATAGAATATCACATGGCAGCATACCGTCTAGCACTATGTGAAAATTCGTAGTATAATTGTCGTCTTCTATTGTTATTTGGGTTTGAAATTGACCCACCGATGATAATCCTTTAGATTCGACTGCGTTGAAAAGAATAGCTTGACCATTGAAGTTAGGTGATCCAAGCAAATTATATCGGCTTAGCGAATTATATAACCATAGCGAACATTATATTATCACCAATTTTTATATGTTTCACATTTTTTTCCAATACGGTATTCTTTCCTGTGCAGGTTACGCATGCATTCGACTTGTTCATCTCAACTTTATTACATGTCTTAGAATTATGCTCAAAATTCTTTCAAATGTAGCACTTTGCACCTTTTGATTTATCCGGACAACGGTCGGATATATGGCCAAACTCTAAACAATTAGAACATTTTAATCGACGATTTCTTCGCGAACTAGACGGCTTTGTTTTGTTATTATCACTGGCACTACTGTTATTTTTAGAAGATGTGTTGTCGTTATTACTATTGCTGCCATGGGTTTTTGGTGATCGTTTTTTTTTTAATCGCCTCGTATATTTGAAGTTTCGCCTTAAATTCATCCATGGTGGAACAGCCATATAAAACGGATTTGTTCGGCTCATAAACCCGTATTCCATCAAAACAATATTGTACGTTAGCGGCTTCTTCGAAATTTGCGGCGCTTGCAATTTCCGTTAACGCAATTAAATACGATTTAAATAACTCGTCGATCTTCTTTTTACGTTCCAACATTTTGCGGTGAAGTACTGCACTGTTTTCTGTTTTTTTGGAATTCTTTCCGTAGAAAATTTGCCAGAATTTTCCATGATTTTAAACCGGAAGCCATCCGAAGGCTTTCTTTTGCGGTGCTTTTCAACAATCTGACTTCTCTCGAATTAACGTTTCGTTATTGAACTATATGATTACTGACCTTCATCTTATACAGCTGCTGCAACTAATAAACTCTTAGAACTATGGAATCTTATTTATTTAGATAGTTTAGGAAAAAACAAGCCGCGTAAAAGTATTCCTATTAAGCCATGGATAACTGAAGCCTTATTATATGATTGAACGTAAACAGTGATTGCTGAAAAAGGCCAATCGTGTTAAAGATAATGATCACTTCCAACAGTATATTGTTAGTTATATTAATAAAGTAAAAAAACAAATTGAAATTCCGCGGGAAGCTTATTATGTAAAAAGATTCGAAAATTGTTGCAATAAAGCTAAGTCTATGTGGCTTACTGTTAATGACGTATTCAGTAATAGTTCTTTTGATGTAAATCATATTAGTTCAATTGTAACAATGAAAATGTAACTACTGCTTCTGCGATATTGCTGATGAATTTGGAAATTATTTTGGTAATATTGCCTCGAAGCTTAAACCTGATATATTACCTTTAATTAGCAACTCGGAGCCGAGGAATTCAATAGTGATTATGTCAATGAAACGTTTTTTTCATCCAATTGAGTACTTTGAAGTTTCGAGAGCTAGTTGTTCTGTGAAATCCAGCTTGACATATGATATTTTTGGTATGGGTAATTATTTGATAAAGAAAGTTGTAAATGTTATTGTCCCTAAATCACAGTTTTGTAAATGGTATTGTACCGGAAACGTTAAAAACGTACTTCCATTGCACAAAAATGGTTCGCGTTGTGACCTTAATAACTATCGGCCTATTGCATTGCAACCGTTAATTTTTATTAAAAGTTATGGAAAAAGTTATTAAAAGTAGAATAACCCTTTTTTTAGAGAGCCACAATATAATATGTAGCTATCTACACGAGTTTAAAAGTAAATTTTCTACTGAACCTGCTTTAAATGAATTCCTAAATACTGTTAATTTGTTATTGAATGAATCTGATTCCTGCGGTGGGCTATTGATATTAAAAAGGCTTTTGACATGGTGGATCATAACCTTTTACTGCATAAACTATACAGAAAAGGTTTCAGAGGTAACATCAACTGGTTTAAGTCATATCTGATTGATCGAGATCATTTAGTGATAGTCAATGATCCTACGAGCAAACCTTATATTTTAAATATTGGTGTTCCTCAAGTGTCTGTTTTGGGACCTCTTTTATTTTTAAAATTTGTAAATTCAATTTTTAGTGCCAATTTGTTAGGCCGTGTTGTAGCTTTTGCAGATGATATGGCTTTGTGTTATTGATGGCCTTCTAATTTAGATATAAGCCACCAGATCAGTACTGACCTAGCTATTCTTAATAAGTGGTTTGATTACCATTCATTAATTGAAAATTATGTATTACGAAAATTATGTATTTTACAATTGGTTACAGTAATTTCAAACCGCCTGTAGTTAAGTTTCATAGCTGTTCTTGTACTCGTGACAATTGTTCCAATTCATGTTTTTTGATTGAAACTGTTGAAAGTTTCAAGTGCTTGGGAATTATCTGTCACCTTAAAATTTCAAAACGCATATGGCCATTATTTTTGAGTCTGTCAGTTTTATCTTTGTAACATCTATATGTATATAAAGTTTTACGGTTATTTTATTTAAGAAGAGGATACTGGGCGATGAGACTCATTCCTGTATTTTATTTCGAATTTTTCAGACAATATTTTTTAGTTACCGCTCAGTCATTCTTTAATCAACTTCCTCATAGCATTAGGAAACAGATTAATTCGAAATCGTTTTTAAAAGAAGTTAAGTTGGAGCTTCTTGAACATATGTTGGGGCTTCTTGAACATTATGATTTAAATAGTTGTCACTGTAAGCAGTTATCTAAAATTCATTTTTCGTATATCTGTACAGTAAGTACATTGTATTAGAGTGTAAACATTATAACGTGAAATTAATTTGGAATATTGCTCATGAGCTGTTGGAATGCTAACTGCTGTTAAATTTAAAGGATGGCAATGGAAAGATATTTGTAACTGATTTGTATTATATGCAGCCTGTATGGAAGAATATTTTTAAAAATGAAATAAAATTTTTTTATGAGAAATGAACATTCGCATAAATTTATTGTAATATTGTTTATTTGAAAGTTTGTTTGGTTTAAATTTGATAATTAAATACCCCAATGACTGAAAATGTATTATTAAGGAAATTAATTTTTATATTAAAGCTACGATTTATTGCTTCAATTTTAAATAAAATAATATTTTTTGTTTCATTTATAAATTTTATTAATAATTCAATTTATTATTATTATTATTACTTGAGGGCCATGTGGGGGCTCAAGCCACCCCGCACTGCGACCTAAAAGATCTTTTGTGCATAAGCCCTACTTAATTATCCGTCCAGTCAATATTCAGGCTCTTAATGAACCTGATAATACTGCCTAACGGTACGTGATACATACTATCTGGGCTCATTGCTCTCCCTCCTAGATGTAATAACATTTACTTCTGCTAGAAGAGCGGTAGCATTGGGACTGAAGGACTTCGAGAGGGCAGACCCACTCCCGTATATTCCTATCCGTGCCTCGTCTACCGTTTTGATTTTACTCTTGCGAGTTGCTGGGACATACTATCTGGGCTCATTGCTCTCCCTCCTAGATGTCTACTGTAGGAAATACTTCTACACGCGTTACATACTATCTGGGCTCATTGCTCTCCCTCCTAGATGTAATAACATTTACTTCTGCTAGAAAAGCGGTAGCATTGGGACTCAAGGACTTTGAGAGGGCAGACCCACTCCTGTGTATTCCTTCCCGTGCCTCGTCTACCGTTTTGATTTGACTCTTGCGAGTTGCTGGGAATAAAAAGTCGCCTGTAGGTCACCCAGGTTTACTACAGGAAGGCTAAATAAAACTGGAGGGTGCCTGGTATCCAGAGTCCGCATATATAGACTAATTAACCTATCAGCCATTCATCCATCGGCATATGCTGTTCCACCTTAGATTAGGGATTTTTTGTCAAGGTTTTCTCCTTTAGCGCCGTACTTTAGCCTGTCACAAAAGTCTTTATTCAGCCTAATGGTTACAGTTACCGGTGGTTGCCACGAGGAGGCAGTACGTACACTTGCGCCTACTGGAAGGATACGGAGCCCCTTCCAATAGACGCCAAACCACCATAATTCAATTTAATAATTGTATTCGTTACACACAAAGAAATCCATTATTATCCATTAATCATTATCCATTAATATTCAATATAAATTACTAAAATTTACACTACAAAAGCTATTGATCAGTTAATTTTGTTAAACTGACTTATGATTAAAATTAAAGTTAAAATTGTTAAACTAGATAAATATATTTTTTAATTAAGAAGTTGCCTATTCGATTGGTATACAATTTCCAAGTTCTTCTATCAAAATATGCACTTTTGCGTATTTATGCTCTGTTTTCATTTTTTAACAATATATTTCATGAATTCCGCAAAAAGGTAACCCTCAAACTTGAAAAATGGAATCGATAGATGATAATAACAGCTATATTGTTTAGAAAAAGAAATATTTCGACATTAACATATGACATAATGTTTCATGTTTTTGCACTTGCACATCGAATTGCACTTGAATAAAGAATTAAAAAATTTTCGCCATAGAAAAGTTTGTATGGTGTCACACGTACGTTATCCATGTGACATGTACGTTATTTAGTGAAAAATTGAAAAGTCAGTTAGTATTAGGTTATTCTAAATGAAAACAGCACTAAAATGTTTTAGCATAGCTCCCTCTATTTAGATAAAAAAATTGATTTTCAGGTCCAAACCAATTCGCAAGTAATTTTATATAACGTACACAACTCAAAATCAGAGGAAAAAATTTGTCACATGTACGTTATACGTATTTTGTTAAATATTTTGGTTAATTAGTAATGCGATTTTTAAATATTTGATATATTCTAAATGAAGAGATAAATTGGTCATTATAAATCAGAAAGAATTGTTTTAGAAAAGTAATTTGTTATTAAATTTTAGTAAAAACATTCGCACACTGTCACAATACGTTATATGGAATTCGTGATTTGTATAAAGTTCCAAAATGTGGGGCAAGCTAGTGGATATTCTAAGTTAAATAGAAAATAAATTTTGAAGCAAATATCCACGGCTCTTATCAAATTATTAAATGGAAATTTGATTCCGCAAAAAATAAAAGAACTTCAGAAAGAGAAAATATATTTTCTCCAACTGCCATTATAAATGGTTGGTATATCGGCCACTGATTTTCCCACATAAATAAAATGTTCCTGTTAATCTTTTATAGTAAATTTGACGACACTTCGATTACCGCACTTATCCTTCCGTACCGCTTTCTCTATTGAAACCAAGAATACGTGTAATGACCATAGAATGGCAGCATCACGACCATCTGAAAAGAGTTATACACATTTATTAGTTAATAAATAAAAGAAGATGAGTCCGATTTGTGAATCAAAGTGCAATTATCCATTCACTCACAATTTCCTTTTGTGAGTGAATCATTTTCTCTTCTAAACTAACATAAAATACGGAAAACGGATTTTTTATCTAAAACAATTTACCTAAAAACAATTTAACTAAAAACAATTTAACTAAAAACAATTCGTCTATACACAATTCATCTAAAACAATTTAACTAAAAACAATTTAATTAAAAACAATTCGTCTAAACTCAATTCAACTAAAAACAATTCATCTAAAATCAATTTGTCTAAAAGCAATTCATCTAAACCCAATTTATCTAAAAGCAATTCGTCTAAAAACAATTCGTCTAAAGCAATTCATCTAAAATCAATTCATCTAAAAACAATTCGTCTAAAACCAATTTATCTAAAATCAATTCATATCTAAAAACAATTCGTCTAAATACAATTCATCTAAAACAATTTAACTAAAAACAATTCATCTAAAAACAATTTGTCTAAAAACAATTCTTTAGATTAATTCGTCTCAAAATATGTAAAATTATTTAAATAAAAATAATTACCGATTAAACTTGGCCATTCCAAAAATTTTTTTTATAAATGTGTCTTTACTAAATTTTAGAAATATGTATGAAGGTATCTACATAACCTACATAGCGCTTTCCAGTCGACTAAAAGCTGATTTACATTCAATCTTTCCGTTATTTTCCAAAAGATTAAAGATTACAATAAAAAATGCGTTTTAGTATGATTTCCTTGAATTAAAATCAGAAGAAATACTCAAAAAGTATTATTTAATACTATTTACTGCAACACTCAACTTTTTTTGGTGAAAAAGAACGGAAAAACCTGAAAAAGATGAACTGGTTTGACTTTTTTCGTAAAAGTTGCTCAAAAGATATAAAATCCAAGTAACATTTTGAATGGAAAAAATGAAATTTTGCGTATGCCCGTCTCTTTTTTATATATGGGTAAAATGTATTTGCACTTTTCTTCGTGATTCTATTCTTTTGAAAATGAACGAAAAGATTGAATGTTAAAGGGCCTTATTACATTCAATCATTTCGTTCTTTTGCAAAAGAATAGAAACACGAAGAAAAGCGCAAATACATTTTACCCATATATAAAAATGGGACGGGCATATTCAAAATTTTCATTTTTCCTTTCAAAATGTTACTTTGATTTTATAAATTTTGCGCAACTTTAACGAAAAAAGACAAACCAGTTCATCTTTTTCAGGTTTTTCCGTTCTTTTTCACGAAAAAAAAGTTTAGTGTTGCAGTAAATAATATTGAATACTACTTTTTGAGTATTCCTTCTGATTTTAATACAAGGAAATCATACTAAAACGCATTTTTTATTGTAATCTTTAATCTTTTGGAAAATAACGGCAAGATTGAATGTAAATCAGCTTTACCCGGTAGTTCCCGCTAATAGTAAGGTTTTTGTCTATGCTATGTAGAACTGGACATAATCTAGAATTATTTTTTAAATATTATCAGTCAAAAAATTATATTTTCTGTTTGATTTTATGTCGACGTGTTTTTTATTGGGAATTTTTTTTAACAGTTTTAGTGATTATTAAAAATAAAACTATGTATTTCTCTTGATTAAATAATCTAATTGGTTGAAATTAATAAATAGCGGCGAAATTGAGCGGGACTACTTAAACTCATAAAAAAAAGGCAAAAGTCATTATGACTAGATAATTTAGCAAAGACAAAACTGGTCTACTAACAATTGCTTTTAAATAAATTGGGTTTAGATGAATTGTTTTTAGATGAATTGTATTTAGTTGAATTGAGTTTAGACGAATTGTTTTTAGTTAAATTGATTTTAGGTAAATTGTTTTTAGATCAATTGTAGTTAGACGAAATGATTTTAGATAAACTGTTTTAGATAAATTGTTTTAGATAAACTGTTTTAGACGAATTGCTTTAGACTAATTGTTTTTAGATGAATTGTTTTTAGATAAATTGATTTTAGGCAAATTGGGTTTAGATAAATTGTTTTTAGTTAAATTGATTTTAGGTAAATTGCTTTAGTCAAATTGGTTTAGATAAATTGTTTTAGACCAAAAGTCCGCAAATCATAAAATACACTTATGTGATCTTGTATGAGATAAACAAACTGTACAAGGAAGAAATAAAATTCAATCCCGTTGCATATTTAAGCTAAGCTAAGCTACGCAAAGTATGATATGTATCTCTTGGTCGTAACAAGCCTACTTTAATAGCCCGTTATACACTTGAGCTAAACCAAGATAAACTAGGATTTGTTATTTCACTTAGCTTAGCTGAAATATGCAATGTGCCTTGTTTGAACAATTTAATAAAACTATAACTTACTTTGAGTTATCTTCCTATCGTCAAAAGCTTTTATTTCATTTAGGACTTTTTTTACTTCTTTGTCCTTGATAAGACTTGCTGTCGTAAGGAATTTCAAAAGTAGTATTGATATTTCACTCCAGTTGTCGAGAAGTGAATATTTATTTGAAAATAAAATATTAAAATCCATTTCAATCTGAAAATACATAAAAATATTATTTTTAATACGTGTAAATGGCACTCTGCATTTTTAATCTACACCAATCTATAAGCACTAGGTGATTTGTATTGGTGAGTGCTTGATGCTGCTTTGATTTGAATTAATCGGTGTTGGCTACAGGCCTGCCAGCAATGATCAAATCCCTCTTCAAAGTACTGCGCTATAATTGAAATCAGGATACTCCGTTGTTCTAACATCAACTTCATTCTATTTAGATCAAGTGGTACACCAATTGAATCCCGCCATTGTTCCAAGTTGTGTTCAAATAATACTTGGGTTGCTAATCCATAGTTTCTTAACAGTCGCTCGATATGGGCTCGCTTCATAATTTTTAAAATATTAATGTTAAATGGTTCATAGAATTTATTCAAAAATTTAGTTCAATAAAATATTGATATAACGACTATCTTTTAAGTGAAAATGTAATTTTTACTTACGAATTAAATGTTCTAGTAGATCTAGTTGATTCCACGAAACCAGCAAATTTCGAAGTTCCCCTTGATCTTTTTGAAGTTTTTCTTCTTTTGTTGGGCAATATTCTCCAAAACCACATTCTAAGACATTCTCCTCAAGTTCATAAATATTAGAAAAATTAATTGCATTTCCAGGCCGTTATTCAGTTCCAAGATTTTCAATTGAAACAACAATATTTTCTAAGAACTGAAGCTGCTCTTCGTTTGGTGAATCCATGGTTTGTTGGACTTAAATATTTATATGGCTTGTAACGAATGACCCGGGTCACCTTGACTCAGCTATGGTGGAACGCTATCTTACCGGGTAGCAGTCACCGTTTTTATAGGGCCGGTTATAACCACACACACACACACACACACACACACCATTGGCTGATCGGTCATAGTACAAAATTAACATTGCGTTCGCTAATCTAACCACTAACAAAAAAATAGTTACTTATTGAAATAATTTATACATGAAGCTTTTACTGCACTGTATGCACCTAACTGACTCGCTCCCATCGTGACACTCTTCGAACTTATTTCATCATCTTTAATTCGTACTATCTTTTTAAAAGAATAAAATAAATAGAGATGATGATGATGATGATAACAACACTTGCACTATATCGCAGGATATTATCTAATCATTATAACGCGAAGTTGAAATATTATCATTACAACAACAAATGAAATTTAAAAAAATCATGCAACTTAAAACTACTGAAATATATAAAGGAAAAAACAATTCACAAATACAAATAATAGTTAAATATACTTCACCAAGTAATTGAGTTGATGCTTTACCGGGTTGGCTCGTCACTTCAATGGTTTATGCCTTTATACCGTTTACCACCAAAGAAAATGCATCAGCATCATAACAGTAGATGACTCGAACAAACGCAGATTACAATTTTGATATATATATATGTATTCCAATAATTTTGGCCCCAAATGAAAATACTGGTTCAATTGCCCCTAACCAACGCAGCATATAATGTGGAAATCACGATGCTTGTGTACTAACATGTAACATGGCACATAGTATACAGATCACCTTCACTTTAAGTTAATATGTAATCACTACTTTAATTTTGGTTTATTTTTATTTTTGTTCGTGTAATTTTTGTTTTTGAACAATTTGAAACTCAGGAGAAGTAACTGGCTCACGAAAAATAAAATACACTAAGATTTTATAGATTTTTCTATTTATAATAATTTTATTTAGTACATAATAACACCGTTCACTGACAATACATTTTATATTGTCTACATATTATTTTCTTAACAGTTTTTACTTTTTATATACATACATTTTGATTCATTGATCATATATTTTATATTAACAGTTACCATTAATAAGTAACAATAGAATTTTATTTATTGAAATAATATTTTTATTTTTTTACAATGGTACAAAAAAAATACTTCACATTAACAAATAGTGGACAACCACGTTGCCTTTACTTTACACAAGATTAAGTGTAATAAATGTTACTATTTATATTTTTATTTTTAATATTTATTAACAGATTCTTAATCAATTTATACCTTAATGTTTATTTCTTATTATTTATATTTAATTTAGTGATCTAATTTCAACTTTTCACTGACCGATACTTTTTATTTTTTTCTTGTGTATCGCACTTAACAAATTATATCTTTCAATATTCTCGACCGACCGATCTCGCATCATCCTCTCTACCCTTTTTATGGCTTTGGTTTCTTTTTTTTTTTTTTTCTGTTTCGCGCTAAAATTCATAATTGCTCACACACACCCACCCAATATAAAAACAATTAGATCAACGGAACATGATTTCTAGATAATTCGATTTATTTACAAGCCCATTGTAACCAACACATTTATCGCATTGAACATTAATCGCCGAGGGTAAGCACAAAATATGATAATTAGTGATTTGCGGTGATAAGGGAATTTTTGCGGAATTATGTTCAAACAATATTTTTAGGGGTCGGAATGGTTTACGAATTTCCAGTCATTACAGGCTTTGACTTACTAGTTAAGTATAAATTAAAATTCAATATTTTACTTCAAAAAGTTTTCTTATTCTAGTTTAAATTTGATTAATTAAATAATTTAGTAAATTTTAGTTCAAATTTGTTAAGTAATACTTTTTTAATCTGATGGCTTGCCTGCCCCTGGATATGTTTGTCAGGGTTAATGGGGGCCCGACCAATTCGTTTATAGATAAAACTGAAAACTCTCCCAGATGTAGGGCATTAACTTCATATGCTACTAAATGACACTTTTCAATTTTTGACAAAAAAAAAAGAATTGCTGACGAATTGTGAAGCCAAATAATATTTAAAATTACGTATAATTCAGTACCTGTACTAAACTTTCTCGAAAATATCTTTAATTCATTGATCGAAACATTCAAAATATCAGATATAAGTCGAGAATAATTACTCTTTATTTCATTCCGATCGTAAAACAATACGGTTTCTTCAACTTTGGTTTGAAGTAAATTGTAAGCTAATTTTAGTTGGTATCTGATAGCTAAGATAAGACAAATATTTTTACGTGAAGTTATCTTATGAGCGTACACTTTAAACTGTCTATGTTTTGCTTCAAATTTAAAATTCCAGAATTTTCTTAAAGGACCTGATTGTTGTATAACAGTAGGATAATGTACTAAATTGTGGTGTTTTGGTTTAAGCGTATCGATAAACAGCGAAGCATATTCTCGATTATGTTTTTCAATTTTACCCTTTAAAATTTGTATCGATAACACATTAATTTCAAACCACAACACCATGCCGATCATCTCTACTAAATTAACTAGAAAAAGCCCAACTTCATCATCTTGAGGAACTAAATCACCAAACATCAAAGGTATGTAAGTAGCAAATGAACATCATCATTTCTCGAGTAGTCATTTTTAGATGCTTCTCCTGAAAAATTATCAATTTCAATTTCACCGTGGTCAAAATTTTGTTTTCTAAAGTTTAAAATTTCCATGTTGAAGTATTTCTTTTTTTCCACCAAATGTTTTATAATGTGACAAAGATCATAGTGACAGATTCCTTCAAATATATCGTGCATAACATCAACACAGTAATTGTTCATGCCATGAAAGGAACGTATATGGTTTAGTGGAGATTCAGATTGCATTCCCGTTTTTAAACTATCATTGATTGCAATGTCTTGTTCATAATTGGTTAAGTCCCGCATTAATTCTTCATTTTCTGTGTGTAAGTTAGTCTCTATTTCTTTGCTTTACAAAATCTGCAGCAATAATTACTAGAAAATGATTTATTAAATCCTAAGATTGAATTCAATCCTAAATTATCGCCAAGAACTAGCCCCAAAATAAAGTGAGTTTGGTGCGAAACTCCATCGTTCGTTTTTATGTCAATACTGTTTATTTCAAGATATTTCATCTCTGAAATTAAAGCTTGCAAACACTTGTCATTTCCGAATTTTTTAAAATCAGAAGCTTTGATAGTGGCGGCCACTATAAGTAGATGTTTTTTAATTTTGATTCTTCACATTGTAGACATGGAAAAAAATAATATATGTTAGAAATGGAATGTACACCAGCATGTGAGCTCAAAGGAATTTTTATTTCCAGATCATCGTTATACAAAAAGTAAGGAATACCTAACTATTTTATTGGGATACATCTCTATTTTTTTCTTCCATAATGCACCTTGCATGAAATTTGTAAAACGGGAGTTTTTTTTTAAATTTTCGATATAATTTAAAGTTTCATATGTATAACATATTTTCTCGTTCAAACACTTTTTTATATTGAAACCGTAACGACATTAACACACCCTTCGTTTTCTTTTCGTCATAAGAAAGATTTCCTTTATTGAACACTGCCCCAACCTCATTGTTTATCGAAAATTCTTCTACGTCTAGAATGTAATCCTCTTTCTTAAGCCATTGAAATAATTGATATTCTGTGTTACAGAACTGGAATGGATCACGACATAGTGTTATCAAAGTAACAAACTCACTGTGTGTAGCTGGGTATTCTTGCTTAAGTTTGTGGATGGAAAACGAATTAAATAAATCTAGAAGTGGTTTCATAATTAATGTTTTTAAGTTTTCTTGTATTTGAATAACATCTTTTCTTGTAAAATTATTCTTGTTATGTAACATTAGAATAAATTCAGCAGACGACTTTAAGAAAACGTTGATAGATTCCGAATTATAGGTTGAAGAGGAACCTGATAAATTATTGGTTGGGTTTTCTAAACTATTATTAGAATTTGCAGTATAAGTAAAATTATTATCTAAATTGCTTTTCACAATAACGGTACTCTCTGTGGTTCTAATTTCTGTGGCAACAAGGTCAGAATGTATTTCTACTCTGTTTTGAGCATGTCTTTGAGCTTTTAAATCTGAATAAATTTGGAAAAACTTGCATACAACCACTTTCTATACACCTATAAGTACTATTTGTAGTTAAATCATGTGCTTGCTTTAAATGATGAGTAAGCAAGTCAACCGAAGAAAATAAATGTTTCTACTTAAAACACTTCATATTTTACAATTAAACTCACACTTCATCGACAACTCAATTACCTTAATTAAAAATATAGTTTTAAATTATTTTAGTTTTTCAATTTCACAAAATTTTTTATTTATAAATTTTTGCACGGGTATACTCTCACTAAACTAAATTGTTATTCAATTTTTGGCAATTTGTTTCAATCAACGCCAAAATATATGAACAATTCATTACGATAAAAAAATTATACGTTGTTGACTGAAAAATTAATTATTCCAATGAAAACTTTATTAATTAAAACAAGTTCGTTGTTTAATGGAAAATTGAACACGTATTATGTAATTTTTGTTGAGCCAACTTTCATTGTGGTTTTTCTGGGTAAAGTTATCATAATTAAGTATGCATTTTCTAAATATTTTAACTAATTTTTGATTCCGCATTTATTATCTATATTGCAAATAAGGGATCCAATTTAGTTTAGAAATATTTGTGAAACAATATTAAACATTTAGAATAATAATCGTTTAAAACCGAAATTTGACAACAATAATTTCAAAAATACAACTGGATTAACAAAGATGTTGGTTACAATTTACTCTTAATTGTACTAATTTACTCTTAATTTGACTTATCTTATTATTTGTTTCTGCACTTGTAATATGTTTTTGTTGTAATAATTTCTTAATGTTTGATAATAAATTAACTTCACCATGCTGTGTAAATTTTAAATTTACCAATTTGACCAATTATCGTTCTCAGTATCACCAAGCGCTTAGTAAATTATTCTTAATTCACGTTAACTGTCATTGTGACATTTACTGAGCAGTGCAAATTTTAAACTTAACTTTTACTGAGCCGAACTTGGTATTTGCTAATGCTCAGCAAAGAAAAGGCTAAGTAAATATCATTTATGTTTAGTAAATATAGCAAACCTAAACAAAATAAAAACATTTGGAACTTACTAAGCGCAATGTAATGTTTGATAAGAATTTTATTCGATATTTGGAAAGCGCTTAGGTGGCGCAAAACTTACCACTTTTTTTTTTAATATTTACCACGCTTTTTTGTTAATATCGCAAATCATTTCTTTCAGTGTATGCTAGTACCACCCTCATAAATCTCTGACAGACATTGATTTGTTTTTGCGAATTTCACTCACAATTTTGGCTCTAATTTGGGATTGCTAGGGCCTTGTTTTCGACCATTTTTTTAAAATCCTTTACCGTACCATGTTCCCCAGACTTATTAATTATTTTTCTCACTGCATTTTTACTTATATTTTCGCGCTTAGCTAAATTTCTAAACGAAACACCGTTTTAAATGCAAAATTTGTGCAAAATAAATTTAAGCACTTGTTCTTTAATTCGTGACAGTATTACAACTAGGTAACAAATTGTAAAAATCACACGCAATATTTACCTACAAAAAGCTATTCTATCTAACGGCACTTTTCCGTTACAATAGAATTAGAGCAAGGCGACCAACTTACAGAGTTATGATAAAAATAAAATGGTGATCTCGTTTTTCGGAGAAAAAATCAGCAATGAAACAAATGGGTTAACCGCAAGAATTGAAATTAAACGTAATCCATTTACGATGTGCTTTATTTAGGTACTAATAATAGGTTCTAGAAGTTTGAGTGGTTTAGAATGTCTAGATTTGAAAAACAGTTTGATTCAATTTTGAAATGATTTTTCAAATTTTTGAAAAAAAATTCTTTTTGTCACAATAACTTAAAAACTAAAGTAGATACGTACAAAATGCGAAAGCACAAAAATTAAGGATTTTCTTGCAGAAAATTTTGTTATTTTTTTATTTCTCTAGGATGAAAATGAATTGAGATATCACCGTTTTAGTTCGCATTTGAGTGCGAGGACCACCTTTCCCGAACCCTTTAAACTCAAAAATCTCCAAAACGAAAGATTCACGGAAGATCAACCTTACAGACCTTGTATCCCTTGAAATTCCATACAAAATGGTTTTTAGAACATTTAGATATCTCTGAAATTAAGAAAGTTATCGTTAAAAAAACAACCGCGTTTTCGGTAAAATTTTCGGATTGCTCTCAAACATGCATTTTTTATATGGAAAATCAACATTTTCAATCGCGAATAACTCGAAAAATATTGATTTATCGAAAAACTTCATACGATACTTTTTGCTTAGAATTCATCCCTCTATCGATTTCTGTGGTAATTTTGAGTGTACTAATTTTCACCCCTTAGAAGGGGTGGCATCCACCGCCAAGGTAAAAGCACGCTTTGGCACTATATCACTTTTGTTCCTAGAGTTATTCCCTGCTTACTGTCAACATTTCACGAAAATCAGTATTGTGCGTAAGAATTCGGAGGTAATAACCTATTTTCACCGTCAATGACTGGACAATATATTTGACCTTGCACTTTAAATTTTGGCATGAAATGATCAGCAATTATATATTGTCTGCATCGAATTCATTTGAAAGCAAGTGTTATACTTTCGAATATTGTTAAGAAAATGTTTTGATTGGGGCATCGTTCCGGATACTAAATGGTTCTGGTGGTTCATTTAATTCTGGCAATTTTACTTTACCATTCAAGCAACACAACCCTAGTGCTTCTTTTTGCAATGGACACACTCTTGATCCATATGACCAATATCAATATTGCGATGTGAATTATAATCAATTGTTGGGTCATGGTGAAATGCAAGACGTAGACATTTTATGCATTGGTGTTATGTATTGCTCTTAGTTCTTGTTTATCTCTTTTGTATTCAAGTCAAATTTGTAGAGTTGAACGTCTCTTTTATCTGTTGTATTTTGTTGAATAATTTTATTATTGTGTTAACAAAATAGTATTTCACAATGTAATGTTGTTTTATTTTAATTGTTGTATTATTTCGCAACACACTGTAAAGCGCATTCCTTTGTGGATTTGTTTTGTTATTTAGTTTTTTTTTTTAATAAAAGATACCTCCCTCGACACTTATTAAAATCTAGTGAAAATAATTTTTTATACTTTAATAAAAAAAATAAAATAAACCTTGCGTTATCTATCGTCCAAAAATTAAACTATATATAAAAACACTGCTCGTGTCTGGACCCATAGAACACACAACAAATTTTTATCAAAATCGGTGCAATGGTTCTTGAGTTTTAGTGTTAAAAACACACACGTCGTTTTTATAACTTCATTTTTTTAAATTAATTATACATATCGCCGGCTGAATGCTTAAGTGTCCTACAGACCACTTTTGGCCAAAATGACATTTTAATGGATTATAGGATTTTCGGCTCAGCTCTTTCAGTATTCGAGATCATAATTGTCCTATCTTCTTTAGTTTTGATGATAATTTTTAAAAACACTGTCCTACAGACCATAAATTAATTCTTATTCAAATTTTCTTTCTGCTTAAATGTCCTACAACAATATTTTGTAAGCGTTAGGAACTCTCTTGAACAAAATGTTTGAAAGTATTTGTACATGCTTAAATGTCCTACAAACCATTTTACGCTTATTTCTTGTATATCACCTATAAAAGGAAGTAATTTACAGTGAAAATGTTAGTACATCAACACTCTCCTAATAAATAGTGTCTGCGTTCCGCAAACTCGGAACAAAATCACTTCGATTGCAATACTAAATTTTTTAAGAAATTATAATGTGCGATCAATTTCTCATCGCTATTCTGTTCCAGGGCATTCCAGAATTCAAAAATTAGATGCTGTCTACAGCGTTAACGAATGCCATCTTCGAAATATTCAGTATCTCAGCGCTGTTTCTTTGATCAGGAATTTAAAATCAATGGATTACAATAAAGTTAAATTAAAATTTTGCACGTCCGATGATTTCCTGAATTATAATACCGCTAGTTTAAAATTGAATTTTAGCAACCTGAAATGTAGTTTACCTACCGAAATACTATACAGCAAAAGCGATATATTTAATGTCAAATATCGAATCATTTACCGAAAATTTGAAGAACTTCAGATAGTTCCCGTCTTAAAAGGCAGTTTTTTTTTTTATTTTTTTTTTTTTTTATTTAACAAATATTACAACTGAATACAATTTCATCTAGTAATTTATCTATATTAAATGATGTTAACTGTTTGAGGAGAATAACCCATCGGTTAGCTCCAGGTTGGATACTTCATTAATTTATCTGTCCTAGTTCTAAGGGCCCAATTTTATTATTTGTGTCACTTGCAATTATCAAAAAACACAAATTTTTTAAAAATGTTCCAATTTCTATGAATGTTAAAATTTCAAAAAATCGTCGAAGCGGGGGTTTGAGGACGGCAGCTCCATCCTTTACGTTACAAAACGAATTAAAATAATATTTCAAAAACTTGTTTTATTTGAAAAGCTTGATTTTTGGGGATTTTTTTTATTTTGGATAACGATACCAACCCGTACCATTTGCCGCATTTAACACATTCCGTAATGAAATGTTACCGTAACAAAAATCAGAATATACCTACTGTACGAATCAAATTTTCGCTTTATATCTTATTCAGAAATAGTTACCCAGGCTTTAACCTCACCCTGTGCTGTCTGCACAGAACAGTGAGGTAAATATTTTCTATAAAAACTTCTACAATCTTTTATAAATCGTGTTAAAATGCTTAAAAATATCTGTTTGTGCTTTTTAATAAACTATTGTTTCCCAACCTCGTTTAATTAAAACGCCACTCTAAACATTTACCTTGTATTCCACAATGGTGCAAACAAAACCGCACACGTCAACATATTATTTAATTTATAATGGCCAGTTGCCTACCAATAATATTTTGTTTGTATTCTTGGTGCTTCTTGAATATTTGGAACATAAAATCTTTAATGAGATTTTTCTTTTCTTTTCGTTCCTCTGTCTATAACAATATTCATCCAAACCAACAAACATGAAAAGGATGAAAATCTTTTGATGTCTGAAAACGTTAACCGACACAAAAAAATAACAGAAAAATAGTTATCAATTTCATTTTAATGGCGTCTCCCCTCAAATATGAAAAGATAAGCAAAAAAAATCGTAATATAAAACGGAAATTTCCTTTTTTTTTGTGCGATTTTTTTTTTATGAAAGAAACGTTTACGTACGAGTATGTGTGTTTGTAGTGTACGTATATATATATGACTGGATCCAACACAAATCTGTCTTAAGTGGTTTTTGCGATTAAAAATTAAAAACGTAAGTCTCGTTTGCCAAACAAGTTTTTTACTGACTTCATGGCAATTTGGATTTACAAGTTGTATAACTTGAGGTATATAAACCGAGATTTAATCGTGATATCGTAAAATTTCTGTTGGCCCATCAATATTTTAGTGTATGAATTCACGAGGGTATAATCTCTATTTAAACGTGAATAATATTGACATGCAATTCTAAATTCAACACAAAACACATAATTAAATCGTAAATTTATGTTGTTGTCGTTACAACAATTGTATAAATATACAATAAGGGTTTAAGTTTTAATTTCAATTCATATTTTTATGTCTTATAATCCAATTTCTTGTGATTACATTACAAATTTCTGACAAGATTTCTGTTTACAAACAAATTTCATGAGCAGAAAAAACCGTAAACTTATCATAATGTACATAATGTAATGTACATAATTTACATAAGAAAAACGAAAGAATATTAGATTTTCTTTTTTTTTTTTGCTACATACTTTTTCTTTTTCGTCATATTGTTCTATAACTTCATGCCATTTTCCAATCTCTGGAAAACTTCATCGTATACGTCAACAAGATGTGTGTGTACATACACATGTATTTATGAATATAAAGAAAATATTTTTTTCTGGCATTGTTTGGCGCCCTTAAGGATATACGTTATAAAGTGAATTGTTTGTCTTTTGTTTTAGATATTTTCAAATTTTATTTTGGTTCGTCGTCTGCATATGAAAATTTACTTTTTGATTTGGAAATGGGATTGTGTATGTTTGTTGCTTTGTATCCTTTGGGTAGATAACACCATAATATTTCTTCTTATTTGTGCTGGATTTAGATATTTGCATAAAATTGATTAAAAAACTTTATTAAATTTAGATATAAGAAGGCGGTTTATAATAAAGGGTTAGCAAAAAAAAAAAATCGTAAACACTTAATTAAAAAATTCAGAACAATTTTTAACAGAAAAAAAAGAATTCTACACTTCTGCCAAACAAATTATCAACACTGAATTTTTCTTTAAATTGTTTTCATTTTTACCATTGTGATAATTAATAAAAAATCAACAAAATAATATTTTTATTTCAAATGGGGCCATTTGGTGGGTAAGAAAAATAAAGTTATTTCAAAATTAGTTTTCGTATTCCTTGAGCGGTTTGCATGTTGGCCATCCGAACTAGCTCCAGTTCAGCGGTGGTAGATAACCTTCAATTAAGACTACCAAATCCCCTACAGCGAGATTTTATGATGATTTTGTCGGTCTACGGATTACTGTCAGAGTAAAAAAACGCGCACAGATACTTATCTACTAATTGTGCAGATTGATTATTTAAATCGTAGGAGTAATTGGGGCAATTGATGAATGCCACTTAAAAATATTTTCACCAAAGCAATAACATTCATCATACTATACATACATAAATTGAAAAGGGTGTCAATCTATTGTGTTGCAAGGTATTTGTAATTGACTTAAAACATTTTATAGACTGCTTCGTAGGTGAAGTAGGGGTAGCACATGATGCATCTGTGTGGAAAGTCAACTATCTACAGGAATCTGTCCAATGTGACAAAACAAATTTGACAAGTGCTTCATCTTATTGGTGTCAGCGCATATCCATCGATGGAATTTTTGTTAATACCTTCTAAAAATTCTGGATATTTAGCCAATAACCAAAATACCTGTAATCGATGGTTAGCGAAAAGTAGAATACGCAATGAGAACGTATTCGGAATTAAGAAGTCTTGGTACGATATCGTCGTCTAGGACATGTAGGTCACGATAGCTTGATGAGATTACGAAATGGTTTTGTGGACGGGATGAGTTTTGTCGGTGGTCAACAGGACAAATGTGAAAGTTGTTTAAAGGGGAAACAGACTTTTCTTCCGTTCAAGGTCAGCAAATCTCGAGCTACCAGAGTACTAGAACTGGTGCACACTGACCTGTGTGGTCCAATGCCAGTTGATTCATTTAGCGGCTCGCGATATTTTGTGACTTTCTTGGATGATTTTAGCCGCAAGATTTCCGTGTATTTCATCAAGAACAAATCAAACATCTTGAATGTTTTCAGGGAGTTCAAAGCATTTGCGGAGAATCAAACGGGTCACAAAATCAAAACGTTGCGTTCAGATAATGGAACAGAGTACTGCAACAAAATAAAACGTCGATAAAACGCCCGAAGAAATTTGGTCCAACAAAAAGCCTGATTTGCCCAACTTGAAAGTGTTTGGATGCAAGGCAATGGTACTTGTTCCGAAACAAAAGCGCCAGAAATTTGATTCAAAATCAAGGGAATACATTATGGTCGGCTACAGCGAGAATTGTAAAGGCTATCGAGTTTTTGATTTGGAAAAATTAGTGGATGTCAGTCATGATGTCGTTTTTCTGGTGTATCAACGCTGTGGAAACAAGGTAATTGATTGTAACGACTTTTCTAATCATTTTTATCCATTCGAAGATGATAGCAATGAAGTGGAGGATGAGGAAATTGTTACAACAGCAAGTTCAGAAGGCGTATCTGGATATCAAAATAATGAGAATCTAACAAATTAAGATTCAATTGACGTTTCGAGTAGTAATGAACCGTCGAATGAAAAAGTCAACGATGTTTCGATACAACCGCGTCGTTCATCGAGAGAGCACAAGTCGACGAAAAGTAATGATTTCGTTTATGTTGTATCACGTGTTCAATTGGATGATCCATTGTCAGTGGAGGAGGCTATGAGCAGCTCAAATGCGTCTCACTGGAAAACAGCTATGTAAGAGGTGTATCGTTCGTTAATCGAAAACGAGTCGTGGTCGCTTACAGATTTGCCACCTGATCGTAGAGCAATTCAAAGCAAATGGGTTTTAAAGACCAAGTACAACGAGAAAGGAGTGGTAGATCCGTACAAGGCTCGTTTGGTAGTGAAGGGTTGTGCTTAGCGTAAGGGCATGCATATGAGGAGACGTTCTCACCTATAGTTCGCTACTCATCGATACGTTTTTTGATTGCGGTAGCTGTGAGATACGATTTAGAGATCGATCAGATGGATGCGATTACAGCGTTCCTTCATGGCGATTTAAGCGAGGAAATCTATATGATTCAACCTGAAAAGTTTAGTGATGGAAGTCAACGTGTTTGTTGTATAAAGAAGTCGTTATACGGACTCAAGCAGTCCAGCGTATATGGAATCAGCGTTTGGACAATGCTTTGAACAATTTTGGCATGAAATGCTCAAATTACGATGCATGCATTTACTATCTTATAGATGGTAGTAAGATGTTGATTGTGGCAGTATATGTTGATGACTTGCTCATTTTTTCCAACGAAAAATTTTTTAAAGCTGATTTGAAGTTCTGTTTACAGAAGCAATTTAAAATGAAGGACATTGGCGAGGCCAAATGTGTGTTTGGCATGCAGATTACGCGAGACCGCAAGTCGAGAACGATTTCGATAAATTAAAGCCAGTATATTCAAAAAATTCTAAACGTTTCCAAATGGTCGATTGTAATAGTGTAAGTGTTCCAGCTGATCCAAATCAGAAACTTACTTCAGAAATGTCGCCGAAAATGAGTCAGATCGCGAATCCATGAAGGATGTGCCATATCAAGAAGCAGTTGGGAGCTTGTTGTTTGCTGCCCAGGTATCACGACCAGATATACAGTTCGCGGTAGGAGCTGTCATCAGATTCAATAACAATCCAGGCATTTCTGATTGGTTGGCAGTAAAGCGGATCATTCGATATTTGAAAGGTACAATCAAGATGAAATTGACTTATTCAAAAAATGGAAATGAAGTAGTGCAAGGTTATTGCGATTCAGATTGGGCAAGTGACTCAGTAGATCGACGTTCAACAACAGGATATGTATTCAAACTGCAAATGGCAATGTTTTTGGCAACGCAAGAGGCTATTTGGTGGCGGGGTATATGTCAGGAGTTGCTAGGTGAAAATAAATGTTCAACCATCATATACTGCGAAAACAAAGGAGCGATCCAACTAACGGAGAATACCGCTTTTTCACCCAGAACAAAGCATATAGATGTTGGTCATTATTTTCTGCTATGACAAGGTAGTTAAATTTATTTACGTCAACACAATCGAAATGTTAGCAGATAGCCTTACCAAATCGGTGACAGCAGAAAAACACAGGTTCTGTTCGATGGGAGTCAATCTTGTGAAGAGTTGAGTGCTGGAAAATAAGGCTCTAGTGGAGGTGTTGAGTTATTAAGTGTAAGAGAGTTTTTATTTTAAATGTGTTATTAATGCTAGCCGCTTGTGGCGCTCTATTTCTTTTTTAAGTTCAGTGTTTTCAATAAATTCCTCGTGAATGGACGCTTAACATTTTTTATTTGCGTTATACTTCTTTTTATTTAAGTGTACAATCACATCAGTTATAGAGCGAATTCACATTTTGTGAATAGGGGCCTTAACCTCGATCACTGGAACTTTTTGATTGTTCGGTTTTGTTAATTTATTACACTTAAAATCCGCCACTACCACTCTCGAAGAAACACCTTTATCTAGTTTCGAGATAATATCACACTTTTGTTTAACCGTTATGCGAATACTGCATTTTTTAACAATAATTATTTTTATTTATATTTTAGAATCCCATTTAAATCGCGCATGTCAAATTTCACTAAAATAGGTTAATTAATAGCCAAATTCTATCCTAGTTGGCCATGTTCCAGAACTCAATCTAAAAATCATTTTAGAATCCCATTTCCAACGCACATGTCGAATTGCATCACAATCGGTGGTTAAGGTATTTCCTGGATATTGCCAAGTTCCATCCTACTTCGCCCTATTCCTGAATTTAATCAAAAAATCGATTAACCAAATTTCACTAAAATCGGTTAAAAAATAGCCAAGTTATTTTAGAATCCCATTTCCAATGTTATTTTCATCTCATGTTTCACCTGGGGTTCTATACCCTTAATTTTAGAAAAATGCTCATTTAATATATCCAAACCCCGTTTCTCAATTTCAAAATCATATTTCGATGTGTTATAGAAAGATCCGATATCATAATAGAATATTGTATAACAAGTGAAGAAAACGAGTCATTGCAATACGATAGTGAAATTTGCAGCCTGAGCGATAGCGAGGCTGCACTCAGTTGAGAATTGCAATGACTCATTTTCACACGAGTTACATACGCTATTTATTCTACGATAGAAAAAAAAAATTATTCGCAACAAAAAATGAAATTGAAACGTTTGGATTTTCACAAATCGTGTGGCAATATTAAGAAATCGTTGTGTAGGGCTAGAAAAATAATATTGTTTCCAGATACCTGCGAATCAAAATCGATTCTTCATATTTCGTTAAACAAAGTTACCGTAGCGGTGACGTCATTATTATTTTTCCCATGTACATACATACTTTGTTATTTTGTTATTTTTGGATTAGTATTGACGATTGGAGGATCGTGGGTACCACGTAGCGGAGAAATTTGGAACTGAAGGAGCTATCCCAATTTGGCGTTTAAGATATTATGAAACGTCATTTATGTTTATATTTCGTTATTATGAAATGTCATTTAAGGATAGCTGATGTACATAATACGCGCGTGATTTTTTGTTATTATGGAATGTCATTTAAGGATAGCTTGCTTAATTTTGAAATTTCCTGGTAGGTCGGCGTTTTCGAACATACAATCGTCAATTTAAAATAAGATTTCCTTTAAGACATTTTGGGTCACCCTACATTATATTATTTAATGTTTTTTGTCATTTGTTTATTGTTTCAATTTTTGTTTCTTTTGTTTTTTTCCATTTTCCATTTGTAATAAATATAAAGGCACTGGCCCATGCAAGACGGAAAACCGGCATTTTAGACCGTCAAACCCAATTTTTGGCTAAATTGCTTCATCTTGCAATATGAAAATTATTAAGAAATAGTTCAAATCTATAAGTTCTACCTTATTCTAAGAAAATTTTACTAAATTTGATTAATTTCATTCAAAAAACTCCAATTTTGTATTTTGCCGACCGTCAAGCAAAAGCCCGTCCGTCAAAATATAAAATTGAGGTTTTTTGAATGAAATGAAATCAATTTTAATAAAATTTTCTACAAATAAGGCGGAACTTATAGATTCGAACTATTTTTTAATAATTTTGATATTTAAAATCAAACAATTTAATCAAAAATTGGATTTGACGTTTTGAAATTCCGATTTGCTGTTTGAACATGGGGCAATGCCTTAAGACCGGGCTAACTAACTTTACATAAAGAGCCGTTGTGAGCCAGTTTTTGAGGAAGTCTACATTATAAAACCCAGACTATTCAAACCACTTAAGCTCGACTACAGTTAGGTTTAGTTAACAAGCGGCAGCTTAATACTCATATAGAACTCTGTTTCTGGTACCGGGCCACGCAATATGCAACATGTAGGTGGTCAGCGCAAAACGGACCTATCTATATTAATAATAAGCACTGTCACCTTTCCCAGCCTCAATATCAAAACAACCGCCTATGCACTTTATATAATTTTATTACCCCTTTTCTGGGATCGTCGACAGATCTGCTCCTCGGTCTACCTTCACATAGTTGTCGGCGCAGTGTTGCTGAGATTCAGCTCACAAGTGACACCAGCTTCCTTAGAATTATACCCAAGCTTTTGGCTTTCTTGCAACCCCTCAGCGCCACCTCAGCGGCCCACCGGGCTCCTCCTTCCCCACCTTCGACCATCCAATTAGGAAAATGTTTGCTTGTAATTGCAATAACTGTGAACTGATTAGTCTTACAATGGAAACTTTTTTTCCACTGGTTCAGAACCAAATGCTGAAACTAATAATTATCCCTTTTAAAATTAACTTAGTGCTAAAACACGAGAAAATTAATAAACGGAAGGAACCAAATGACCTGCGTCATTACACTGCAAGATTCCCTCGTCAGTCATCACTTTCACTATTATTAACAAATCCCTGATAAACAGAGCACCATAAACTATAACATGTAAACGGGATTATCCCCTTTATTTATCGGTTCGAATTTGTAAAAGGTCAATGTATTTGGTATGTAACCGAATCTGACCGGTTTAACCGATTAAAATATTTACTAGTAGTTTATAATAGATAATTTTACCACTTTTACAACCAAAATATTCAGTTAAAATTTGATCTGAACAAATATTATTATCTAACATTTCCCAGGTACGCCCGCAGAAGTTTTAAAAATCCAAACATGTTCGGGGAAACCAGAATGTCTGGTCATCCGACTGACATAGTACATATATTTTGGTTGTAATTAGTTTAGGTTGCGGAAATATATATTTTCAAAAATCAATTTAACAAAAAAACAGAACGAGTTGTTGGAATTTTTGTAATTGAAAATTAGATGAAGAGAAAGTGATGAGGGGTCGATTGGTTATGGTTCGTTCAAAAGTTGATGGGGAAACAAACAAAAGTAATTTTGATTTGAGTATTTATTTTGTATGAAGAAATGCGACACAAACGATCGATTTTATTGTATGTAGGTACATTGAGGAATTGATTTTTTTGTAATGTTAACAATTTATCGAAAACTGTAGCACATAGGGCAACCTTTGTAAGGCAAACTTAACCCTTTCAAACGCCATTTAAAATTGACTTTCTTCCAAAAATAAAATACGTAGCACAATTATGCACTGCTATGATATGGCATTGCTCATAAAACTGTAGTGTGAACATAAATACATAAGAGAACGATCGCCCAAGAGAAATGAGACAAAAATTAAAAATTACTGTTGGTCGAAGCGATGAAAGTTGATGTACAATATATTGTACAAGGCGTTTGAGAGGGTTAACGATAGTTGTAACAGAACAATAATCATTATTTCCTGTACCTAATACTTTTTCGATAATGAATATTATAGGAATATACTTATGGTTTGGAAAGTTTTAAGAACCGGAATCAAAAAGACGTAATACCATGTTTAACTAAATAAATTACAAAAATTAAGCAACCCCAAATCGTTTTTTAAACCTCAACTGATATCTTATTATTGAATAGAAACATGCTAATCCATTCATTTCTCTTTTGCAGTTGGCAATAAATTATCATAACAAAAAACAATTCAAACATATCAAAAAATCTAAATCTACAAACTACTGATTAATTCTAGCTGGATGTTATGCAAATTAATTATTAGGCCTACAAAATAATCGAAACCGGTATAAACGGGAAATTACAAACCGACTGCTATTAAATTCAAATTTGTTAAAAAAAAAATTCCTTATTTTGAAGTGCAGATTTACTACTCTTTTATCTTACATGTTACATTATACAGACATACAATGAAAATTTTAAATTAAACCAAAACCGCACACAACCAAATAAAAATTTTCCACCCATTCAATCAAAATAAAAAACTTCGAGTTTGTTCATTCAAATTTAATTCGTGCAATAAAAGCGTTCAACCGCATGTTTAAAAAAATGTAAAACATTTTTGGTTGATTGTGGCAGAAATTTTATTTTGTATACATATAACAACTTTATGCTGTCAAAGAGTATAATATAAAAAATTGAGGTGACACATCCGTATAGTTCAAGTGTGTAATAATATGTAATTTATTCAAAATGTGTTCCAACAATGTGACATTACCATAAATTCCATGCTCGCGCCGTTTTTTCTGGTATTTTAGTTGTGCCACAAAACTCATATTACATTGAAATCATTCCAACACAAATGCGATCATTTTCATTGAGACAATCAAAGAATTTTTGCTTATTTTTATATTCTTAAATTTATATTTATGTACATTGTATGTGTGATACCCATTTTTTGTGTTATTTTAAGTTATTGCTTTCTTTTAAAGACGAATGAAAATTTATTTACAAAAAATATGTTGTTAGAAAAGCTTTGGTTTGCTTGATATACACAATATCCTGGAAAACACATTTTTTATAATATATTCATAATATATGTTTTGTATATAAATGTACGGCTATATACAAAAAACAAACTTTCCTTGGGATATTTATTCATTTTCCACTTTTCCCTCTATGTGCTTATACCCATCATCATCATCATCATCATCATCGTGTATCCGTAAATGTATTATGGAGTAGAAATAATGTTCTATCAAATAACTACTGTGCGCGATAAATTGTGTTTACATACAAGTATGTATCAACACATTGAGGATTAATAATTTAGTGTCAGTACTAAATGTAAGAAAAATGAAATATTTGGTTGCAAACATTAGCTGGTAAAAAATAAAATAATTGGAAAATGAGAAGTTATGACTATCATAAACAGATCTAATAGGTTGACCTCAAAAATAAATTTCGAGTGTTTGATGTATTTATGTACGTTATTGCGAATTTGTTTGGTACTCCCAATTCTTTCTAAATTCGCTTATAACGACGGGTACGTCACGCCAGAAACCCCATTTTAAAATACCCAAGTTTTCTATATATATTTTGCACCTAAGTAATTCCGTTATTTTGTGCTTGAATTTATAAAGTTGGTGCATAGCGTATTTTAAAAAACAGGAAGGGTTTTCTCACGTGATTAGCACACCAGAAATTCCATATATTCCGTTTACATAATGACAACAATTTTTCGGCTTATGATGATTGTGGAACATTGTGCCAGAACTTGGCAATTGAATTAGAGCCATCTTCTAATTTTGGTATTTTTCTTTTTTTTTTTTCAAATTTATCAGAAACAATCCTAAAAATATAATGGTTGTTTTTACGCAAATTTGTTTGTGGAATATGGAAAAATTAAAAACAAAACGGAAAATCAATTAAATTTAAAATTGTGATTTAGTCACCTATGTTTTTGTTGCGTCTTTACAGAACCATCTTGATGTAAATAGAGCCGCCATGTGAAACATAAACTTACAATAAGGGATATATGAACACTATTGGGTGTGTGAATAATTTTTAGACTTTTTTTTATAAAAAAGAAATGTTTATTAAAAGATAACGATACAGTATATTTTATCCAATATATGTATTCGCCATCGTTAGCTATGACTTCCTGCCATCTCCTGGGAAATTTGTGGATTCCTCGTTTGAAGAAGCCTTCAACTTCCTCAGCCATCCAGCCATCGATCCAATTTCGCACTTCTCCGGCGTTTCGGAAGCGTACGTCAGCCAGGCCTATTTGCATTGATCGAAACAAATGGTAGTCGGAAGGTGCAAGGTCTGGAGAATACGCAGGTTGTTCAAGCCGATCCCAACCGAGTTGCTCTACCTTGTTTTGAGCGGGTTTGCACGATGTGGTCTGGCAATGTTATCATGAAACAAAACTTTATAGCTTTTGTTCGCTATTGCTGGCCGTTTTTCGTCTAATGCACGTGCCAAATTGTCCAGTTGACGTCGGTAGCGATCACCTGTAACCGTTTCATTTGAAACGACGAACCAGAATATGATTTACTGTGAGGAAACAAAATGTAAACGTAATTATATTGGATTGCCTGTAATGGGAAAGGTCACATTACAGAACAAGAAACTCAGGAGTGGCTTGACCTCGGACTTACATTATTCCGGAATTTATTGACGAACCGAAAAGTGTGTGAACCACATCCAAATCGTCTACAAGCAGATTAAATCAGCTCCCCATTAACAGAAATCCATTGCTTATTTAGTCCGAATTGCAGCCATTGACCTGCTAGCTAGAATCGGCGTTGGGGTGGGTATCCGGTAAGCAACGGATATAAGTTAGCTGCATAATTATGGAATTAGTGAACACGACTGAAACATTAAGAATAATCAATCCATCCTCCCCATCAAGAAAAAAAAAATTAATTCATCATTCTACAAAACTTAATATATTCTAAAGAAACATAAATTTGGATACAATTAAGATTTTTATAAATTAACCGTTAAACGCTAGTTCCTTAATTAGGTTGAAATTCCTATAGATATAAGAGTGTCCCAAAAAAATGTATACACTGATTAATGGGTCATAACTTTGGGATTTTACTTTCTTTTCAAGGTATAATTAATTGGAAATAATTAGTGGACCAAGCTTAACATTTAAAAAAAGGAAATTTATTTTTAAATGCTGTTGAAGGTATGAAAATGTAGCAAAAGTACAAGGGCAATATCGCAGCGAGTTACAGGCAGATCCACCTATACGATTACAATTAGTCGTACAAAAGCTAAGTTTGAAACGAATGGAACTGTTCAAAGTGTTTAGATAACATTCCTGAAGACAAATAATATCAACGAGTTTCACGAGCCAAGAAAGAGTACTGGAATGTTATTGCGAACGATCCAAAAAATCTGTATAGCCCACGGTTATCAACAGTGTATTGACCACAACGGTAATACTTTTGAACAACTGCGGTAGGAGGAAAGTTATACATTTTATGTAGATTCTTTAGCAATTTAAATATTAATTATATGTTAATAAAAACTGAATTTATAATCATTCAAACTGTGTATACATTTTTTTGGAACACCCGGTATTAATTCCTTTGATTTGTCAAATGATATTATCATAATATACTAAATTATCTAAATTCTATACTTATACTTATACAATTGAACTCTGGAGAACCTTGTTATGTCCAAATTAGTGCGTATTGGCGTTAATTAGAAAATATGGAGAAAAAAAATGTTGGTACTACAGAGAATATCAAATACGGTTGGTTACTTCTTCCGTTAGCATCTCTTGCGGAAGAAATAAAAGGTTATGCGGCTGTAAAAATTAAAACACTTCAAGGTCAATGTTCAATTTCGGTTTATGAATGAGGCAGTATTCTCAGTTGTTGAAAAACAGTCGAGCCTCAATTTGCTCTTCAGCGCAATAATACTGCCATACACAAGAAGGAAAATTTGGCACGATATTTTATAAAAATATTGAACATAATTAGTTGCCTAGGCTAAGGCAAAGCTTGTATTTGTCGTTGCGAGGGTTTAAATGAAAGCGGAGGATACTCGCAATCTAGCAAGACCAAACATTTATAATGCGGTGCTTATAAACCCTTGTGGGATAAGATTCCCTGCGATTTTATAAACAAAATTTTTGGTCACTTCCGAGACGTAATGGAGACGTAATAAAAATATTCCAATGATTCACAAATTATAAGTGACTTAATCACTATTTAATTAGTCAAAAATAAATTTAAATTTAATTGATTTACTAATTATTTTTAAATTTTTATGCATATCACAAATACTATTGAATCAAGTTTAATTGAATTTATTTGCATTACAGTTATGAATTTATTTATGAAATTTATATTAAATAAAACGTTATTTATAATTGAATTAAACAAGACAAAAAGAAAATTCAAAAAAATAATTTTCCTTGGTTTTATATTACAACAAACGTAAACGTTACCTTAAATTTTCTCATCACAAATTCGAATGAATCCGATATACGGTCAAATACTGTCAAATCCAACACATGTAGTAAAACGATAAAAGATGTAGTAAAAGGAAAACGATTGCGCCGCAATCGTTTTCGTTTCTTTTTTGTGTTTCTCATTTTTAGTATTCAATTAAACGGCATGCGCGCTTGCGTCAATAAAGAGCGGTACACTGTTTAGTTTACCTTTTTCTCTTTAATTTATGAATGTACTAAGTAAAGAGAAAAGAACATAGTTAACCGTCAAAGGGAAAGGACGCGAGTAATAAAAATCAAATAATAAAGTGTTTTTTTTATAAAGTTTGTGGTCGATGACACTACAAAAATTCAGAAGTGGGATTACAAAAAAAAAAACAAAATTCAATCCGAATAATTAGTGTTATAAAATAGTTTACAAAATGTATGAGTTTGACAATGGAAATTTATCCACTGTAAATTCCAGAGATATTATCGTGCAAGTACCATTACTCACACTGACTTCGGGGGAATTACAATCAAGTTTCCATGCTGGTCGAGTGAATGCGGTTTCGTTCGCAAATCCTGAGATGGGTTTCGACCAACGCAGTTTGAGAGGTTATGTACAACCTTGTGCCGGTAAGAATGGAGTTTCCGGTAGGCTCAGAGATCAGTCGTATGATATACAGCGGGGAATTCGCTCAGATGATGTTCGAAATGGTTCACCATTTTTGGAAAATACGAGTACCTACCTCCAGTGCCGCACCTTATAGGGTTCCGCAATCATTCAGCCCTATTGCGATGTTGTACCGACATCGATAAGATGTCGCTTTACAATTTTGCGGTTGTAGTTGACGATACCAAACGCCATTTGTCGATCAAAACGTCATTTTTTAGTCGATGTCATTTTTTGTTATCGATACAGCGTTAAAATTTAAAAAAATGTAAGTTTGGTATTTATTTTTAAAATAAATTATGTTTTCAAACAATTGACAATACATATTACATTTTGTGTAAATTCTGACGTATTTGTATCTAACTCTTCTAAGTTTTATTTTCACAACATTTCTGAGAGTGACGTTCTTTTAGCTATGCAAGATGTACAGTCTAACTCTATCGGGCCAAGATCCACGTCTCGTGGGTCAAAAGTTTAACTTGATTGGTTGGATTCCTTGTTGGTTGCTGGAATCTTCCTCCTGATGGGTTGGTTTGTTTATGAACAGCATTCTTCTTTGGCTTCTTTCCCGTACTTTGCTGGCAAAGAACATGATGACTAGGTTATGATACCAAGGTCGATAAAGGCAGCTTCCTTATGTTCATCGAAGAGTTTTTGCAGTTGTTCAATGTTGTCTAAATACAAATTATGTAAATATCCCGAGTCGATTTTGATGCTCTTCTCGCTAATGTTGGCTTGTAACATCGGTGGTAGAATTTGGGATGTTTTTACTTCCCTATTTGTAAATGTTGAGTCGTTGATTTTAATCGTTTCATTATGGTATTGTATCAAATAACTTCCTTCCAAATATTTGCTTGAGTTGTTACAAAGGATGTTTCCTTTAAAGTTGGTCAGAAATATGGTGTTATCGTTTAAGGTTTCGATAATTTGGTTTCTATTGAACTGATAGTCACATCTGGCATTTGACCCTCTTATAAGTTGATTGATGCAGTGGTCCTCATTTAGTTGTTTTAGCTTACTTGTTTCGCAGATTGTGATATCTCGGAAAACATTGCATTCTTGGGTGATTCCGTATAGTTCATTTTGATTTAGCAAAAGTTGCTTGAATTCTAGGTGTATCTGCTTGTTTTGGTTAATTGTTGACCTTATGGTGATGTGGTTGTAGTTCTGCTTACTTGTCTTAGGCATCGATATGACATATAAGATTGTCGAATTTTTAACCATCATCGTAGGTTCTGCATATTCCATTGCCTCTATTTCGTTGGAGTATGGTAAGGTTTCTATTTCTGTGATTATCCGGCCTATTTCTCCCTTATCCAGTAGGTTGGTGTTGATAATTTTTCCTTTTGCTAATTGCGCAGCTCGGACAATTTCTTTTATCTCCTCCTTGATAATTATAAGTTTGTTAAATAGTACTTGTTGTATGTGGTAGTCGTCATCTTCATGTAAATGATCTACAATGCTATTGTATTCGTTGAGCATCTGCTGGGATGTGTCGATTAAGATCTTATTAATCTTATACTGTTGGTTGTTATTATCAATTACATGGTTTTGGCTTTTTACTATCTGATCCCAGTCCGTAGCATCCGGTGAACCTGCGATCCATTTCCATGCGCTACCAATCCAATTTATCGATCTCCTGGTTTTCGATTTTGGATTCTTGAGTTCTGAAATTAGCTGCGAGATTTGTTCTATCTGATGGATTAATTGAGGTCGAAGTTTGCTTTCTTGTTGTATGCTGTTGATTGTTGGTGTTAATCGGTCAATCAATTCTTCGTAGTTGTATAAATTGATCATGTGGATTATTTTAAAGTTCCCCTTGATAATTCGTCCGTTCTCTTGTTTTATAGTTACTATCGGGTCATCGTATTCATAGATATTCAAAGTTGATGTCAGACCCCATAGACATGCTCTAGAAATAGACATAATTATTGTGTTAGATTTTTGATCTGAGCCTTATGGATTCGCTTTCCCGATGTTGTCGTAATTGTAACGTTATTATCCTCGGCTACTATTTCTTTTTGAAATCTTGGTTTGTCTTTTGATTGGATTTGTTTAATTGTTGTAAAAATCGTTTCGCCAGGTTCGTATGTTTTAGGTGTTTTTCTCCTTCCATTTTCCCTCGCGATTTTGGATTCCTGAGCTTTCCTGATTCTTTCAATTAAATCCTCATTTATTTTGGTTTTGAAGTCGGTTAGATTCTGGTAGTTTACCCGTTGTGTTCTCCCAAAAAAGATATCGCTGGGTTTCTGCTGGATGACTGAATGTATAGAATTATTGTAGCGATCTACCGCTATGTTGATCAATTCTTTTACTGTCAATTCCCTGAGTTCGTTTTGCAAGCATCTGAAGATTTCAATTACTGTAGAGTGGACTCTCTCGACAGTCCCATTTACCTCACTTTTCTGTAACGGTGTTAGGTAAATTTCGACTCCTAACGTTTTCAGATAATCACTAATAATAGGGCTTACGAAACTTCTCTCATTACAAGCATCTTAGGTACGGTAAAGTAGTGAAGCGCCTTAATTATTTTATCCCTCATATGTGGGATCGATTTAGATTTGATACGAAAAAATTTCGCAAATTTTGAGAATTTATCCACACAGGATAAGAATTTTTCGTTCTTGATTTCCATTATGTCAACATGGAGTATTTCCGCTGGATACGTCGGGATGGGTGTTTCCTGGATTTGTACTTGATTTGGACGTCTATCATATTTATTGATGTTGCAGGTATCGCAGGCTAGCGTATACTTTTTTACTAGGCTAGCCATTTGCGGAAAATAGTACTTTTCCAAGATTTGTTTCCTATTTTCTATATGATTTCGGTGTGCCCTTCTGTGTTCCTCTTTTATAATTGAGTATTTGTTTTCTTCATTGCAGATATCCATAACCATTCTTTGAGTTAGTCGAATTTTATAATTGGAGAAGTGTTCCTTAAAGGCTTCTTGTAAGATTTGTATAAATTCTTCAGGTATTTTTATCGCATTAATCACATTCGGGTTTAATTTTTCTCGTAGTATTCTAAGTAACGCTTCTTTATTTAGTTCTGGTAGGCTGATGTGGTGCCTATGATAGTGTTTGTTGAATTTTTATTTAATTAAATTTACAAAAAAATGTTTGTTGATTTTATGTGTAATGTAATGTAATTTATTTTAAGATTTAAATTTTCTCATATAACAAATGTTTTATTTTTATCACCACTGATCTGACTTATCGCTTAGCTCTATTCTTACAGAATTATGAATTTTGAATGAATAATTTCTATTTCGTATTTTAAAACCTAGTCTAACTACTTTTTTAATACCCCTTACAAACAGTGCCATTCAAAAACGATCAATAATTATTCACTCCGTCTTGCTAGTAATAGTGACCTCTATATTACAATAGTCATTTAAATATTATTGATTTATTGGAGTGGTGATTATTATGATGATCATTTTTGGGTAACAAAGCTTTGGGCCACAATTGTATTGTTTTCGTTTTAATTTTTAAATAGGTCATTGACATTTAAATTTTAATACATAATAATAATAATAAATAAACAGTTAGGTACATACTACATATAAATAACAAATCAACAAGAAGTTTTAATTACAGAAAAATTGTAAGAGATTCTATGACTTCATTATGATCGGTAAGCCAGTGCAATTTTTATTAAGTTTTAATATCGTGAATATTTACTTTAATTTAATTTTAGGTTTCGCCAACAGATAGGATGGATGAGGTTCTTCATACGCGTAGATTTCTTTGCCTCTTTTGAGTATAATCTGATTTTTAAATGCGTTAATTGGTGCTTCACAGTATTTTATTAGGCTTGTAGAATCTTCTTCGGCGCTGTGCATTGTACCCTCTGTGGAAAGTGTGTTTGCTTCTATTTCCAATCTTGATAGAGCATCAGCAACTTTATTAGCGGAGCCAGGCTTGTAAACAAGCTCGTAATTATACTCTTCCAGGCGCGCCTTCCATCTTTTCAGCTTGGCGTTATTGTTTCTGTTGCTCAGTGCGAACGTTAAGGGTTGGTGGTCCGTAAGTATTTTAATTTTCTTTGCTCCATATAAGTAATTTCTTAGACTGTCCAAAGCCCAAATTATTGCCAACATCTCCTTTTCGTTGACTGCATAATTCTCCTCTGTCTTATTTAAAGATCTGGAAATATACGTAACTGGTCTATCTTTGCCGATATCTCCTTGCGATAATACGGCTCCGATTGCTGTTTTTGAGGCATCGGTGGTCAGGTTGAATGGTTTGTTGAAATTAGGAAATACTAATATCTCCGATGATGATAGTAGCTCCTTCATATAACGGAAAGCTTGGATCTGTTCTTGATCCAGACTGACTTTTACTTTTTTTGATTGGTTCGCCTTAATCTGGGCATGTTCACCCCTCGTAAGATTTGTTAAGGGCTTCGCTATCTTCGCAAAATCCTTAATAAAACGCCTATAATATGATGCTAATCCGAGAAATGATTTTAGTTCTCTCAGATTCTCAGGGTTTTTTAGGTTCTGGATAGCAGCTACTTTTTTTGGATCGGCCCTAATTCCTTGGTTTGTGATGATATAACCTAGGAATTCAGTTTCCGTTTTTAAAAATTCCGTTTTGTCCAAATTTATCCGTAGATTGGCCTTTTCCAGTTTAGAAAATATTTGTTCGATGTTTATTAGATGTTCCTCCTTGGTTTTTCCTCCGAAAACAATTATGTCATCAATGTAGACATAACAGGTTTTGCCAATCAATTCTTTCAACACGTCATCTATCATCCTCTGGAAGATGGCAGGTGCGTTTTTAAGTCCGAAGGGAAGTCTCAAAAATTCGTATTTCCCGTTCATGGTTGAGAAGGAGGTTTTTGGTATGTCGGATTCTTTAATTTTAATTTGGTGGAATCCAGATGTAAGATCGATTGTTGTGAAGAACTTGGAATTCCCAAGATTCGCGACCGTGTTAGAAATGTCTGGAATCGGGTAAGTATCTGCGATGGTGACGGCATTTAACCGCTTGAAGTCAATAACCATCCTGTATTTTTGTGTACCTGAAGCATCCAGCTTTTTGTTCACTATCCAGATCGGTGAATTATATGGGCTCCTTGAAGGCCGAATAATCCCATCCCTTAGAAGTTTGTCAATTTGTTGTTCCACTTCGTTCCTCATATTGACTGGATATGGGTAGGATTTCGTATAGATCGCCTCTTCCGTAGTTGTTTTGATTTCAGCCCTCACAGTAGTATCGATTGGTGTTATGTTATTTACTGGACCAAACAATGTTTTGTATTTTGCTAGTAATATCTGAATTTTCTGTTTTAATTCGGAAGAGAGGTGGTTATCTCGGATTTCCAAACTATTTACCTGAGAAGCCAGTTTTTCATGAAGTGGTATCTTAATCTTTGAGGCAAGTGTCAGGATGTTATTTTTTCGATCAATAACTGCATCGAGTTGTTTCAGTGTGTCATCGCCAATTATGCCGTCGAATGATTTTAATCCCGGCAGAACAAAAAATTCTATTGTTGTGTCGATCCCGATGCTTTTAAAAAATTGTCCACTGATTTTTTCGCTGACTTCTATTTCTCCTCCTGCTGATCTTATTTTAAATTTGTTATTGGCGGGAATCGTGTTTTTGGCTAATTGAGGTTTGATAAAATTTTTATTGGCACCCGTTTCAATCAGAAACTTAAGGGTATTGCCATTTTTTATACGATATTCTATGTATGGTATGCTAGAGAGGCACCCATCATAAAATTTAACTCTGCATTCTCCTCGATTTCTTCTTCGTCCTCAAGTTCTCCTAAATCTGCTTTATCCCTTAAAAGCTGTGAGTATTCATCTCTATCCTCTTCTTCCTGAGACTCTATGTGGTACATTCCCTGTTGTTTTCGTGGTCCATTGTAATATGAGTTTTCTCGTTTAAAGGCTTGTTGGCCTTGTTGAACTTGTTGCGGTGGACGGTTCATGTAGTTGATTTGTCTACTCTGTAACGATGGATCAATATCCATTGGTTCTGGTGGATTGGGATGTGTTGGCCTTGGCGGTACTTTGATATTTTGGTGCTGAATGTTATAGGCCATGTTTCTTTGTGATAACGACATTTGGTTGTTATTTCTCCGAAAATCAGGTGGGTTTATGTTTGGTCTTGAAAAAATTTGGTTTATTGGAGCAGTTACTGAATTGTTGATATTCTTCTTATGTACTGTGAAATTCCGATAGTTTAAATTCTGGATCTCCAGGCAGGATGCGTAAGCCTCTGGTAATGTTTGTGGTTTCTGGATGATCAGCATTCTCGATAAATCTCCATTCAATCCCCTGATAAAGACATCCAGAGCTCGGTTCCGATATGTTTCGATGAGAACATTAATTGTGTCGGTCGAATAGTCTTCCGTTTTGATTTTATTGACAATTAAAGAGAATTGGTGGTTGACATTCGCGTAGAATTCGTCCAATGTCATATTCTTCTGAGATAGGTTGCTGAGTTGATGCTCTAGTGTCCTCAGGTCTCTCTTGTCAGCGTAATGGAGGGAGAGACATTTCTTGATTGCTATCCATTCGTCATCGAATATATTGTAAGATATAAGGGCAGAATCAGCGCTTCCCCTAATTTTCTGCCTGATACTCTGCAGAATTGCTCGACATATAGGCTTATCGCGCATGATGTTATAATCTTTTAAAATGTTTTCAACACTGTGGATCCAAGATATGTACTGTGTAGGGTTACCGTCAAATGGTTGTAGCTCTTTTACACAGTCTGGCAATTTACTGATTTCTCTTAAATCCTCTGCATTTTTGGGTGTTACCAAATTTTCTGCTGTCCTAACCACTGGTATTATTGGATTCTCTAATCTTTGAAGTCTTTTTTCAATCAGTTTTGATTGTTCTATTTGAGCATTAAGTGCTCCTGTCAACTGCTTTATGGTGTCATATAATACTTCTAATTGTTGTTCCATTTTTTTTCTTTTTTATCTTTAAACACTTTTGTTGTTATTTATTGAGATTATTATTATTATTATTATTTTAAGCTTTCGTCAAAATATTTATTTTATTTCCTTTGATTATTAATTATTACTATTATTTTATGGCTTATTTATTTTTCGAAATATTTATTTATAATTTTTATTCACTTACAGTATTATTAGCCTCATTTGGCGAGGATTTCTCCTATGGTTGAATTGATACGGGTTTTAAAATTCCCTTGGAGATATGTATACTTTTTGTTCCGGATGATTCGCAGGTTTCCTTTTTGGCCCCAAGTGTTGATTCTTGCCTGTTGCCTACTAATGGTGCGATTTCATTCACGTCTGTATGATTTACACTCTCTTTATTTATTATGATCTACTGGTTATATTAAATATTTTTGTTGTGTTAAAAATTATTATGATCCACTGTATATAATAATTTTTCTGGGTACACTTTTATATTATAATCTTGATGTCACTTTTTATTAATTTACTATGATCAACTGGTTATAGTAAAGATTTTTGATGTGATACAGATTTTGTAGGATAGCTTTTTATATTTGTTTCGGCGCCAGTTAATGAGTTTTATTTGTAGATTTAAGAAAAAAAAAGATTTATTTATTTTTTGGTTACAATTCTATTCTTATACAAAATAAAGACTAACTGTTTTATTTATAAAACAGCTTTTTTATACAATAATTTTGCTTAACTAATCAAAAACATAAAATTTAATTAATTCTAAGACAATACACATGCGTGGTGTAGTGTTGCTACTTGTGTCTACACCTTTTGTTGACTCGTCAATTCCCACATTAATTTGTCTATAAGTATTTGTTGAATCATCATTTCCCGCGTTATGTTGTTATCTTAACTTACATAAGAAAAATCGTCCCTCTAGTAATGAAACAGTGTATAAGAAAAATAGTGGTTTTAAAATAATTCGAATTTAAATGTTTTTTGAAAAAAATAGTTAAAGGCGAATTATTTTAAAACCACTATTTTTCTTATACGCTGTTTCATTACTAGAGGGCCGAAATTTTCTTTTCAAAAAGAAAGTTTTTAAAAAGGCTTATAGCCTTATCTGTACAATATTTTTTTGTTAATAAAAAAAAAAAAAAAAAAAAAATTACAAATTTTTTAAATTTCATAGATTCAATGGGTTCTAGGAATTGTTTCAAGTTTGTCAGTTCTAAAAATTCCATAATTTTTATAAATTTTATAAATTCAAAAATTGCGATAAATCCTATAAACTTTAATAATTCTATAAATCCTATGCATAAAGTTTTAAAATTCAGTAAGTTCTTGGCATTCTATAAATCTCATAAATTCTTAAATTCTTATAAATTCTGTAAATTCAATAAATTCTATACATTTTAAAAGTCCAATAAATTTTAAGTCGTTATTATAAATTTTAATATATTTCTAAAATTTTTTAATTTTTATAAATTTTATAAATCCTAAGAATTTTATAAATTGATTGATTGATTTAGTATATACGACCAAGCCTAAGGCAAGTTTCACGGATACGCCGGGTCCACCGTGCACCCTTTTACGAATAACAAGATCGAAGGAAAGGAAATGTATGTTAGCATTAAAGACTCGATCCGGTTCCAGACACCTAAGTAGTCGATAGTTAGTAAATTTGTTAGTATTTTTTTTTTTGACACTAATTAATCACAAGACAACACAATTTTTCTAATACAGCGCCTCGCTGTTGTTTATTTGAGTCTCCACATTTTTTCCCATCGGCGGTTGGGGAGTGGGAGGGGCGAGATTTCTTTCTATCATCATGTTCCCAAGCGGTCACCGAAATTTGTACTAGCCGTAATAAATGTTGCTTGATATCGTTATTGAAGTTGTTGCGTTTCTTCTCTCTTGTCTACTCGCCCCCTTAAATTCTATAAATTCTTTAAAGCCTAAAATTTCAGTGAGTTACATTAGGTTAGTTGGAGTGGCACAGCGCCGTTTAAGCGCTGCGATAGGACTCCCCAGTCTAACTAAGGATACTAAACCGCAGTTACAACTAGATGCTTGTTTAAACATTTATTTTCCTACTCACTCTTCTCTTTATAAAATGAATGTGAAAACAAAATTCGGAAACAATTTTAAATATAGATTTAGTTGCTGCTGTGAGTTAGTACCGTTCTTATAATTCAAGTATTTCCTGTTTTTCTGGTTTGCTCATTAAACCTGACGCATCGAGGCTTCTGTCATTTAGGCTAAAATTTTGATAGCGGTATTTCTCGCTGCTAAATATAGGTACTCCTCGTAGGGCGCTACCATCGTCCCAAAATTAAAGTCCTTTTCGAAATGCAAAAACCTATATCACGGTTTTTGATATTTTTCAGCTAATGAACTAACAAAATTAAATGTTTTCTGAATTTGTTCTTTGTTGGACTCGTTTCTTTGTGGCTTTATATGTGGTTATTGTGTATAGTTATTATATACTAAATCCTTTCTTTTTTTCAGTTTTTAAACTGAGAAACAACACAACACATAATTGGCAGGTGTATTTTAGAGACGAATTAAATTAAATATGTAAACGCATCAGGTAATTTTTAGGTGTCTTATAATGGTGACTGGAAAACCAAAAGTAGCCCCTCTATATTTTGACCAGCTCCCTAAATTGACCACTTTTTGCCACTTTTTGAAATATTACGTATAATTTTTTGTTACAATTGAAGAAAATTTTTCTTTTTAGCCTGACTTTGGATTTTCAAATTTTTAGATTGTTTTCTTCCTTAAACTAACCACCTCCATAGATTGACCCTTTCTGGGTCCCTTGAATAGCGACTTTAAAGAAGTTTCCTGTATATATAAATTTACTATAATTACACAAAATTATGTTGAATTTACTTAAATTAGTGCGATAAATAGAAATTCATTAACTCCGGAATTGGTGTTTTCAATTCCGGAATACCGTAATTTAGAATTTTATTTAGCGCTAGTGGCCAATCAATTCTGATTTTCTAACTGATTACATACTAATCTTATTTGTATTAAAGCTTCGGCGATTGGATCGGGAAGTGCCGGAAGATGGAGACAACTACGACCCCCTGTTGAGAGTGCAGAAACCATGGGCCGACTCATTTTTCATGTCAGCACTATAGACTGACATGAAGCAATCCAATGTTCAGGTGGTTTATACAAAACGGGTCTATAGCCGTACGCCCTCGATTTAGCTACTACTGCGTAAAGTAGGACGTTAAAAATGAACTGCGAAAAAGTTGGGAGTGTCTTGAGCCCCAGAAGAAGATTGCATAGATTATAAAAAAAAAATATTTGTATTGACCCCCCCCCCCCCTCCCCCCCGATTTTCTTTAAGTATGCAATTCTTGCATTGAAAACATAGACCAGCCGCCACTGGTTTATTTACAATCGCTGTTAAAAATGTTCAAAACAATTTTGATATAAAGTAAAAAAACGTTGTTTCTGTCTCTTAGATGGAGTATCAAATTTGTTCTCTCGTTTCGTTTATTTTACTATCAGTCAAAATTTGTCTTAGTGGGATAAGACTGTTACTAGGAATTATTTGGCACAATTGGCTTAAACTTTACGTTATTACGCGTTTTAGCGTGTCTTCATAAATTGACCAAAAACGTCGGAACCCACATATTTAACGGCTGGTAGTGAACTAGTTAAACTACTCACTCGAAAATTTAAAGACAGCTTTTTTAATACGTATATGCAGCGCATTATCACCAATATAACGATGACATTGGATTTTCGAATTATCAGAAGTTTTTCTAGTACGAATGTCTATGGTTGAGCCATAAGAAATTGGTTTATGAAAAATATACCAAAAGATTTTATTTTGTATATTGATTTAGACTTAAATGTATTTCATTCCATAAAACTGTTTCGAAATCGTGATGTATCAAATGTCGAGGCATTAAACTTTATAGTAACTACTATTTTTTTCCAGTCATTTTTACATTATTAAATTGAATAAACTCAATTCCATCTAAAAATAACTAAACACCATTAAAAAGAGATTGGTGTTATTTTTTTCTACAATCGGATTAAAAACCGAATCAAAATGAATAACCCTCTTTTCCAGAATCACACATCATGGAACACTTTCAACGCAACATCATGACATTGCATAATATAATTCGATTTCTCGACACTTCATATGAATCAACTTGAACATTATAAACAAATGGTACAATATGAACCTTAAATGTACCGCATCATTCCCACATCTCAATTTTTGACTTAGCTAGCCTACCCTCCGTAACATTTCTACATAAAACACAACATCGCTTCCTTTTGTGTTTAATTTCGTTTTTATTTATGTTAAAGTCGAACGTGAGTGGTAGGAAAATAAAGGATTATTTATTATGTAACATATAATAAATTCATGTGGATTTTATTTGCGTTTTGTTGCTCTCATTCCTTCTATAACATTGGTACATATGAGTATATACAAATATACTCGTTTTACACCAATAAGGACAATGAATGGAGAACATGAATGGAATAAATCATGCAATTAGTTTCGCTTTGCGGTGTGTTTGCGGCTACTGGAATTTATTTCGAATTAACTTAAAGACTTGGGTATCAGCAGGTGATTTTTCTTTGTTTGCATCTTAATATACGTATTGTATAATACAAAAGATAATTTAATAACTTCCATGCACTGCATCTATGTAAAGAATTATGTAGAAGCACAACAAAGTTTACCGTTAAAAGCTTTTAAGCTTTGAACAAAACAAAAATACGAAATAAATTTGATCAATCCATTACAAAACTTACGTCTTAAGTCATTTAACAACTTAGATTGTAATTCTCTTTTATTTATATTTTGCAATTCTTATGTTTAACTAACTTTAAATCTTCTTTTTCTTTTGGTTCTCTATTTTCAGAAAAATACATCCATTTTGATACGGTTCATATTATATACAACATCACACCAACAAAGGAGTATATTGAAAGCAAAAAAAAAACATTAAACAAACAGTACCAATATACCAACAAAGTAGAGAAAATGCTGCAAGTAAATTTTTTAAATTAAAAGTTTTCCATAAAGCTTTGTGTGTTTACGAAAGACGACGAATTTTTTTTTCGGGGTTTGCACTTAAACAAAAAAAAAATTAACTGTTTTCCGGTTGTTAAATTTTTATTTTTTATTATGCCTTTTTTAAAATATTAATCGAAAAGTAAATTTACCAAAAAAGCTTAACTAGATACCAAAAAAAAACACAGACACAATTTTTACAAAAGAAATAAATTTTGTCACTTTAGATCAAAGGATAATTTGAACACACACACAAAAATATTTAGCAATAAAAAAATATGTTACGAAAAATGGTGCCAACTCTTAGTGAAACATTACGTGTATGGATATTATCAGCGCTTATGGTGCATGGTGCGGTAGCGGGGAATCCAGATGCGAAACGACTGTACGACGATTTGTTGAGTAATTATAATAAATTAGTGAGGCCAGTGGTGAATACGTCAGACGTGTTAAAAGTTTGTATAAAACTTAAGCTGTCCCAGCTGATTGATGTGGTGAGTAAAAACTAAAGATATTAAATATTTTTATTATAAACTAGCGGAATACGCCCGCTATGCGGCGGGACGCCTCCGGCGACATTTAATGAAGTATTGAAATCGTTATTTTTCGTTCATATAAAAAATATATTAAATTGTTCCATAAAATGGCTATAGACATAAAGCACCAATAAGAGACAATTCAGCGTCATTGCATGATGAGTATATTATGGTTTATGATACATTGAAACGTACCAAAATTTAACAGAATTTTTAAACATTTTGCGGACATTACAGAGTAAGAAAAAAAATCAAATACCCAACGTTATTTTGAAAATTTAGTTTCTTTATTTATAACAATTCAAAGAACTTCTTTATACACACAATTAACAGTATAGATTTTGCTCGGTTCCAATTCTCCCTGGTTGTATGTATCTTTTATTTTCAGGAAAAGTTGTTCCTTGTTGGTAGCTCTTGATAAAGCTACATATAACTGACCATGCAAGAAAACTGACTGTGGTAAATAAATACTGACTTTATCAAACGATTGACCTTGGAATTTATTGATAGCAGTAGTAGAACGTTATATAAGTATGTTTTGCCAGTATAGCCTTGACCATTAATAAAGAATCATTTAGGATGATCGGAGTTAGTAATGATTGGTTTAGTAGTTATATCGAGGATTAATTTCTGTTCCGGATGTAATTTTGAAACTTGTTCTTCAACATAACTTCTCTCTAAATTAATATCATAATCGTTTGATCTTTCAATTAAAATATTTGGAATTGGTAAATTAAATTCTGAAAATGTTCTTCCATGTAAAATAAAAACTTCCATGATGTTTGTACGAGCCTTATTTTTCATCATTTTGATAAATATTCTTAAAAACCTGTATTAACCCTTGTGTCAACACGAGAATAAAATGACATCTCACCACTCGTTCAACCACTGCTGTGTATGAATTTAATCAAGAGTTTTGCATTAAAGACGGTTAAACATTCAATATAGAAACGATATCAAAATGAAAATGTCATTTAACTTTATTAGAAAAAAAAATTCATTCAGTTACAAAAAATCAAAAACACACCCGGATATGTCGTGTTGACACAAGGGTTAAATGTTCTTTGTACAGTCAAACCTGTTTTTGTGCGGTCGTTTTTTATGCGATATTTTTTGTGCGATTTTTTTTAAGCGTTATATGAATTATGGCGCATAAAAAAAATCGCACAAAAAAAATCGCATAGAAAATAATCGGGTAAAAAAAAATCGCATAAAAACAGACCGCACAAAAACAGGTTTGACTGTATTTGTTCCATAAATATAACGATGGCAAACGTGTATTACCGTGTGTCTACAGACGGTGGACAAAATTTTGCCAACACCTCGGTTTTTTATCATTTTACTAAATATTTTTTTTTGCTAACATTATATACAGAGGTGTCCGGGTTTGGGATGCTAATCCGTTAAGGGATGATTCCTTGGTTCATTCTGAGAAAAAAAATCGTATGGGGATCAATTTTTGATATCTATTGAGATACAGGGCATTTAAAAAATTTACTCAGAAAATAGGTAGGTACACTAAAATATTAAACTGTAACTGCCAAAATAGCCTCTACAATTACCAGTCAAATAAGACTAAGTGGTTTGGTTGCCCTCCGATAAATATTTTGGAAGTTACAGTTTAATATTTCTGTGTACTTTTTTTCTGAATCAAATTTTTTAAATACCCTGTATCTCAAAGGATATCAAAAATTGACCCCCATACGATTTTTTTCTCAGAATGAACCAAGGAATCACTTCTTAACGGGTTAGCATCTCAAACCCGGACACCCTGTATATTTACAAGAAACCAACAATTGGGGGTGTTAGGAAACAAATATTTGACTATTTTAAAATAGTAAAATGATAAAAAACCGGGGGTTTACAAAATTTTGTCCACCGTCCGTACATTTTTGATACTTTTTCAGGAGGCGAAAAAACCCGAACGGGTTTGCCGTGCAGATACATCACAATTAACAAACTAAACAGAATAATAGTTCATGTTTTAACGTTCTGGGTTTTCCGTTTTATTCAATTTTCTAGCTTTCCAGTTTCCATATATTTAATTTATTGTTAAAAGTATAGTGTATTGGAATATCCGAGTACAACATATTTCTAGCTGAGTTATCATTCTTGTTCAATTCAAACTGTGCTGTCAAAGTAGTAAATTTCTATTGTGCTCTCTGGAATGCTTCAGTTTCCCGAACTAGTTGAAATATTATATTTTGCTCGTTTTCTAAATGAAAAGCTAATCTATACACTACATGAGATTTGTCATGCATTTTAAAGGAAAATATTTTCCATATGATTTCCTCCGGTGCACTCACATATCATCGAAAAATCATCGAAAAAGACTTAATTATTTCAAATTTGAATTTTTGCCCGATCGTGTCCCTTATGTATGTATTTATAAAGGTATTTTACTGACTTAACTGTTGGACATACCTCAACGTTAATATGACAGTTAAAATCCAAGAGTAGATAGCTGTTATATGAAATCACATAGTTATTATTTATTCTGATGGTTTTACCACCAATGGTTTTTTCAATAAACGTACCATTGTTGCTTCTTTTATGTAAAGGATAACCATAGCAGACGTACAATCATTAAATGAAAAATGATAATTTTTGGTACATTTACCATTGCCGATACATAGAGCTGCAGGATTATAAGAACCGCATGGACCGTGAATCATATGCTTAACAACTAATTGGTAACTGCTGGTATTTCTGCACTTACTACTTGGTCAATATAATCTCGATCAGTTCAATTTTTGTTTGATAGAATAACTAATATGTGCGCATGTCAAAGTCCTCTCTTTTGAAATTCTACAGTGTAAACATAAACCGTACAAGGGCCAAGCAGTCTACCAGATGATAATAAATTAATAAATTCTTGAAGCTTAAGATTAAAGATGCGATCTATTAAATCTGGTCTATCAGCAGGATCCTGGCTAGGATAAAAAGTTCCTTAATTTCATCCCAATTAGGATTACATGTCATAGTTTTCCAAACGCTCTTACTATTGCCATGGCATCCTGTTAATTTTGCTACATATATCTTGGTCTCCCTGAACATGTTGATAGTAAAATAACAGGTTTCCCTACCTTTTCATTGGGGTCCGATAGAAAATAGTCCTGCAGTGCAGTCCAGTATAGCTATCATTTCGTAATTGCCTGTTCACCTTACAATAGGAATCCGGTAAATTAATTTCTTGCAGAGTAAAAATTGATTAACACCTTCCCTTTGTTGATATAAATGAATATTGAAGGTAAGTGAGATTGCTACCATTTGTAGTTTTAAGGGTCATATCCACCCACTTCCTCCATGTGGGTATATAATTGGATATGTTAAAGGATCTACAACTCCATCTAAAATACTAAGTCGTTATAATCGATTTACTGAAATCATTGCTACTTCATTTGCTACAGGTGGATTGCATCGTGTTTATCAGCTATTCGAACAGACATAACCATATACATATTCCGTATATTATGTGCTAGTTCCGTTTGTTCCGACTCAAAGTCCTTCATCATTTTATATGATTGAATATAAATATTATTCTCTCTTAAGTAACCATCTAGTTGATTAAGATGTGCCGGTATACATGGTATATTTTCGGGGAAATTCATCATCATAAACGTAAATCTACGCGAATTTTGGTATCTCTCTCTCAGCTGGATATAATGAGCCTGCATAATGATATATTTGGCAATGTATTCCAATCTATATTTTGAACCAGATCGATTAAAACTTGGGGATATTTTTATTTTCTTCGTTATATGGCTCATTTTTAACAATAACTTTGCCTTTAAAACAGCATTTACTATACCCTGTAGATGTTTTTTCGGCACTAAAATATCTCGCCCCACAATAACCACTGATACCGACCATTTCGCCACATGAATGTTTAGCTATTTTACCAATTACATATGAAGATCCCCGAGGAGCATTGGCCAAGTATTCTATTTTCTGCTATTCAATTTGTTTCCCGCTGTCTTTTGTGAACAGCACTTTTCTCTGCTCATTAGTCATTTTATTTCTTCGGCTTTGTCTTTCTTGGCTCTCAATTTCGATTTGTTCCCTTGTCCAGCTTTGTCTGCGTTTACGATCATATGGGGTCTTGCTGCTCTCCGCTCGTTTGTAATAGATCTTTTATGATTCATTTTACGTATTAATTAAAATGCTTAATTAAGTAAGACAAAGATTACACAATTATTTAAGATTAACTAAATAACACATAAATTAAGCGCACATTAACAGATTATATAACTGTCTAAGAATAATTACGCGATTTATACTCCACACATTCGCATTATTATAGTGTTTTGTTTGTATTTCCCCAAATTTCCGTACACCTACATTTTATTACCATGTTGATCCACAAATGCGCCAACATTCGTCTTGTTGTTTATCTATTCGGCCTGTTCAAATGTTTTTTAAGGAATAAAACACTAAACCACTATTGTCGAGGAGCTTGCAAATAAAATAATTAAAACACAAACTTTCAATTTTTTCTTTATTATAAATTAGCCATCGAGCCTTTATTGATGTGAAAACATCTTTAGCGGGGGTAAGTCAAACATTTCATGTAAAAAAAGGAACGGAAAATCCGGTACGACCGAAATTACAAATTAAATACAAGAAAAACGAACATAAAATGCACCGAACTTACATACGATATAATTCGAATTACAATTTCCGTCAGAATAAAATGAAAAGGCACAAAAAGTATGCATGTGTAGTGTAAGTAATTCAAAAAAACTGAAATGGAAGTACATTAAACAAAGACAAATGCACCCATACATTAAATGTTAAATATCTCATTCATCTTAGCGAGCTGTGAAAATGGCACATATGTACATACGTTGATACATAATAAAATAATAATTTTGAAATTGTTTAATGCTGGAAACACATAAGCAGAATTTCTGCTAGCATCGCTGCCGGCAGAAATTCGGGTGAACTATATGAGCGTCGTTTTTGATAAGCAGAATGTTTTTTTGTGGCATTTATTTGATACATATTTAATTTAAATGTATAAGTGTTTTAAATGAATTGTGCATTATTTTGTCACAAATTAATTTATTTGTATCCTCCATTTTGGCACTTGTCACACAAAACGTATTTTCTGTCAACAAATTAAAAAAATTGATTCGAAAAAATAAAAAGTATACAAATTGTACTAGATTTGTTATCTTTTACGTAATATGGCCTACTGATTCGCAGCAAAATTAGAAATAGAGACATGAAGCAGAATTCTACATGCCAAGCAGAATACATGTATTTCAATTCATTTAAACGGGTTGGCTACAAAATCTCGGTTTTCAAAATCTCGGTTTTCAAAATCTCGGTTTTCAAAATCTCGGTTTTCAAAAACTCGGTTCCCAAAAGCTCGGTTTTGAAAAATAAATTTTTATTAATTCGGGGGGCCGAATTAATAAAAATTTATTTTTCAAAACCGAGCTTTTGAGATCCGTAAGTGTATGTGAGTGTGTGTGTGTGTGTGTGTTTTTTTTTTTTTTTTTTATTTTTTATTTTTTTTAATACGCAGGAGGTGGAAAATCTTCCGAAGACACCGTCGACCCGTGTCGCCGGTAGTGTGAGATTTCTACTCACTAGAAACCACCTCCTTCTTCTGACCGTATTCCCCGCGGCACAACCGTAAGGTATTTCTTCGCGGGGACGGGTTATGGCCACTAGGGGCTCACTCTGCGTTCACGCTCCAGCCGACGGAGCCCCTTCATTACGACCGCCGCCATGTCGGATACTGCATCCCATTTAGCTTGGCTCTCGAGCATGTGTTGGACAATATTGTCTGGCGTCACGCGTTCATTAAACGCATCCTCTAGTGTCACTCGAGCGTCGTTGAATCTCGGGCAAAAGAAAAATACGTGCTCAGCGTCCTCGGTCGCACCTCCGCAATTAGCGCAGGCAGATGAATCTTCGAACTTAAACCTGTGCAGATATGCACGGAAACAACCATGCCCTGTTAGTAGTTGGGTGATGTAGTGGTTCACCTCGCCATGTGTTCTGTTTATCCAGTCCATAAGGCTGGGTATTAACCGTTTTGTCCAGCGACCCTTCCCTGATTCGTCCCATCGTACTTGCCATTGATCGATGCTGGTGCATCTGATGGCCGTATGGCGCTCCTCTCGATCGGTATCATCTCCACGTCTGATTTGGTAGTGGTTTTTCGCCTCAGTCGCTAGTAGATCCAATGGTATCATACCGGCTATCACCAGGGCAGCATCTGTAGAGGTGGTGCGGAATGCGCTGATCACTCTAAGTGCACTTGTCCTGTATGTTGATTCTATACCATGTAAGTAACCGCACGCTTACTTTGTCCGCCCATATGGGGGCGCCATACATTATTATGGACTTAATCACACTTGCAATAAGGCGTCTCTTCAGATGTTTTGGCCCACCAACATTGGGCATTATACGGCAGATGTTGGCACATGCCCGTGCTGCTTTGGTACCCACACACTTTAGGTGTTCTTTAAAACTAAGCCTGGCGTCCACCCACACACCGAGGTATTTTAGGTGCGGTACCGTGCGGATAACGCAACTACCAACCCTTATTTCAGCTACTTCCAGCACCTTTCGAGATGACACTAGAACTGCCTCTGTTTTGTGCTCCGCCAGTTGCAGTCCAGATCCCACTAGCCAGTTCCTCAGCGCAATGATTGCTTCGTTTGTTCTAAGAACAGCTTCTTCCAGGTGCTTCGCAGTTGCCACTATCGCTATGTCGTCCGCATAGCCAATGATTTTGACCTCATGCGGTAATGGTACTCGAAGAATGCCATCATACATAACGTTCCACAAGAGCGGTCCAAGCACCGAACCTTGGGGGACTCCTCCAGTGATTGGGTGCTCCCGCGGGCCATCATCCGTATCGTACAGCAGTATCCTGTTTTTGAAGTAACTATCCACCATTAGCCGGAGGTATGCTGGCACTTGGAATTGGGACAACGACTCTGCAATTCTCGTCCAGTTGGCAGAGTTGAACGCATTTTTTACGTCAAGAGTGACGATCAAACAGTATTCTTTTGCCCCGCCTCTCCATCTCTTCCCCTCAATCGCCGCTTGCGCCGTCCTGGTTAGTTCATCAATGGCATCGATTGTGGACTTAGACTTCCTGAAACCATATTGGCGTTGTGATAGTCCACCGGACTCTGTTATGGCATTCTCTATCCTGTCACACAGTATCCGCTCAAGTACTTTTCCGGCCGTGTCCAACATGCAGAGTGGGCGGTACGCAGATGGATCATCCGGTGGCTTGCTAGGCTTTAGCACCAACACCAGGCGCTGTCGCTTCCAGCGGTCTGGGAACACACCCTCTTTCATGCAGCTATCATACATTTCCGTTAGCACATCGAGATGTAGGGACACTGCAGCTTTGAAACCTCGATTGGGGATATTATCCGGACCGGGTGCCTTTTGGTCTCCAAACCTATTAACCGCTCGCATTACTTCGTCCATTGTTACGCCCGGAATGTCGCTCTGTCGTCGCTCAAGACTTTCCTGGTTTGGCGTGTAGTCTTGTGTTGGGAATAGCGTTTCCACAATCTTTTTGAGCAGTAGTGAGCAGCTCGGTATTGGTGTGTGTGTGTGTGTGTGTGTGTGTGTGTGTGTGTGTGTGTGTGTGTGTGTGTGTGTGTGTGTGTGTGTCCTTGTATGTCCTTCTCGGACACCTTCGAATTTACAGCTCCATACTGAGGCTGAGTGTTGGCTGATGACGTTTGGAGGTGTTCCTATCGTTTATGCGCCATCTTTTTACTATTCATGGAAAAATTGAGCATGAGATCGTCCCGCTACTTGTTTGTATTATGAGTTCAAAAAGTCAAGTGTGGAATATAAATTTAAATACTTTAACCCTCTAATGCATGCATATATAATTTAACAAAAATAAAAAACAAAAAATAACAAACAAAAAACATTTTTATTTATTACCACCAAACTTAATTGACTAAAAATATTAAAAACCATTCAAAAACCATCATTAGCAAAATATTTAGACATATTTACAATAGAAAAAATAAAAACCAAGATTTAAAAAAAACAGGATTTTTTTTCAGCAAAACCAAGATTTTTAAAATCGGAATTTTTAAAACGAGATTTAAAATACCGAGATTTTGAAAACCGAGATTTTGAAAACCAAGATTTTGTAAACCGAGATTTGTAAATTTATGATTTTTGAAAAACCGAGATTTTGTAGAACCGAGATTTTGAAAACCGATATTTCGAGACGCTCCCCATTTAAACTTGTGTATTCTAATTTTGCTGCTTACAGAATTCTGCTCATGTGTTTCCAGCATAAGTATGCTATGTTTAGTACTGCTCATGCTATTGCTGAGTTTGGTTATGCGGGGCATATAGCAAACAAAAAGTATAAGAGTGGTAAGCAGATTCGAACGCCATTTAATAAAAAGATACGCGCAAGGAAGAAGCCACAGAGAGATATGCTACCGTCTTTCCAGCTGATATGATTTTATGTACAGTCAAAATTGCGCTTTTATTCAAAATAGTGCTTTTCAGCGCAAACCGCCATATTTCATTTAGTTCAAATCAATCAAATCAGCGATGCCACTTTGCTTTGTTCACCAGGGCCTCTATCATGTTCTTTTCGACCCGCTACAACTTTCTTATTATGAATTCCGCTATCGTACGCGGCATTATTTTGAGACGAGTTTTGATTGTATAGTTTATAAGTTTAGATAGATGTAAAAGCTTGTCACAATCCTCAACAATAAATCAATCGGAAAATTATCCGCCTTATTTTTGTTGGCGGAATTTTTCTCGCTATTGAATAGATGGCCAAAAAGTGTCGTGTTTTGTGATCCCAAATTCACGATATCGTAAAAAAAAAATTTCGCAGCGGAAATCATGATAGGGTCCCTGGTTTGCCGTGGCCATTCACAAAAGTTTAAATATGGAATCATCAACAATTGTCTTGTATGAGTAATGGTGAATTTTGAAGCGTTCAGTGCAGGTTTAACTTGACAGAACTGTACTTTGCTCAAGCTCACCAAGCCATCGCTATACTGAAATATAGTCGGTTATAAATTTCAATTTTTAATTAAACAATGAGGGTCGGCAACCTTTCCTCCAAATCCAAAATAGAACAACTTATTGACTTTTTAACCAAAAATTGTATCGTAATTTAAATACTGAGCGAACAGTTCTCAGGCCTATCGAAAAGACTTCACGGAAAAAAATAAACTGGTCCTCAGCTAAGAAAACGGACTTTTAATACAAGAAAATGTACTTTTTCTTGATTTTAAAGCTAATTTTCTTATTTCGTTCGAGTTTTTCTTCATTTCAAGAAACACAATTCTTACATAAAGAAAAACTCGATAGAAATAAGAAAATTGGCTGTTAAATCAAGAAAAAGTACATTTTCTTGTATTAAAAGTCCGTTTTCTTAGCTGAGGACCAGTTTATTTTTTTCCGTGTTGAAATGATTCATTAGTTGCAGGTTTTCACATAATTCTTTTGCGAGTTTAGTGTGAGCTCGCCCGTTTTTTTTTTTTTCAATGTGATGTGATCAAACCGGACACCAATATTGAACTGCACACTAATCGATAAAGACAAGAATGATATATTATAAGATTATTTAACTCTAAAAACGTTACTCTCTTTTTTCGAATTTAATAAAGCGTAGGGAAGGGACCAGTGTCTATATCTTTTTTTTGTTTCGTATAGTAATATAATTTTATTTCCCTCATAGCTGGTTCATCTATCACTTCGTTTATTTTAATCGGCTTGATTGAATGAATGAATGAGATACAAAATTAATAACGTACGATCAATACAAATGGACGTGCTATTATATATTTATCTCTCTTTTACTTTCCATAGTATTAAACATTTGTAGCACTCACACAAAATGATTATGAAATTTATTAGTTTTGTTTGTTCTACAGTCAAAATCAAAATAAACTTTCTGCTCATAGTGTGATGAAAGCAAATCGATTCGTTTCAGTGCAATCTTTAATATCACTGCTGTGTAGTATATAAAAGCAAATGAGAAAATAAAAATTCAAAGAGAAAATAAAGCGTATTGGTGCAAATCTACATAACATTGAGATGCGCGCGCATTTTCGCTCTCTACCTCAATTTTTCTAGTTTTATTTTTATTCCTTTACTAGCTGACCCGGCGAACTTCGTACCGCCTCAAAATTAATAAATGTTGTGTTAAGATATTAGCTGAATTAAATTCTAATTTTTATTAATATAAAATGAACATTAAAAATGAATTCTATAAATGTACAAAAATCAAAATGAAATGTATTTTAATTACTTTGAAATGAATGTAATTCACGTGGCAAAAAGGCATTTGCTTTATTGAAGTGAATCGAAATGATTCGTGTAGCATTGTTGCACTACATTCTATTAAATTATTTGCTGGATGGGTTGCACTCGGGTCGATTCCCTTCATTGAAGCACGTTGTGATATACGACATTTCTCATTTTGTTGTCAGGTGCGAGAACAAACAGAGCAGATGGTTTGCCGACACGTGAACATGCTACGTACAATTGACCGTGAGAGAAACATTCATTTTCTAGATTTAGCCCACAAACACTCAAGGATTGGCCTTGTGTATTGTTGATCGTCATGGTGGATGCAAGACGAATCGGAAATTGAATTCGTTTAAACTCAAATGGCATATCGGTTGGGATCATCGGAATTCTTGGAATGAAAACTTCCTCACCTTTGAACTTTCCTTTGAGTATCGTTGCGTGAATCACATTGCCCATTAGTTTTCTCACCACCAAACGCGTTCCGTTATATAGTTTTGATTGGTTCAGATTTCGAAGCATGATAACTACTGATCCAACCTTCAGTTGTAAATTGTGAGGTGGTAGGCCAGGCAGATCCAATGAGTTTAAAAATTCAGTTGGATAGTTGGTTGCTTCGTCTTCGTTTGTTACACAGTCGATAGATTTGAAGGAATGCAGTGGACCAACGATCTGATTTTGAATTGTGAAGTTCAAGTTATCCACATTTTTGTTTTTTGCAGCAAGAATTACTCGTTCACTCAACCAATTGTGATTTTTCTGGTTAGCAATGATTCGTTGAGACGAAATCGCAAAAATTTGGCGGAAACGAAATCAATCCGTTCGATTCGTCGACAGGAAGACGGCCATTACGGATAGTCAGCAATTACTTGGAGAAATCTTCGGCAGATGGATTATTTAGCAATGCAACACGCATGTTTGTCGTCAGCTGAAGTTTCTTCACATAGCGCCACAGAGTCGATGATTTGAGGCAAGCGTTTATTTCATCGGCAGCGGTCGATCTTGGAATGACTGGTAGTGTTTGATGGAAATCGCCAGGCAGTAGAATCATTTCGTCTCCAAAACATCTTGAGTCATTGCGCAGATCTTTCATAGTTCGGTTGAGTGCTTCCAATGCGCGTTTGTGTGCCATTGTGCATTCATCCCAGATGATGATTCTACGTGCTACCAAAACTTTGGCTATTGCTGAGTGTTTCGCAATGTTGCATGTCGGGTTTTCAGTCGTTTGAAGGTTTAACGGCAATTTAAACGTTGAATGAGCCGTTTGGCATCCTTCTAGCAACGTGGCCGCTATCCCAGAAGAAGCAACTGCTACAGCAATTTCGGATCTCGCGCGAACAGTGGCCAAAATCAATGACATGTCTTACCAGTTCCACCGGGCGCATCGAGGAAAAATAAGCCACCATTTCCATCATCAATTGTCTTGATTAACGTATCGTACACTTCTTTCTGTTGGGGGTTCAACAGTGGTACATTCGTTTGAACTGATTGGTTCAACGCATCTCGATCGTATTCACGTTCACGTTCCAGTTCTCGATTGAAAGCGTCGTTCATTCCACGATATGGCGTTGGCATTCCTAACTTGACTAACAAATTGCCGCACATGAGGTAACACATGTCTTCGATTAAAAGCAAAGCCTGGTTATGTATCTCCTCATTCACCTCGAGATTGGGATTCCCTGAACTGACACGAATTCGATGTAAAATGTCTTCTGACATGTCATCCTTGTACTTGTTCCAAAGTTCACGTGGATTCGATGGAAAGCATGTCGAAATAATGATAGCAAATAATGTGCGTATCTGACTAGGATATGCAGAAACAATTGCTTCAGCGATTGTCATGTCCCAATGAGTATCGTTTTCAAGCAAATTGAGCTGTTGAACGAACATTCACCAGCAACAACCGCAAGTAGAAGCATTCGTCATTCTTCGGATGAATTGTGTAAATGCGACCAAGAGCATCATTAGAACGCACATCCGGATGATCAGGAACTGCATCGCCTTGCATCTTCGAAGGCAACTTACCGTTTGAAAATCACGATCGAAAATAGAATTCCACAGAATTTCGAACGAATCCGCCTGGCAAATCAAACACGCAGTCCAAAATTATCGATTGGATTGATTGTCGATGCTTTCACAATGTCCAATTCATCAAACTGAACTCACCTCATTGAAATCACTTTTCGCTGATGAATTTCAGAACAACTCGTTTGAAAAGAATTAATTAAATCGAATACAAATGTAATAGCCGTATAAAACTGAATGAAAAATGGTGAAAACTCGAAAACAAATGCTGATAAATCACGGCGCACTTAGACCAGAAACTAATGGAAACAACAACAACCCATATCAAATCCGCTTTCTCAAGCTTGGCCAGTTGCAGACAGATGACTATAGACAAATAATATACGGTTGGTATTTTTTCTGTAAACAAACCATTTAGTTTTTATTTTTTTTGAAAAAGTGGTTGTGTATAATTTCGTGAAAATTAAAAATTATCAAATAAAACAAACGATAAAAAAATTATATAGGTATGTATGTATATAACTAATTATTAATTAAAAATTAACAAAAAAAGAAAATTCATCGAAATCAGTCAGTTCGTTCTCGAGATATCATCAAAAAAGCCATTCCATACAAAATATATGAGAAAATGAATTTTCTTCATACATTTTTTTTCGTGAATTTTTCAGATGTTTTAATAGTTATTCTGCTATTCGGGACGGAGACAAATCCAACATATCAAAAATCATAAAAATCGGTCTAGCCGTTCTTGGGTTATAAATGGTGTAACTAACCCGACTTTGTTTTATATAACCAGTAAATCCAACCCTTCAAACCGGTATATTTTTCCCGTAAAGCCAATTTTTACTAAAAAAATTACTTCAAATTTGGCACGACATGAGAGATAAATTAGTACTAACCCGCTAAACAATTTAAGCGAATTCGCAAATACGTCGCATAAGCGTACTATTAACGTATCACATTTTTGCTTTGCACTAATACATTCTTAAACTTAAATAAAGTACAAAAATACCTCGCAAACAAATTTAATTATCATGAGATAGAAACGACATATATGTTTCGTTTTTGCTACAACTAAACGTAACGTTTACGAAGAATTGTATGAGCAAAATACTTCGCTGATGTTTCGTAAACGTAACACCAAATTCCTTTATGAAAATTAGTGGAATTATATAAAGAACGACAACCATTTAGATTTAAGGTCTTGATCGCCATTAAGTATTTTTTGTGTTCATCAATTTTTTTAAATAAATAAATAACTAAGCAAATAATTAATGTCCCAATTTGATTTAGAAAAATATAATTTTTGGCCTAATATTTTTTTATTTTATTTTACCGCCCCGGTTGCACAGTGGTTAGCATACTTGCTTTACGCTCCGGAGGTCCCGGTTTCGATTCCCGGCGGGTGATGAAAAAATCACGGCTGGTTAAGAGTAGGATCAATGAATTAATCACTCGTTATCCATTAATAAAATGATTACGAAACTTCAAAATGAAGCGGCCAATTCCCTCTATGGGATTGTAGCGCCAGCGAAAAAAAAAAAATATTTTTTTAGAATTAGAATAAACAACAAAATTCTCAAGAAACTATAAGTTTTTTAGAAAAGCAAAACTGCAAATCAAAAATTGAAAATGCATAAATATCGATAAAAATGTTACGTTATTATTTCACTAATCACGTGACGTAAATGCACCACCTCAAGCGAAGTGTTTACGAGCTACTAACACATTGAAAACTCCTCGCAAAAAGTCTAATTATCATAGGACAGGAACGACATAACTGCTTCGGTATTGCAACACCAAAGTGTTACGTTTATGAAGAGTTGTATGAACAAAATTCTTCGCTAGTGTTTCGTAAACGTAACACCTTGTTTGACGGGAAGTTATAATTTACCGAATTTTGTGATGTACCTTGAGTATGGCGCGCAACCAATATAGGCAAATTCCGGAATAGTTATTTACGTCACAAGGGCGGTAAATGAGTTATTACAGTACGAGTTCGACGTTTATGGACGAGGCGACGAAGGAGCAGAGTCCAGAATTTTGAACGAGTGCTGTAACGATCATTTAACGTCCGTGTAACGTACAACATTTTATTTCATACTACATGTGACATTAATTCGATTTTTTCATTTAAAATTGAATTTTAATTAAATTTTATTTTCAATCCAAATGCTTTTCAAGTTATCAAGTTACCCTAGTTATTTTTGTTATTTTTTTTTTACAGTCTACTCTACTGTAATAGCTCGTTTACCGGACAATTTTGTTCTCTGACGTAATGATTCATTTCCCGGACTGAAATCAATCACGTAAACATTGATTTTCGGTATAGTATGAAATAAAAGTACTTTCAGATCGAAATACGGAGTAGGCTTAGGTAGATCTTTTTTACATAGTGGCTCAACTTTTTGATCACATGTTTCTACGAAAATATTCTCTCTCATGTCTCTCACTCTCCTTGGGCATGAATAATCCAAGAATACGGAAAAATAAATTCTTTATGGCAGCCTGTGAAAAAAAACACAAAAAACGGTAATTTATTACGTAGTGGATATAAACAAAAGAGAATCGTCGGAAACGGCGTGTTAGTTGAGTAGTAGAATTTTTATTGTGCAGACCGAAATTAAAAGTATTATTTTGCACCCTTAAGTGTCGTTTTTCAATAAATTCCAGCAAGGCAATTTTTTTTTCTCGCAAAATCTATAAATAAAAACAAATCTTAACTGTAGACGCAGATGAAGCAGGTAAATGCAACAAAATCCGCTGAAATTCTGCGACTATAGCAGCAAGGGCAAACACATCGACAAATTTCGCTGAAACCAAAACAACGCTTGAACAAAAAAATCTGCCTGGTCGAAAACAATATAATCACGGAATACCACAAACGCCTAATGTTACGCCAAATTAAACCTGGTATATGTGATATATACACATTAAACAAAAAGCTTCGTCAAAACTATCAAATCGAAGTTTCGGATGAACCAGTCCGCAAACACTTGCGAAAAGCTAGGGTGACGGGCAGGGGACGGGTTAAATTGAAAAACCCGCTTTTAAAAGATAAGCATTAAAAATTAAGGCTGGAATTTGCACGAAAATACCAGAACTTTAGTTTGGAGGATTGGGGAAATGTCGTTTGGTCTAATGAAACAAAAATCAACCGATTCGAGTCAGATAGACGTCAGTGGATATGAAAAACGAAAGGCGAAATCATGGCGGATCGTCATGTCCAGCCGACCTTAAAATTTGGTGGCGGTAATATCATGCTGTCGGGCTGTATGTTAAAAGAGGGAGTAGTCACAGAATTTATGGGAGAATGATGTCACTCAGTTATATAGACATTTTGGAGCGCAAGCTACAGCTTAGATTAGAAAAGTGGTCAGAGACTAAGACTGAAGTGATCTTCCAGCAAGATAATGACGGGTTGGCTACAAAATCTCGGTTTCCAAAATCTCGATATTAAAATCTCGGTTTTAAAATTCCGGATTTCAAAATCTCGGTTTTCAAAATATCGGTTTTCAAAATCTCGGTTCTCAAAAGCACGATTTTGAAAAATTAATTTTTATTTATTCGGGCGGCCCGAATTAATAAAAATTTAGTTTTCAAAATCGAGCTTTTGAGATCCGGTTTGCATTTATGTATCTCTCCTCGTGTTGCGAGTGAATGAGTGTAGGTGTAAGTTTATGTATACACTTATGTGTGTGTTTGTGTTTATGTGTGTGTGTGAGTGTGTGTATTGCGGGTGTGTGTGTGTGTGTGTGTGTTTTTTATTTTTTTATTTTTTTAAAGAAGGTAGATATCCATCATGGACGATGTAGGGGATAACATAGCTATCCACCACAACGGTGTGAGACTCCTACTCACTAAAACCACCTCCTGCATCCTTCCCCCCGGAACAACCGCTAGGTATTACTTCGAAAGGGAAGGAGTCTGTACTAACTGTACGATCACATCTCCCGCTCAACTGTAGGGTACGAGTTACCTTGCTTGGCGACGATGGCGTTCCAACCGTCGCAACTCCCTAATCGTTGTTGTTGCAAAATTTGCTACAGCATTCCATGCTTCTGGGGATGCCAGCATCGCTTCTACTATGTTCTCTGGAGTAATATCAAATTGATCGAGGACTCCAGCAAGCACTTCTCTATCTCCCTGGAACCGTGGACATCCAAAAAACACGTGCTCAGCGTCTTCCGCGGAATCTCTACACGATGGACAGTACGGTGAATCGTCATGCCCAAAACGATTAAGGTATGACCGAAAGCATCCGTGACCTGTTAAGAGCTGTGTTAGATAAAAGCCAACCTCGCCATGCTTACGGTTTATCCACGGGCCTATTTCAGGAATTAGACGTCGTGTCCAATGGCCCTTCTCCGAATGGTTCCAGCGCTGTTGCCAATCAGAAAGAATATCCCCGCTGAACGTTCTTGTGTTGTTTGCTCGCACCATTGATCTATTTGGTGTACCTCCATGGCTATTATTGTATGACTTTTGCCGTTCCGCTGCCAGCAGATCAATTGGGCACATTCCTGCAATGACGCAGGCTGCTTCGTCCGACAGAGTTCTAAACGCACTAATCACTCTAAGTGCGCAGCTACGATATACTGAGTTAGAACTACGACGATAGGATGGCACCTGCAGCGCTTGAGCCCATATAGGGGACGCATAGAGCATTATGGATGTTACGACACCGACTAATAATCTTCGTCGTCCTTGACTTGGCCCGCCGACATTCGGCATTATACGAGAGAGAGCCTTGCTAGCTCTGGCTGATTTCTCACTGACATACTTTATGTGCTCCTTGAATGGTAACCTTGCATCGATTTGTACCCCAAGATACTTTATCGAGGGTTGCGAGAGAATCGTATGTGTTCCGATTCTAATGGAAATCGTCTCCAGTACCTTTCTGCTGGTTATGAGCACCGCTTCCGTTTTTTGTTCCGCCAGCCGCAACCCAACTGAGTCAAGCCATTGTTGGATTATATCCACCGTGTCACTACAAATGTTTTCCAGCTCTTCCTTGTACTTTGAAACTGCTACGATGGCGATATCATCGGCAAACCCAACTACCGTCGCCTCCTCAGGGACCTGGAGTGTGAACACATCGTCGTACATAATATTCCAAAGCATTGGACCGAGTACAGATCCCTGCGGGACCCCGCATGTAACTGTATACTCCTTGCACCCTTCAATCGTGCGGTACTGCAAAGTGCGGTCTATAGTTACGTGGTGGACATATAAATGCCGTAACTTTTGTGTACAGTATAATTGTAGAAATAAACCACGTACACCAATTTTTACTTTTGTATTAACCAAATATTTATTATTCACAAATTTATTTTATTATTATAAACTTAGTATAATTTATTATTAATCACCACCATAAAATAGAACCGCGAAATAAATGTAAATTATGAGCGTTACAATTGATCGCATAAGAACCAAATATTTTTCACCGATTGATATGTTGAAAAAAAAAATAAATTTTAAGCGTCTTCTTTGAATGATTGTAAACGAGCGAATGATTACCAAGTAGAAACGAAGTAAATGGAGCGGATGAATAAAAAACGTCAAAATGAATTATTCTGTTTTTGTTTAGTGTTGCCACGTAATATAAATGAAAATGAATTATGCTTGTTGTTCGTTGGTAAAAATAGGTGCGTTCTTTTTGTTGTGTTAAGCTCGCGTGTGAACTGGTCTGTAGCGATGAGTGAATGTAAAATGTGTGAATGAGTGTTTGAGTGTATTGAATGTGAGTAATTAAACGAGTTGAATATTTCTTGTGAATAAGTGAATGATGAGTGAGTCGCTACAGGACTCCCCCGCGAGTGATTGCCCCCTCCCTAGGGAATGATTGTAGGATTGGAAGCTATACGGACGGTTTTATGAACCCGATGGCTTGGTGTTTGCTCAGCCGAACTAAGTATTCCGTAAGCTGGTTTAAGTCGATCGATTGAAATATTGGAATTTTTTCCATTAATCGATACGATGAAATGTTTCCTAAGTCTGCGTATAACTTGATACGGACCTTCATAGGGAGGAGTTAATCCCGTGCGAACCTTGTCTGTTCTTATGAAAACAAAATCGCAGTTGCTGAGCGATTTCGGAACAAATACGTCATCTTGTTTGGATTGACGTGGTGCTTTAGGTATAAGGTTACGCATGGTTTGTCGCAGTTGGTCGATGACTGTGTCGGTAGTTGGAATTGGTGAAGGAGGATTTTCGATAAAGAATTCACCGGGTAGTTTGATGGTTTGACCGTAAACTAATTCTGCCGGTGAGCACTTAAGATCTTCCTTCACTGTTGCTCGGATCCCAAGTAGTATGATTGGTACTTCCGAACTCCAGTTTATCGTGTTGCCTCTGGCCATCAATGCGGCTTTGAGTTGCCGATGGAAGCGTTCGACCATGCCATTGGCTTGCGGATGATAAGCCGTTGTGCGTATCCGATGTGAGCCAAGGAGTTTTGTTAACTCGGTGAAAAGCTTGGACTCAAATTGCGTTCCTTGATCGGTTGTGATATTAAGGGGTACGCCGAATCGTGATACGTAGTTATTGACAAAAGTGGTGGCAATGGTTGTAGCAGACATATTGGTCATGCAGTATGCTTCAGGCCATCGAGTGAAACGATCGACACAAGTGAGTAAGTATGAGTATCCATTAGATGGTGGAAGTGGTCCTACGATGTCTATATGGATATGCTCAAATCGACCAGGTGGAATTTGAAATTGTCCATGAGGTGATTTTGTGTGCCGTTGAACTTTGGCACGTTGGCAGGATAAACAAGACTGAGCCCATTGGTTTACGTCTTTGTTTATACTGGGCCAAAAGTAGCGAGCTGTGATCAATTTACGAGTTGCACGGACTCCAGGATGTGAAATGTTGTGTAGTGTATTGAATACGGTGCGACGGAGTGAGTCTGCGATGTATGGGCGATTCTTCCCATCTGCGATTTCGCAAACTATTTCGAGGCCAGGTAGTTTGAAAAGCTTAAGTTCCATTGATGAACTATTGTGACATTCGGAACCAGAAAGTAAATTCTGAAGTTCTAGGTCTGCTTTTTGTGCGTTTGCAATTATTTGTAAGTCGATGTGTGTGTCGACTGCGGCCATTTCATTGTCGGTTGTTCGCGATAGTGTATCTGCGACAACGTTGTCGTGTCCGTGAACATGCTGAATGTCCGTGGTAAATTGACTGATGTAATCGAGGTGGCGAGATTGCCTCGGATTACGTTCAGTTTTAGACTGAATTGCCCGTGTCAGAGGCTTGTGGTCGGTGTAAATGGTGAAATCCCGACCTTCGACAAAATATCGGAAGTGTTTGACTGCCTGATAAATTGCCAGTAATTCCCTATCGAATGCAGAATATTTCTTTTCGGCATCAGAGAGTTTCTTGGAGAAGAATCCCAGTGGTTCCCAACACTCGTTATTGTACTGTTGTAGTACAGCACCGACAGCAGTATTTGACGCGTCAGTGGTTATGCTGAGCTTTGAGTCGCTCAGTGGGTGTGCCAGAAGTGTTATCTGGGCCAATTCAGCTTTAAGTGACGTGAATGCTTGTTGACATTCGTCAGGCCAAGTGAAATTCTTGGCTGTCTTGGGCTTTTTAAGTAAAGCTGCCAAGTGGCTGTGAATTGGTGCGAGTGTTTGAGCGAGTTTTGGAATGAATCGGTGGTAGTAATTTACCATACCGACAAATCGCTGTATACCTTTTATTGAAGTAGGGGCTGGGAAATCCCTAATGGCATTAATTCGTTCTTCAGACGGCAGAATACCATTAGGTGTAATCTTATGGCTGAGGAAGTCAAGAGTAGATACGCCAAAGACGCACTTTGAGCTCTTGATGTGAACGTCAAACTGTGTTAGCCTTTGAAAAAGTTGTTCGAGGTGCAGTTTGTGTTGTTCCTCAGATTTAGATGCAACAAGAATGTCGTCAATGTAGACGAAAACGAAGTCTAAATCACGAATGACTTCGTTCATAAATCTCTGGAACGTTTGAGCGGCATTGCGTAAGCCGAATGGCATTCGAGTGAATTCGAATAGGCCAAACGGTGTTGTGATTGCCGTTTTATGGACGTCCTCAGGTGCGACGGGAATTAAATGATATGCTCTGACAAGATCAATCTTGGAGAATATATTGCATCCATTTAAGTGCATGGAGAAGTTTTGAATGTGGGGTATCGGGTAGCGATCCGGTGTTGTCACCGTGTTTAAACGCCGATAATCCCCACATGGTCTCCAATCTTGATCTTTTTTCTTCACCATGTGAAGTGGACAAGAGACGGGAGATGCAGACGGCCTACAAATCCCTAATTCCACCATATGCTGGAATTCTGTTTGAGCGGCTTTATGTCTCACTTGATCTAGCCGACGTGGTCTTGAAACGGGCAGATGGCCTGCTGTAACGATGTGATGAACCACGTTGTGTCTAACTGGTAAGTTGTAATTTGGCTCTGCTGTAAGTGATGAGAAATTCTTAAGCAGAGTGGCATAACCGTTGTTGACTGCATAATGGATCGGAGTTGGAGTGTTATCACGAACCATTGTGGCATTGATTGACAGCTTAGTCGCTGAATCAACCAGCCTTTTGTTCTTTAGGTCAACAAGGAGGCCAAACTTACACAGGAAATCGGCGCCAATAATCGGACGATTCACATCAGCTAAAATGAATGCATGAGTGAATTTTCTCTTAAGTCCGATGTCCACCTGAAGCAATTTTGTGCCGTAGGTGTGGATTGTGGTATTATTGGCAGCCGATAAGACTAGATCTGGGTCGCGTTTCGAGAATGAAAACGCTCCCTTGAAAAATTGAGCTGGAATAACCGAAAGGTCAGCGCCAGTGTCTATTAGAAATGTGAATTTATTGTGATTGTCGTGTATGAAGAGACGACCTAATTTATGGGTGTGGGATGTTGTCATCTCTACCCGTTGAGTGACTCGTTTTTTGAATGGGTGATGTCCACATCCATGCTGGATGCGGATGTTTTCTTGAAATTACATGGTGCTACACATTTTCGCGCCGCCGCCCCGAACCTCCAATGAAACCAGCATTTGTCGTATTGGCGGGTGTTGCTTGGGCTTCTCGAGTAGGAGCTGCGTCGGGACCCTGTTTGCGCCGAATTTTGTCGACCTCTTGAACGGCTACGGTTTCTATTGTTGAACAATGAATTCAATCTTGACTCAATTTTCGTAAGTCGATCTTCGACTGTGGCGCTGTTTGAAGTGGTCGCAGTTGGCGGTCGATAGGAATCCGGACGGACGGCGGCTCTTGATTGTCTTGTAACCGCGGAAATATTCTGATTGCTGTTCATCGCGGCATACAATCTATCAGCTGTGGTAGCGAGTGTATCCAGATCTTGTGTGTCAGGCTGTGCCAACAGTGCTATTCGGATTATCTCCGGCATCCGTCGCACCCATAACGATTTTATTACTTTATTTGTGAATTGTGTGCCAGCTAGATTTTTAATATGGCGGAGTGCCTCTGATGGCCTTCTGTCTCCTAAATTTTGATTTGATAGGAGTGTTTCGAGCTTGGATTCATCTGAAGGCATCAGACGTGTGAGCAGGGCCGTTTTCAGAGATTCATACAAGTTCGCCTCCGGCGGGTCCGCTAAAATGTCGGACACTATTTCGCACGCCTGGGGAGAAAGTGCAGACAAAAGGCTTACAAATTTTTCTTTGTCCGTTTTTATGCTCGTGATTCTGAATTGTAGCTCCGCCATGTTAAACCATGTCTTTGCATTTTCCATCCAGAATTGCTGGAGTTTGATCGAACGAGAGATGGCCTCCGCCTCGTGTTTGATTGTTTGGGGAGTCATTTCCTCTTCGTTATCGGACATGGCAATTGATTTTTATTGAATTACGTTGTGATAATTTGTTATGACACTTCACTAACCCGAAACCGAATAATAGCGTTCAATATGTAAAAATACCCGAATGGAGTTTTATGGTAAATAAAGTAAAGAACAATTGAAGAATAAAAAAAATAGATTTAAATTAATAATGGAATGGTTACCATGTGCAAAGTTTAAGTGATAAGGGCCCTTGTGGCCGACGAGATACCCCCGAATTACGGAACGAGCGTGTTACCTCGTATTGGGGGGGCTCGTTAAAATGTTTATAATCTTTGAATAATAATGATAATAAAATTAAATGTTGCTTCAAAGAAGACGTCGGCGTGAGGAATCGAACAAAACAGTAAGAAACAATTTATAGATTAATTCGAAATGTAACCGAATATGGTGGTGAAAAATTTACATGTGGTTTAACCGTTTATGAAAGGTAGCCAAAAAAAATTTTAAATATAATTATCAAATGTGAATATGTATGGATATATAATAATAATTTAATATGTTTCAAGATCCAAAAAAAAAACTTTTCTTGTTTAATTATTATTGAAATTTAAGTTGAATAAAAAAAAAGAAAAAAAAATGAAGAACTTAGCTTAGTTATTTAGTTGCTATTGTTGTTATTGCTGATCCCGTTGCTGCTGCTTCTGCTACTTCTGGTTGTTGTTCCTGTTGGTGCTGTCTGCTATGGTTGTTTTGTTTCGTTGAATTTGTAAAAACGTGCGTATATGATTTTTCGAAAATATTCCTTTGTATTTTGTTATTGTTGTATTAAAATACTCAAATGTAACCGTCGATATATTTATTTATTTGTATTTATAATATTCGCTGTTGAATGTTTTATTGCAATTGCGTATATTTTGCTCGTCGAAATTATATTCGCGTTTTGTCGCTGTTTTTATGTCCGCGACTGTTACGCGTCACTTTGCACTTATTTTCAAAAATATTCCGCTGTATTTTGTGATTGTTGTATTGAAATTCCTCAAATGTAACCGCCGATATATTTATTTATTTGTATTTATAATATTCGCTGTTGAATGTTTGATTGCAATTGCGTATAGTTTGCTCGTCGAAATTATATTCGCCTTTGCTGTCGCTATTTTTATGTCCGCGACTGTTACGCGTCACTTTGCACCTGTTTTCAATGGTTGATACAAACAATATTTTGTAATGGCGATGATGTTGGATTTTTTTTTATATGTATTTTGCTCGTCGTTTATGTTGAAATGGATATGTGGAATAATTTGAGAATGAGAAAAAAAAATGTTATTTTTATGTCCACTTTTGTTGTTGTATATGTGATAAAGAACAATATGTACGTACCTTTGTACTTGGTACGGATTGCGGATTAATTTATCCTTGATTAATTCCGTACCAAGTGTATTGTAATTTATGTAATTTATAAAATTGTTATCCGTAAACACGGACGTCGGAGGTCACCAATATAGTTACGTGGTGGACATATAAATGCCGTAACTTTTGTGTACAGTATAATTGTAGAAATAAACCACGTACACCAATTTTTACTTTTGTATTAACCAAATATTTATTATTCACAAATTTATTTTATTATTATAAACTTAGTATAATTTATTATTAATCACCACCATAAAATAGAACCGCGAAATAAATGTAAATTATGAGCGTTACAATTGATCGCATAAGAACCAAATATTTTTCACCGATTGATATGTTGAAAAAAAAAATAAATTTTAAGCGTCTTCTTTGAATGATTGTAAACGAGCGAATGATTACCAAGTAGAAACGAAGTAAATGGAGCGGATGAATAAAAAACGTCAAAATGAATTATTCTGTTTTTGTTTAGTGTTGCCACGTAATATAAATGAAAATGAATTATGCTTGTTGTTCGTTGGTAAAAATAGGTGCGTTCTTTTTGTTGTGTTAAGTTCGCGTGTGAACTGGTCTGTAGCGATGAGTGAATGTAAAATGTGTGAATGAGTGTTTGAGTGTATTGAATGTGAGTAATTAAACGAGTTGAATATTTCTTGTGAATAAGTGAATGATGAGTGAGTCGCTACAGGTCTTTAAAATAGCTGGAGATTACCCGCTTGATGTAACAAGGCACATTCCTGATATTAAGGCCGTTCATAATATGTTCCCATTGTGCTGTGTTAAACGCATTTTTAATATCCAGCGTAACAATAGCGCAGTATTTTTTACGGCCTCCTTTCCATCTGCTGCCGCTGATGGCGTCTTCTGCCAGCCTGGTAACGAGCTGAATAGCATCAATAGTTGAACGCTCTTTGCGGAACCCATATTGGTTATGGGCAAGGTCTCCAGATGATACGATAGCTTCTTCTAACCGATTACCGAGCAGCCTTTCAAGTAATTTCCCCGCTCCATCTAACAGACAGATTGGGCGAAATGATGAAGGATCTTCCGAGTGCCCTTTACTCTTTGGGGTCAGTATCAGCATCTGCATCTTCCAAATATCTGGGAATGTTCCTTCTCTTAAGCAAGAATTATACACCTCCAGAAATTCTTCAGGTTTTTCTAGAATCGCAGCCTTTAAAGCAACATTTGGTATATAGTCCGGTCCTGGCGCTTTCTTGTTGGGAATTCTCCTAGAGGCGGACATTAGTTCCTCAATCGTGAATAGCGGAACTTCGTCCACTTCAATGGCACTCGAGTGAATAGTCACTGGTTTGCGGGGAAACAAGGAAGATACTATATTATCCATTACAATGGGACATGTTGGTGCTAAACCTTATGCAAGTTTAAGCTTGGACATTACCATCTTGTAGGGCCTACCCCATGGGTCATCTTCAACCTCATCACAGAGGGATTTCCAGCATCGCCGCTTGCTTTGTTTAATGGCCACCTTAAGCGCACCCCGTGCTTCTCTGTATATTTTTTGTAGGCTGGGAGAGGAACTGGTGTTTCTACCCCGCTGGGAAATGCGCCTAGCACGATTGCACTTTCGCCGGAGCAATGCAATTTCCTCATTCCACCAGTAGGCCGGTGGTCGTCTCGGGTTTAACCTTCTTTTAGGCATTGTAGCGTTACATGCACTGGTAATGCTGCCTATTAACTGGGATGCCTTGGTGTTAGCGGTGCCCGTAAGGTTAGAGTCACGGAGCATAAACCTGAAGATGTCCTCATCGAAAGCATTTGTCTTCCATCCCGCAATTTGTATACTATTACTTGGGCGTATTCCATGGAGCTCACACAGGATGGCCTGGTGGTCACTGTGCGTGTAAAAGTCGCAAACCTCCCAAGTTATTCCTCTCCTCCAGAGAGATTCGCTAAAAAACGTTAGGTCTATAATAGAACCAGCATTACCCCTGCTGAATGTATATGCGGAGCCGGTGTTGCACAGGACAACATTCAGAACAGAAAAAGCCTCCAGGAGGGCTTGGCCCCTTCTATTTGTTTGGGCGCTACCCCACTCCGTAGCCCACGCGTTGAAGTCTCCCGAAATAACTGCGGGACTATGATCTCTTACATCCAGGACCAAGCAATCTAAGAAGTGGATGAATTGCTCGATTGGCTCATTTGGAGGGGCATAACAACTGAAGATATGTGTTCCATTAATTTTTGCTCGAACATATCCGCGGATACTCTGCTGGCTTTCTTGAATAACCAAGCCAGAGCATGCCCAGATTGCTGCCTTGCCACTATGATCACTCACCCATGCAGCATCATCCAAATGTTTGTACTGTTCACATAATATTGCAACGCCTGGCTTCAATTCATGTATAGTCTGCCATAGGAGGTTCTGGGCAGCCTCACAGAGGTTTAAGTTTAGCTGAAGCAGCTTCACCTTCTATGATTGTTCCCTATCACCAACCGCCGTGCTGGGCAATCACCCCTACCGGTGATGTGAGTTGATACCCCATTTCCTGTACGGCAGAATGCACACTGCGGTTCGTGTATACAATCTTTTGCCTTGTGGCCGGCTCTGCAACACCTAAAGCAAAGGTTTAATAGGTCGACTTCGCTCTTGCATGTGGCCGCTCTGTGACCTGGCCTTCAGCATTTAAAGCATCTCACTGGGCTAACTACTTCACGTATACGGCACCTAACCCAGCCTATACGGATTCTGCCAACACTAGTCATCTTATGAGCTATAGGCGTAGGTATTTTGACGACCGCTATCTACGTACCTCTGTGCGCAGGTCTAAGTCCAGTCTCTATTGCGTTAAAGACGTCTCCCTTCGTTGTTACCTCGTCAATATCCCATATCTCCAGTGTAATCTCATCGGTATCGGCAAGAGTCGCCACCTCTAGTTTACCGTCAAGGTACGTCTCAAATTTACCGCGCATCGTATCAAGGTTGGCACTACCGCACGCCGACTTCTGCATTCTCAGCAATAGATAACCCTTCTCGGTTTTATGAACACGGGCCACACTATTTCCGACACTCTCCAAGGCAGGATCTATTTTTATGCCTTTCAAAACCTCCGCGAACGAAGCTGGACTAGTGGTTTTGATCATCAGTGCGGCGGGCCTCGAAGGTCTTCCGTGGCGCTTCCTTGGCTTTCTCCCTACCACCTGCCACTCATTTGTTACTTGACTCCCACGAATCTCCTCAGACCTTTTGTTTGTGTCCAGTGTAACAGATGCACCCACGCTTCGGCTCTCTTGGTCGTCCACGGGCTTTGCAAACTGCATTTTCTTTACCTTCTTTCCCGTTCTCTGAGGGCTATCAGCTGTATCAAGAGGTGAAAGACAACTTAATTGCCTCTTACTGGCTGGAGTAGCCTGGTACAATTCTCCAGCCGTTTCGTCTTGGACAGCGTACTCCGTTTGCACAGCGACATCAGCACCGTCCCTTGTTCTGAGCGTTGCTTGCCGGGATGCAGATTTTAAGAGACCAACGATCCTCCTTATTTCGTGGTGGACGTTGTTTTTTCCCTTTATGAACTCTGCCAGTTCATCGATGTGCCTGCTCATGCGCTCCGTTAGGTCAACCTTCCTTGCTACCTGAGGAGCATCCGAATCACTAATATCCGGTGCTGAACCAGTCCTTGTGTGCCCGTGAGTTATTGAATCAGACTTAGGCGAATGGGATAGCTTACTCCTCTGCTCGAAGGGATTAACGCTCACCCCTGGGGTAGTAGTAAAACTTGTAGTTCTATCTGCAACAACAGCCAAGTTCCCAACTGCTGAAGCATTGCGGTCGCTGGATCTCGACGGTGTTGAGCCCGCTTGCTCACTCAACAATTCCGCCGGTACTGAATTTCCGAGTCCCTGCACCGTAATAATCTTTCCCCCTTCGTGAACCATGATGGTTTTTTTAGTTAGGGTGTCCTTCCCCTAGCATTTTATACCTACTGCCAGGTAAAAAATTCAGCCGCCTCTAACATGAGGAGCAGACGCTGTTTGAAGCCGCACCTCCTGGTGAACAGACGCTTCTTGCAAGTTTTGGTCCACGAGTGGTATTTTATTTCCCACTTACCCGCCGATGTACCGGTGAGGGCATTCCCCTATCCGCCACCTGGGGACGCGCCCGATAGAAGACTTGCAACTCCCACGGGTGTGTGTGAGTGTGTGTATTTGCGGGTGTGTGTGTGAGTGTGTGTGTGTTTTTTATTTTTTTTAAGGAAGGGGGAAAATGCTTTTACGCAGTACCAGTACCAGACCATCTCATGTCCTGAACCGGCGTATGTGGGACTCGGCCAAGCCAATACCCACTAAAAACCGTGTGGCGAATGCCAACTATTATCCGATATAGTGAGGAACAGAAAAGAAAAAAAATAATAAAAATTAACAATAAAATAAGAATTTGGAAGAAATTATTATACGAATAAAACAAAATAAAAATGTTGGTGACGTTTCATAATTTAAATTATATTGCATTATATTGAGTCACTGTATTTGAATTTAATAACATGCATAATTGTACAAATTAGATTTAAGTAAATAATGTAAAATAAATTGGTAGGAAGAAAAATTTGGGGTGGTATTGGTGAAACGATTGAATTTTTTTTGGTTGGATGTCGGATGAAGAAAAAATGGGAGAAACTGATAAGCCGGAGAACGAACAAGTACAAATAGAAATAAAATTAAAATTAATAAATAAATATTTAAGAAAGTGTTAATCAAACTAAAATTAATATTAAAATAAATTAATAAACATTTTTTTTTAAATCGAAGTGCTAATCAGTGCAGATATCAAAGCTGCAATTTTTCTTTGAGATTATTGTCATACGATCATCCGTAATTATCTACTGTAAAATACAGACAGTAGAACGTACATATTATAACCGGCGTTAGATGATCAGCGGTATTTGAAAAAAAAAAATGATCGAATTTTTTTTTCAATGAATTGGATAATAATAAGGATGATAGAATGCCAAATTGTCCTGAATAATATTTGCTGATAATAATAAATAAAAATAATAATCCGTATCTACGAAAATTTAAGCAACTTTAATTCACCGGCAAAATAATTCATATTGGTAAATAAGAATCCTGAATCATCAATCAGCTGATTAACAAAAAAAGTACAACGGAGAAATTGGTGATTTCATTGGTGGTAATAACAGTGGTAAATATGCAGTGTCCCAACAACAGAGTAACAGTCTCCCGCTGTTTTCTACTCGTTATTAGGACTGCCTCCGTCTTGTGTTCCGCCAGAAGCAAACCCACTGATGAGAGCCACCGTCGGATAATAGCAATGGACTCGTTAGCCACCAGGGTGATGTCCTCCAGGTGCTTGTTCGTCACCACTAATGCAATGTCATCAGCAAAACCAATAGTTTTAGCACCATGTGGCAGTTCTAGTCTGAGCACAGTGTCGTACATAACGTTCCACAGTAAAGGTCCGACGACCGAGCCCTGCGGAACACCGCCTGTGACCTTGTACATCCTGTTAGCTTCATCTGTTTGGTACGTCAAGATCCGATCCTTAAAATAATCCTGAATGATTGCCCTAATGTACATCGGTGCTCTCAGTAATTGAAGGGCCTTCAAGATACAACCCCACCTCGCTGAGTTGAAGGAGTTTTTTATGTCCAGAGTTACAATAGCGCAGTACTTCTTGGTCTCTCCATCGTGTTCCTGCGATAGCCTCGCTAGCCATTCCTACGACTTTTCTAACCGCATCCACAGTAGAGCGTGCCTTCCTGAACCCATACTGGTTTTCCGATGGGCCTTAGTATTCCTCGATAAAGGTTTCTAGTCGATTGCATATGATCTTCTCCAGCACTTCCCTGCCGTATCCAGCATACAGATCAGGCGATACGATAATGACTCAGTTGTTGGTTTACCGATGGGCGATTACGCGTCGACTACTAATTTTTACGCGAATGCGTCGACAACTTGTCGACAACGTCGACTATTCGTAGACAACGTCGACAACTTTTTTATGCCTGCAGTCGAAATATTTAGTAGCCGCTTCTTCTTCTATTTTTAGATAGATGTCACTAGCTGAATAGATATTTTAAATTTATTCCCAATATTTTTATTTTAAAAATTGAGTGTACAAATTTGAATTATGTCGAATTGTTGATGTAATTATCATAATATATAAGTATTTTAGTAATTGTGCATAATTTATTCTATATTGTTGTATAGAATCCAATGAAAAATAACTATGCTAGTCACTTAGTCAGTTCATGAACCAATGAGTAATTTATGTTATTTATTATCAAAATGTAACCTTTTTTTGATCCCTAGGTTAATTAGACAATGATTTATTTATTAACAAACAGCAACATGATCAGACCGGCTAAATAAATGAGGAAATTAATCATTTCGTAGGTTGTCGACGTTGTCTACGTTGTCGACGCCAAAAACGCAAAAAATCGCGAGGTAATCTACGTAATAGATTATGCGTCGACAACCGCGTAGATTACATCACGTAATCTACGTCGCCCATCTCTGCAGCACGAGCCGCTGTCGTTTCCAACAATCAGGGAAAACTCCTTCCTTAAGACACTTGTTGTATACTTCAAGGATCATATCTGGGCGGGTTACTATGGCCGTCCTTAGCGCAGAGTTGGGCATTCCGTCCGTGTGCGTTGGTGTGTGTGTGTGTGTGTGTGTGTGTGTGTGTGTGTGTGTGTATGTGTGTGTATGTGTGTGTGTGTGTGTGTGTGTGTGTGTGTGTGTGTGTGTGTGTGTGTGTGTGTGTGTGTGTGTATGTGTGTGTGTGTGTGTGTGTGTGTGTGTGTGTGTGTGTGTGTGTGTGTGTGTGTTGATGTGTGTGTGCCCCTTCTCGGAACACCTTCGAGTTTACAGCTCCTTACTGACGCTGAGTGTTGGCTGATGGCAGCACGTTTGGAGGTGTTCCTATCGTTTATGCGCCACCTTTTCACTATTCTTGGAAAAATTGAGCATGAGATCGTTCCGCTACTTGTTTGTATTATGAGTTCAAAAAGTCAAGTGTGGAATATAAATTTAAATACTTTAACCCTCTAATGCATATATAATTTAACAAAAATAAAAAAACATTTTTATTTATTTCCACCAAACTTAATTGACTAAAAATATTAGAAACCATTCAAAAACCGTTATTAGCAAAATATTTAGACATACAATAGAAAAAAAAAACCAAGATTTTTAAAATCGCAATTTTTAAAACGAGATATAAAATACCGAGATTTTGTAAACCGAGATTTTTAAAACCGATATTTCGAGACGCTCCCGATAATGACCCTGAACATACTGCAAAAGCCACATTGAAATGGTTTGCGGACAATAATTACCATCTGTTGGATTGGCCACCACAATCACCCTTATTTAGGGAATCCTTAGAAATGGTTTGGCAGAACATGAGACTGAAGCAGAGAACCTCAAAGAATTACGGAGCAGAGTGAAGAGGGCATGGTCCACAATCACACGGGATCAGTGTTTCAGGCTAATTTCTAGTATGCCTAACAGAATCCAGGCAGTTATCAAGGCTAAAGAGGGCTACACGAAGTACTTAAGTATAAAACTAAGCCTGAATACGTATGCACAACTAATTGATCACAAGAAATTTTAATGATTTTTTTTTTTTTTTTTTGATATTTTACTAAACTTCGGAAAATCTTAACTTATTTTATAGATTAAGATATTAAAAAATGTGAAAACTGATAAAAAAAAACTCATCATTTTATGCCAACTGTACTTATCTTGGGCCTTATTAGCTTTCTAATTGCATGTTTACCCATTAACATTAGCGCCACCTCTACAATTCAAGGCCATAATACAACCTCTACTAAAAATAGGTGCACAATCGTAGAAAAACAATATTTCATGTAAATTGTCTTAATGTGAATGTCACAAAGTCATTATTTTTCGCTGCGTGTGACGATGCCTACTGCCTACATATTACATAAAATTAAAAAGTTAAGTTTTTTATTTTTTACTTTTCTTCTTATACATAATTATTACCAACTTGTTTTGTAATTTGTGTTGTATACATTTGGGTATACTTCAAGATAATTTCTTAATTTATGACTTTATGATTTGTCGTTTATGCTGTTAAAAAAAAGAACGAAAATTATGTGCTCCTGAAAAATTGATTTCACCCATCCTCAGTCGTGTGTTGCGAAATCAACGAAAACTTTTGTGCTATTTGGTTGGTATATTTACCGAAAACTTTTAAACTCACGTACTAACCTACTTACAATAAAAATAAATAAAAATTATTTCGGGGGAAAACTTTTCATGAGTTTTTTGTGATAAATTTTCATCATCGCAAAAAGGCCAAACCCATTTTATATTAAGTTATTTAGGGGTCCATACAAGAATAGAACCGAAAATAGGTTCATATACAGCATCAGCCATTTGGCTCTATACCTACTTATGTAAGCTTTCGAAGGTACTCGTATCCATGTACATAAAAAACGTGACACCTTAAATTGTTTGATAATTTTTTCGGATACCTACCTCTAAAAATATTATATGTTGTGTTTTGTTAGAATGAATGTCACAGTTTCAATGTCTTATACATGTAGGCGCAAAACACAAAAATATAATTACTAGAATTTAAGCTTAACGGATATACCAAAGTAATAAAATGTTTATATTTGACAAGATTTGGATTTTCCCTCAATGTAAATGAAATTTATGGATTTCCGGTATGGTATGGACGATTACGTACAAAAAAACTTTTGTATATATAATTTCTATATAGCCTAAAAGAAAGAAAAGTGTTAGGCTACACATACAATGTTTACAGACTAAAATAGAAAATAACTCAAGAATAGAGATCATGTATCTTTTGGGGCTTACATGGAGATTATATTTTGGGATGGGAATTCAATTTTGTGTAGAGAATTAAATTTCTGTTTTGGAATATATTAAAAAAGTGTTTTAGTTATCCTTCCTAGTACATATCTATGTATATTCTAAAAGTATAAAAGTAAAATATGCAAACTAAATTATTACGATAAAAAAACCCAACTCAAATACGAAATTTGCTATTACAATGCCATGCAATAAGTGTTTTGTCAGAGAGACAAACATATTCTGTAAGATTCGTATTGTATATGCTATATGTTGGCGACCGAAAGGTGGTAATGTTGCACTGTGGAGTTAAAAGTTAGTATATTGTGCTGTAATATCGGAGAGGATGCTAGTTCCATCGACAGATTTGAAGATAACTGTGAAAACATTGTAAATAACACTCAATAACCTCGGGTATCTCCGTTGAACGCAAACAACTAAATAATCATTCACTAAATACAAGCAATATTCTTTTATCTGTATAACTCCAAGAATTTCACCTGTTGTTACGTTTAGTAATAGTCATCTTTTCCATAAGTTCACCCTAAATGTAAGGGCCACACTTAAACATTTTTATACGGCATACTCCCATTTACTCTTCTATTAAAATGAGTTCCATAACCCAATTCCAATTTCATGCACAAATTTATTTTCAGAAGCAGCGGTTTCATGCGGAGTTGCTAGACTCCCATCGGGCCCGTCCCCAGGTGGCGGATAGGAGGAAACCCTAACCAACTTGTCAGCGGGTAGACGGGAAATAAAATACCATTCGCGGACCAAAACTAGCTAAGGGTGGTTCCCTAAATATAATAACCACTATGGGGGACCACTAAAGAAAACTTTACGGTGCAGGAATCAGATATATTGTCGCAGTTAGTGGCTGCTACGAATTTGGGAATGAATCAATGCCCGGAATGAATAAACGAAAATACTCTGTGTGCGGATGAAAAGAGAAGGGACTATTGCTCGACTAATATCACCTAATCATTAACATTAATAGACTAACTGAAATTTAAATGCCACTTTCTGGGTTGGAAATTTACAGGTCTCAACGCCTATTAATAGCGGTATCGACCATCGAAATCGGAGCACAATTGCAGATTTTCGATTTTTCTGGCTCTGAATTTGTGGGCTATAGTTCAGTTGATTTTCAATAAAATTGAATTTTCTGCGAAATGTGTAGAAATATGCGGGCGAACCAAATGACCGTTGTCATGACGATTACAGGTCTCAACGCCTATTGATAGAGGTATCGACCATCGAAATTGGAGCACAATTGCAGATTTTCGATTTTTCTGGCTCTGAATTTGTGGGCTATAGTTCAGTTGATTTTCAATAAAATTGAATTTTCTGCAAAATGTGTAGAAATGTGCAAGCGAATCAAATGACCGTTGGCATGACGATTACAGGTCTCAACGCCTATTGATAGAGGTATCAACCATCGAAATTGGAGCACAATTGCAGATTTTCGATTTTTCTGGCTCTGAATTTGTGGGCTATAGTTCAGTTGATTTTCAATAAAATTGAATTTTCTGCGAAATGTGTAGAAATATGCGGGCGAACCAAATGACCGTTGTCATGACGATTACAGGTCTCAACGCCTATTGATAGAGGTATCAACCATCGAAATTGGAGCACAATTGCAGATTTTCGATTTTTCTGGCTCTGAATTTGTGGGCTATAGTTCAGTTGATTTTCAATAAAATCGAATTTTCTGCAAAATGTGTAGAAATGTGCGGGCGATCCAAATGACCATTGGCATGACGATTACAGGTCTCAACGCCTATTAGTAAAAGTATTGACCATCGAAATCGAAGCACATATGCAGATTTTCGATTTTTCTGGCTCTGAATTTGTGGGCTATAGTTCAGTTGATTTTCAATAAAATTGAATTTTCTGCGAAATGTGTAGAAATATGCGGGCGAACCAAATGACCGGGGGCATGACGATTACAGGTCTCAACGCCTATTGATAGCGGTATCGACCATCGAAATCGGAGAACAATTGCAGATTTTCGATATTTCTGGCTCTGAATTTGTGGGCTATAGTTCAGTTGATTTTCAATAAAATTGAATTTTCTGCAAAATGTGTAGAAATGTGCGGGCTATCCAAATGACCGTTGTCATGACGATTACAGGTCTCAACGCCTATTGATAGAGGTATCAACCATCGAAATCGGAGCACAATTGCAGATTTTCGATTTTTCTGGCTCTGAATTTGTGGGCTATAGTTCAGTTGATTTTCAATAAAATTGAATTTTCTGCGAAATGTGTAGAAATATGCGGGCGAACCAAATGACCGTTGGCATGACGATTACAGGTCTCAACGCCTATTGATAGAGGTATCAACCATCGAAATCGTAGCACAATTGCAGATTTTCGATTTTTCTGGCTCTGAATTTGTGGGCTATAGTTCAGTTGATTTTCAATAAAATTGAATTTTCTGCAAAATGTGTAGAAATGTGCGGGCGATCCAAATGACCGTTGGCATGACGATTACAGGTCTCATCGCCTATTGATAGAGGTATCAACCATCGAAATCGGAGCACAATTGCAGATTTTCGTTATTTCTGGCTCTGAATTTGTGGGCTATAGTTCAGTTGATTTTCAATAAAATTGAATTTTCTGCGAAATGTGTAGAAATGTGCGGGCGAACCAAATGACCGTTGGCATGACGATTACAGGTCTCAACGCCTATTAGTAGAGGTATCGACCATCGAAATCGAAGCACAATTGCAGATTTTCGATATTTCTGGCTCTGAATTTGTGGGCTATAGTTCAGTTGATTTTCAATAAAATTGAATTTTCTGCGAAATGTGTAGAAATATGAAGGCGAACCAAATGACCGGTGGTATGACGATTACAGGTCTCAACGCCTATTAATAGCGGTATCGACCATCGAAATCGGAGAACAATTGCAAATTTTCGATATTTCTGGCTCTGAATTTGTGGGCTATAGTTCAGTTGATTTTCAATAAAATTGAATTTTCTGCAAAATGTGTAGAAATGTGCGGGCGAACCAAATGACTGTTGGCATGACGATTACAGGTCTCAACGCCTATTGATAGAGGTATCAACCATCGAAATCGGAGCACAATTGCAGATTTTCGATTTTTCTGGCTCTGAATTTGTGGGCTATAGTTCAGTTGATTTTCAATAAAATTGAATTTTCTGCGAAATGTGTAGAAATGTGCGGGCGATCCAAATGACCATTGGCATGACGATTACAGGTCTCAACGCCTATTGATAGAGGTATCAACCATCGAAATCGGAGCACAATTGCAGATTTTCGATTTTTCTGGCTCTGAATTTGTGGGCTATAGTTCAGTTGATTTTCAATAAAATTGAATTTTCTGCGAAATGTGTAGAAATATGCGGGCGAACCAAATGACCGTTGGCATGACGATTACAGGTCTCAACGCCTATTGATAGAGGTATCAACAATTGCAGATTTTCGATTTTTCTGGCTCTGAATTTGTGGGCTATAGTTCAGTTGATTTTCAATAAAATTGAATTTTCTGCAAAATGTGTAGAAATATGCGGGCGAACCAAATGACTGGTGGCATGACGATTACAGGTCTCAACGCCTATTGATAGAGGTATCAACCATCGAAATCGGAGCACAATTGCAGATTTTCGATATTTCTGGCTCTGAATTTGTGGGCTATAGTTCAGTTGATTTTCAATAAAATTGAATTTTCTGCGAAATGTGTAGAAATATGCGGGCGAACCAAATAACCGGTGGCATGACGATTACAGGTCTCAACGCCTATTAATAGCGGTATCAACCATCGAAATCGGAGCACAATTGCAGATTTTCGATTTTTCTGGCTCTGAATTTGTGGGCTATAGTTCAGTTGATTTTCAATACAATTGAATTTTCTGCGAAATGTGTAGAAATATGCGGGCAAACCAAATGACCGTTGGCATGACGATTACAGGTCTCAACGCCTATTGATAGAGGTATCAACCATCGAAATCGGAGCACAATTGCAGATTTTCGATATTTCTGGCTCTGAATTTGTGGGCTATAGTTCAGTTGATTTTCAATAAAATTGAATTTTCTGCGAAATGTGTAGAAATATGCGGGCGAACCAAATAACCGGTGGCATGACGATTACAGGTCTCAACGCCTATTAATAGCGGTATCAACCATCGAAATCAGAGCACAATTGCAGATTTTCGATTTTTCTGGCTCTGAATTTGTGGGCTATAGTTCAGTTGATTTTCAATAAAATTGAATTTTCTGCGAAATGTGTAGAAATATGCGGGCGAACCAAATGACCGGTGGCATGACGATTACAGGTCTCAACGCCTATTAATAGCGGTATCGACCATCGAAATCGGAGAACAATTGCAGATTTTCGATATTTCTGGCTCTGAATTTGTGGGCTATAGTTCAGTTGATTTTCAATAAAATTGAATTTTCTGCGAAATGTGTAGAAATATGCGGGCAAACCAAATGACCGTTGGCATGACGATTACAGGCCTCAACGCCTATTGATAGAGGTATCAACCATCGAAATCGGAGCACAATTGCAGATTTTCGATTTTTCTGGCTCTGAATTTGTGGGCTATAGTTCAGTTGATTTTCAATAAAATTGAATTTTCTGCGAAATGTGTAGAAATATGCGGGCGAACCAAATGACCGTTGGCATGACGATTACAGGCCTCAACGCCTATTGATAGAGGTATCAACCATCGAAATCGGAGCACAATTGCAGATTTTCGATATTTTCTGGCTCTGAATTTGTGGGCTATAGTTCAGTTGATTTTCAATAAAATTGAATTTTCTGCGAACTGTGTAGAAATATGCGGGCGAACCAAATGACCGTTGGCATGACGATTACAGGTCTCAACGCCTATTGATAGAGGTATCAACCATCGAAATCGGAGCACAATTGCAGATTTTCGATTTTTCTGGCTCTGAATTTGTGGGCTATAGTTCAGTTGATTTTCAATAAAATTGAATTTTCTGCGAAATGTGTAGAAATATGCGGGCGAACCAAATGACCGTTGGCATGACGATTACAGGTCTCAACGCCTATTGATAGAGGTATCAACCATCGAAATTGGAGCACAATTGCAGATTTTCGATTTTTCTGGCTCTGAATTTGTGGGCTATAGTTCAGTTGATTTTCAATAAAATTGAATTTTCTGCAAAATGTGTAGAAATGTGCGGGCGAACCAAATGACTGTTGGCATGACGATTACAGGTCTCAACACCTATTGATAGAGGTATCAACCATCGAAATCGGAGAACAATTGCAGATTTTCGATATTTCTGGCTCTGAATTTGTGGGCTATAGTTCAGTTGATTTTCAATAAAATTGAATTTTCTGCGAAATGTGTAGAAATATGAAGGCGAACCAAATGATCGGTGGTATGACGATTACAGGTCTCAACGCCTATTAATAGCGGTATCGACCATCGAAATCGGAGAACAATTGCAGATTTTCGATTTTTCTGGCTCTGAATTTGTGGGCTATAGTTCAGTTGATTTTCAATAAAATTGAATTTTCTGCGAAATGTGTAGAAATATGCGGGCGAACCAAATGACCGTTGGCATGACGATTACAGGTCTCAACGCCTATTGATAGAGGTATCAACCATCGAAATTGGAGCACAATTGCAGATTTTCGATTTTTCTGGCTCTGAATTTGTGGGCTATAGTTCAGTTGATTTTCAATAAAATTGAATTTTCTGCAAAATGTGTAGAAATGTGCGGGCGATCCAAATGACCATTGGCATGACGATTACAGGTCTCAACGCCTATTGATAGAGGTATCAACCATCGAAATCGGAGCACAATTGCAGATTTTCGATTTTTCTGGCTCTGAATTTGTGGGCTATAGTTCAGTTGATTTTCAATAAAATTGAATTTTCTGCGAAATGTGTAGAAATATGCGGGCGAACCAAATGACCGTTGGCATGACGATTACAGGTCTCAACGCCTATTGATAGAGGTATCAACCATTGAAATTGGAGCACAATTGCAGATTTTCGATTTTTCTGGCTCTGAATTTGTGGGCTATAGTTCAGTTGATTTTCAATAAAATTGAATTTTCTGCGAAATGTGTAGAAATATGCGGGCGAACCAAATGACCGTTGGCATGACGATTACAGGTCTCAACGCCTATTGATAGAGGTATCAACAATTGCAGATTTTCGATTTTTCTGGCTCTGAATTTGTGGGCTATAGTTCAGTTGATTTTCAATACAATTGAATTTTCTGCAAAATGTGTAGAAATATGCGGGCGAACCAAGTGACCGGTGGCATGACGATTGCAGGTCTCAACGAATTTGTGGGCTATAGTTCAGTTGATTTTCAATACAATTGAATTTTCTGCAAAATGTGTAGAAATGTGCGGGCGAACCAAATGACTGTTGGCATGACGATTACAGGTCTCAACGCCTATTGATAGAGGTATCAACCTTCGAAATTGGAGCACAATTGCAGATTTTCGATTTTTCTGGCTCTGAATTTGTGGGCTATAGTTCAGTTGATTTTCAATAAAATTGAATTTTCTGCGAAATGTGTAGAAATATGAAGGCGAACCAAATGACCGGTGGTATGACGATTACAGGTCTCAACGCCTATTAATAGCGGTATCGACCATCGAAATCGGAGAACAATTGCAGATTTTCGATTTTTCTGGCTCTGAATTTGTGGGCTATAGTTCAGTTGATTTTCAATAAAATTGAATTTTCTGCGAAATGTGTAGAAATATGCGGGCGAACCAAATGACCGTTGGCATGACGATTACAGGTCTCAACGCCTATTGATAGAGGTATCAACCATCGAAATTGGAGCACAATTGCAGATTTTCGATTTTTCTGGCTCTGAATTTGTGGGCTATAGTTCAGTTGATTTTCAATAAAATTGAATTTTCTGCGAAATGTGTAGAAATATGCGGGCGAACCAAATGACCGTTGGCATGACGATTACAGGTCTCAACGCCTATTGATAGAGGTATCAACAATTGCAGATTTTCGATTTTTCTGGCTCTGAATTTGTGGGCTATAGTTCAGTTGATTTTCAATACAATTGAATTTTCTGCAAAATGTGTAGAAATATGCGGGCGAACCAAGTGACCGGTGGCATGACGATTGCAGGTCTCAACGAATTTGTGGGCTATAGTTCAGTTGATTTTCAATACAATTGAATTTTCTGCAAAATGTGTAGAAATGTGCGGGCGAACCAAATGACTGTTGGCATGACGATTACAGGTCTCAACGCCTATTGATAGAGGTATCAACCATCGAAATCGGAGCACAATTGCAGATTTTCGATTTTTCTGGCTCTGAATTTGTGGGCTATAGTTCAGTTGATTTTCAATAAAATTGAATTTTCTGCGAAATGTGTAGAAATATGAAGGCGAACCAAATGACCGGTGGTATGACGATTACAGGTCTCAACGCCTATTAATAGCGGTATCGACCATCGAAATCGGAGAACAATTGCAGATTTTCGATTTTTCTGGCTCTGAATTTGTGGGCTATAGTTCAGTTGATTTTCAATAAAATTGAATTTTCTGCGAAATGTGTAGAAATATGCGGGCGAACCAAATGACCGTTGGCATGACGATTACAGGTCTCAACGCCTATTGATAGAGGTATCAACCATCGAAATTGGAGCACAATTGCAGATTTTCGATTTTTCTGGCTCTGAATTTGTGGGCTATAGTTCAGTTGATTTTCAATAAAATTGAATTTTCTGCGAAATGTGTAGAAATATGCGGGCGAACCAAATGACCGTTGGCATGACGATTACAGGTCTCAACGCCTATTGATAGAGGTATCAACCATCGAAATTGGAGCACAATTGCAGATTTTCTATTTTTGTGGCTCTGAATTTGTGGGCTATAGTTCAGTTGATTTTCAATAAAATTGAATTTTCTGCAAAATGTGTAGAAATATGCGGGCGATCCAAATGACCATTGGCATGACGATTACAGGTCTCAACGCCTATTGATAGAGGTATCAACCATCGAAATCGGAGCACAATTGCAGATTTTCGATTTTTCTGGCTCTGAATTTGTGGGCTATAGTTCAGTTGATTTTCAATAAAATTGAATTTTCTGCGAAATGTGTAGAAATGTGCGGGCGAACCAAATGACCGTTGGCATGACGATTACAGGTCTCAACGCCTATTGATAGAGGTATCAACCATTGAAATTGGAGCACAATTGCAGATTTTCGATTTTTCTGGCTCTGAATTTGTGGGCTATAGTTCAGTTGATTTTCAATAAAATTGAATTTTCTGCGAAATGTGTAGAAATATGCGGGCGAACCAAATGACCGTTGGCATGACGATTACAGGTCTCAACGCCTATTGATAGAGGTATCAACAATTGCAGATTTTCGATTTTTCTGGCTCTGAATTTGTGGGCTATAGTTCAGTTGATTTTCAATACAATTGAATTTTCTGCAAAATGTGTAGAAATATGCGGGCGAACCAAGTGACCGGTGGCATGACGATTGCAGGTCTCAACGAATTTGTGGGCTATAGTTCAGTTGATTTTCAATACAATTGAATTTTCTGCAAAATGTGTAGAAATGTGCGGGCGAACCAAATGACTGTTGGCATGACGATTACAGGTCTCAACGCCTATTGATAGAGGTATCAACCATCGAAATCGGAGAACAATTGCAGATTTTCGATTTTTCTGGCTCTGAATTTGTGGGCTATAGTTCAGTTGATTTTCAATAAAATTGAATTTTCTGCGAAATGTGTAGAAATATGAAGGCGAACCAAATGACCGGTGGTATGACGATTACAGGTCTCAACGCCTATTAATAGCGGTATCGACCATCGAAATCGGAGAACAATTGCAGATTTTCGATTTTTCTGGCTCTGAATTTGTGGGCTATAGTTCAGTTGATTTTCAATAAAATTGAATTTTCTGCGAAATGTGTAGAAATATGCGGGCGAACCAAATGACCGTTGGCATGACGATTACAGGTCTCAACGCCTATTGATAGAGGTATCAACCATCGAAATTGGAGCACAATTGCAGATTTTCGATTTTTCTGGCTCTGAATTTGTGGGCTATAGTTCAGTTGATTTTCAATACAATTGAATTTTCTGCGAAATGTGTAGAAATATGCGGGCGAACCAAATGACCGTTGGCATTACGATTACAGGTCTCAACGCCTATTGATAGAGGTATCAACAATTGCAGATTTTCGATTTTTCTGGCTCTGAATTTGTGGGCTATAGTTCAGTTGATTTTCAATACAATTGAATTTTCTGCAAAATGTGTAGAAATATGCGGGCGAACCAAGTGACCGGTGGCATGACGATTGCAGGTCTCAACGAATTTGTGGGCTATAGTTCAGTTGATTTTCAATACAATTGAATTTTCTGCAAAATGTGTAGAAATGTGCGGGCGAACCAAATGACTGTTGGCATGCCGATTACAGGTCTCAACGCCTATTGATAGAGGTATCATCCATCGAAATTGGAGCACAATTGCAGATTTTCGATTTTTCTGGCTCTGAATTTGTGGGCTATAGTTCAGTTGATTTTCAATAAAATTGAATTTTCTGCAAAATGTGTAGAAATATGCGGGCGAACCAAATGATCGTTGGCATGACGATTACAGGTCTCAACGCCTATTGATAGAGGTATCAACCATCGAAATTGGAGCACAATTGCAGATTTTCGATTTTTCTGGCTCTGAATTTGTGGGCTATAGTTCAGTTGATTTTCAATAAAATTGAATTTTCTGCGAAATGTGTAGAAATATGCGGGCGAACCAAATGACCGTTGGCATGACGATTACAGGTCTCAACGCCTATTAATAGCGGTATCGACCATCGAAATCGGAGAACAATTGCAGATTTTCGATATTTTTTTATTCTGGCTCTGAATTTGTGGGCTATAGTTCAGTTGATTTTCAATAAAATTGAATTTTCTGCGAAATGTGTAGAAATATGCGGGCGAACCAAATGACCGTTGGCATGACGATTACAGGTCTCAACGCCTATTGATAGAGGTATCAACAATTGCAGATTTTCGATTTTTCTGGCTCTGAATTTGTGGGCTATAGTTCAGTTGATTTTCAATACAATTGAATTTTCTGCGAAATGTGTAGAAATATGCGGGCGAACCAAGTGACCGGTGGCACGACGATTGCAGGTCTCAACGAATTTGTGGGCTATAGTTCAGTTGATTTTCAATAAAATTGAATTTTCTGCAAAATGTGTAGAAATGTGCGAGCGAACCAAATGACTGTTGGCATGACGATTACAGGTCTCAACGCCTATTGATAGAGGTATCAACCTTCGAAATTGGAGCACAATTGCAGATTTTCGATTTTTCTGGCTCTGAATTTGTGGGCTATAGTTCAGTTGATTTTCAATAAAATTGAATTTTCTGCAAAATGTGTAGAAATGTGCGGGCGAACCAAATGACCGTTGGCATGACGATTACAGGTCTCAACGACTATTGATAGAGGCAGGGCCAGCCGATAGAGGGTGGGCCAGCCGGGCCATACGGCACGGGCCCCCGATTTTAAGGGGCCCCCGAATTTTTTGTTACTATAGATTTCTCATTTGCGCTTGATCTTCGATAGTATTTTGTCTTTATAACAAGAACAAGATGTGTGACAATTTAAAATTTGACATTGAAGAGCGTTTTATTTGCTTCAATTCATTCTCTGAAAAAACCGGAGAAGAAATTGCTGCCAGAATTCTTGAAATTTTGTCGGATATGGAATTAAATTTTAATTTATGTATTGCCCGAGCATATGATAATGGTGCAAATATGGCTGGCAAGCTAAACGGTGTGCAAGCCATTCTTACGAAGCGTAATCCTAATTGTATTTTTTCCAGCTGTGGGAACCACACATTAAATCTTGTTGGAGTTGATTCAGCTGAATCGTGTAAAGAAGCTGTTGGAGCACAATTGCAGATTTTCGATTTTTCTGGCTCTGAATTTGTGGGCTATAGTTCAGTTGATTTTCAATAAAATTGAATTTTCTGCAAAATGTGTAGAAATGTGCGGGCGATCCAAATGACTGTTGGCATGACGATTACAGGTCTCAACGCCTATTGATAGAGGTATCAACCATCGAAATCGGAGCACAATTGCAGATTTTCGATTTTTCTGGTTCTGAATTTGTGGGCTATAGTTCAGTTGATTTTCAATAAAATTGAATTTTCTGCAAAATGTGTAGAAATATGCGGGCGAACCAAATGACCGGTGGCATGACGATTACAGGTCTCAACGCCTATTGATAGAGGTATCAACCATCGAATCGGAGCACAATTGCAGATTTTCGATTTTCTGGCTCTGAATTTGTGGGCTATAGTTCAGTTGATTTTCAATAAAATTGAATTTTCTGCGAAATGTGTAGAAATATGCGGGCGAACCAAATGACCGTTGGCATGACGATTACAGGTCTCAACGCCTATTAATAGAGGTATTGACCATCGAAATCGGAGCACAATTGCAGATTTTCGATTTTTCTGGCTCTGAATTTGTGGGCTATAGTTCAGTTGATTTTCAATAAAATTGAATTTTCTGCGAAATGTGTAGAAATATGCGGGCGAACCAAATGACCGTTGGCATGACGATTACAGGCCTCAACGCCTATTGATAGAGGTATCAACTCTGAATTTGTGGGCTATAGTTCAGTTGATTTTCAATAAAATTGAATTTTCTGCAAAATGTGTAGAAATGTGCGGGCGAACCAAATGACCATTGGCATGATGATTACAGGTCTCAACGCCTATTGATAGAGGTATCAACCATCGAAATCGGAGCTCAATTGCAGATTTTCGATTTTTCTGGCTCTGAATTTGTGGGCTATAGTTCAGTTGATTTTCAATAAAATTGAATTTTCTGCGAAATGTGTAGAAATATGCGGGCGAACCAAATGACCATTGGCATGACGATTACAGGTCTCAACGCCTATTAATAGCGGTATCGACCATCGAAATCGGAGAACAATTGCAGATTTTCGATTTTTGTGGCTCTGAATTTGTGGGCTATAGTTCAGTTGATTTTCAATAAAATTGAATTTTCTGCGAAATGTGTAGAAATATGCGGGCGAACCAAATGACCGTTGGCATGACGATTACAGGTCTCAACGCCTATTAATAGAGGTATCGACCATCGAAATCGGAGAACAATTGCAGATTTTCGATTTTTCTGGCTCTGAATTTGTGGGCTATAGTTCAGTTAATTTTCAATAAAATTGAATTTTCTGCAAAATGTGTAGAAATGTGCGAGCGAACCAAATGACTGTTGGCATGACGATTACAGGTCTCAACGCCTATTGATAGAGGTATCAACCTTCGAAATTGGAGCACAATTGCAGATTTTCGATTTTTCTGGCTCTGAATTTGTGGGCTATAGTTCAGTTGATTGCCCCGATCCGCGAGCATGCGAAAAACAAACCATCCCTCAGCACATCCCACCAGGCTACAGCAACCGAACCACCAACACATTACACTGATTTTTAGTGTAATAAATTAGCAGCTCAGTCGCTACAGCCCGACGAGATGCACCGAAAGACGATTCACCCCTCACACGCTCGCAGACCGAAACCGAACCGCAAACCCCCAACAATCCCTCCTCTCCCCAATATAAGAATAAATTGACTCAATTATAATACAATCCAAACTTGTAAATTTGTTTGTTGAACATTTGTATTCAATCTTTATGCACAATTAAATTAAAGACACGCATTATTAAGCGCTAAATCAAAAGTTTATTTCTACAGCTTTAAAATTAAACCAAAACCTGCAAATGCATCCCGATGGATTACATTTTTATCCCTAATTAAATTTTTCACTGTATTTACTTTTCACAGCATTTTAAATTAAGTTACTTTAATTGCAGTTATTTTAATTGCCAATTCAGATAAATTAATTATTTTTAATAAAATTAAAATTTTAAGAAAAGAAAAAAACATTAAAAAACACAACCATTTGACTCGAAAGGCATGGCCAACCTCGGAAGAAGTAAAATTCGACGTTCGGTAAACAAATTAATTAAGTTATTTATTACCAAATAAATTTTCTTAAGGCGTGAAAGAATGTTTGTCAAAGGCAAATAAAACACGCACTTTGCTTCAAACTTTTATTAAAAATAATTTTTTGTTGATACTCCCATTAAAGTTCAAAGCTGAAAATTTGAAATAAACAAAACCATTTTTATACCTACATTAATGTAATTTCTGTTATCCTAAAAATATGTAAATATTAATTTTAAATTTATTAGTATGAATTTAAATAACTTTAATAAATATACACACACAAACATAATATAATCATTGTAGACACAAACCGCTAATTGTCAACATCAATCAAATATCAATGTTGATCTCAATTTGCAATAGAAGAAGAAGAAAAAGAGTGCAATTGAAGCAAATTTAGTATTTAATGTCATAATTGCGCAAACGTTAAATGTTGCTACAAAT